>OY986437.1:92324212-92709212 GCA_963920525.1 Dichetophora obliterata
GCTCCATCGATTTCTACTTGTGAGTACTGGTTCCGTCGGCTTAAAAGTGGTGATTTTGATACGGAAGACAAAGAGCGTCCGGGCCAGCCGAAAAAGTTTGAAGATGAGGAATTGGAGGCTTTGCTCGATGAAGACCCGTGTCAAACCCTTCAAGAATTGTCAGAATCATTGGGAGTCGACTTATCAACGGTCGGCAAACGCTTGAAGGCCATGGGAATGATTCAAAAGCAAGGAAATTGGGTGCCGTACCAGTTGAAGCCGAGAGACGTTGAACGGCGATTTTGCATGTGCGAACAACTGCTTCAACGGCATAAAAGGAAGAGTTTCTTGCATCGTATTGTCACTGGCGATGAAAAGTGGATCCATTACGATAATCCTAAGCGAAAAAAATCGTGGGGACCACCCGGCCATGCATCAACATCGAGGGCCAAGCCGAATATTCATGGCGCCAAGCTTATGCTGTGTATTTGGTGGGATCAGAAGGGTGTCGTGTACTATGAGCTGCTAAAACCTAACGAAACCATCACTGGGGAACGCTACCAACAACAATTGATGCAATTGAGCCGAGCATTAAAGGTTAAACGGCCGGAATATGCCAAAAGACACGACAAAGTGGTTTTTCAACATGACAACGCACGGCCACATGTTGCAAGAACCGTCAAGGAAACGTTGGAGGCGCTGAATTGGGATGTGCTACCCCACCCGCCTTATAGCCCAGACATAGCCCCTTCCGACTACCACCTATTCAGATCGATGACGCATGGCTTGGCTGAGCAGCGCTTCACTTCTTACGAGGATACCAAAAAATGGGTCGATTCGTGGATTGCCTCAAAAGACGAATCGTTCTTCCGGCGCGGAATCCATATGCTGCCAGAAAGATGGGAAAATGTTGTAGCTAACGATGGACAATACTTTGAATAATATACATTGTACCGTTGTTTCTAAATAAATGCTCAAAAACCGAAAAAAAACCTTTAAAATTAATTCCAACCCCCAATAGTATATACAGTAAGGCGCCTCACGAAAAAAATGGTTCGGCACAGTTGCTCAAGATAGTCCTTCGCTTATGTTATGATGATTCCACAAATATTTCGACTCTAGCGATAGCCATCTGTGAGCTGGAATGGTTTGAAATAACCTCTAAAAAACGAGTTTTTTATAAAAATATTGGCTGGTGTGATAATTTTAAATAAAAAAACGGTCTGAAATAATAGTAATAAAAAATTTCTTCCAATCTGCATAAAAAATAATAAAATTTTTTTCGTTGGACCAAAATAATGTGGATTTTCATGGTTTTTTTTGACTTTTTTTAATATTATTTTGACTAAAATTGAAAAAACTTCATTATTTTTATCGCGATTCTCGTTTTAAGAATGCCGTTGGAAAGGTTTTCATTGCTTGCATTGATTCCTAGTGAGAATTGCTTAAATTGGTACATCTTAACAAATAAATATTAATTATAAAATTAGCACCTACTGGAAAAATTTTGTAAGAAACTAAAAAAAAAAATAAAAGCAATGAAGATATTTGAATTTGAAAGTTTTCGTATAGAATTAAAATTAAAAAATATCAAAAATGTGCGTTAAGAACATCATTATCTTAAATCCGATTGCAAACATTTAAAATTTTGTGATTGGAACTTTTTCCGGCCTTTAATTTCTGAGAGTTTATTTTTTTACAAGAATTAAACAAGCCAATATTTTTACAAAAAACTCGAGTTTTAGAGGTTATTTCAAACCATTCCAGCAAACGGATCGGTATTGCTAGAGTCGAAATATTTGGGGAATCATCATAACATAAACCAAGGATTATCTTGAGCAACTGTGCCGAACAATTTTTTTTTATGGAGCGTGAGGCGGCTTAATATACATAGGTACTTGGTGTGCATCAAAATTTAATTTCAAATAAACTTCTGATTTGAGTACTGTTACGTTAATGTTTTGCTTTTATTTTCTCCTTTGCTCACTCGTACTTGGTAGCTGAAAATGGAAGAAAATAAGAATTTGTATTTTAAGCAAATGCCTTGAAGTGGCGTTCAAATGCTTTCGTGCAGATGTCTAGTAGGTACTCTAAAACTATAACATGACATTATCAAATATCTTGTCAATCATCTTATACTGTAATACAGAACTGTAATTGGCATCTGAGGCTAGTAAGTTTTATTTTGTTCAGGAGCAGTTGGTATGCATTCCTCCTCTGTGAAATAACGCAGAATGATATTATATCCTAATAATTTTTGAAGTAGGTGAAGTGATATTTTGATAATAACTTTTTTCCATTTATTACTAAAAAAAGGGGATAAGATTTTTAAAAACGCAGTAGTATCATTAAAATAAGGGTATTCACACTGACTCTGGAATTGCAATTCAGTACTTTGTAGAACAGTTTTTGGCAGTGGTGCATATTTGTTTGATCTCCGCGGTTTATGAAGCTGATGAGAGATGAGTGACAGCTGGAAGAGGGTTGTGAGCAATTTTTTTTTTGTCATTTTATGTGCGAAAAATTGAGGCCATTAATTGGACGTAAAAAATTTATTTTTTATACGAATAATTGTAACGTGAACTTCGCAGCATTTTATCATTTACTGGAAGTCCCGGGAAGACGTTGTCCCGCCACAGACCGCCTTACTGCCATATAAGAATTTTCATGCCAATTATTTTATACATCTGAGCTGGCATAGCTGTGGTGCGACCACGCCCATTTTTGGTTCAGTTTCCGAAAGTAACCATATGAACTAAAATACCAAATTTTAGTCTAATACGACCAAAACCGTCTGGAATATAGAATTTTTATTTATTTGTGGGCGGTAAAAGGGGAGGTGGCATTTTTTTTATTAACCGAGATATTAAAATGAATAACAGATATTGCAAATTTGGTGACCTTAGATGTAACCGTTCTTAAAATCTTAAGAGACACCGCACAACCGATTTTATATATAAAGGAGGCCGGTAAAAGAGGCGTGGATGCATTCATATATAAAGTGACCGCTAGGGCGTATCGAATTACAATTTTTTCGAATTTCATATTCTAAGAGGTCTCAAAAGTTGCATTGGGAAATTATTTTTAGAAAAAAATAAGGATATCTTCCTCTCCCGCAAAGACAAAGTTGTTTTTTGAGAAAAGCAGTAAAAAATCAAGATCTCAAAATGCTTTAATTTTTGTAAGAAAAACTACATATGTGTTAAAGCAAAAGTAAATATAAACTTTAACTAAAAATATTTTGGCAAACACGATGCTACTCTTGGTTTTTACCCAAACGGTCCTGTGTGAAGGATATTCGAATCTAAAGGTACACTCAAGATTGCACAGAAGTTTTAATTGTTTTCTGACTATCTAAATTTTGGTGATATTGATTACAATGTTGCTTTCCTTAAATATGACGAAATAATAATTTGCATATTTTTTGCATATGCATTTTCTTGTTTTGAAGAAATGTATACTTGAATGCAATTTTTCAACTTTTCCAAAAAAATTAATATAAGGTTTTTATCTCGGGCACTATAAGTGGTACCGAAGATAATTTTCTTAATTCGGATTCTGAAAATAATTTTGAACGAGTAAAAAAATATCTTTTAAAACAGCAGGAAAAGGCCACGATTTTTTTTCCTATTTTGGTATTTAAAAAAAATTACTTCAAGCATGAAATGTAACAATTTTGTTCATATCTCCTTTGTGGTTATTATTTCATTAAAACACTTCTAAACAACAATTGTTAAGTCAATTGTTAAGTCAGAGACCCATTGAATGGCAAGATCAGAAACTCAAAATTTTAGTATAATATTTTTGTGAATGCTTAGTTGAGGTGTTTTAACGAAATAATAAAATTCATGCTGGACGAAAAATTTTTTTAAGAAATCGAAATAGGAAAAAAAATCGTGGTCTTAACCTGATGTTATAAATTGATTCTTTTGGACAGGTTGTTGTTCAGAAATATATGAAGAATCTAAATTAAGGAAATAATCTTCGGTACCACTTCTAGTGCCCGAGATATAAAACCTTATATTAAGTTTTTTGAAAAAGTTAAAAATTGCATTCTAGTTTACATTTCTCAAAAACAAGAAAATGCATATGCGAAAACTATGCAAATTATTTATTCGCTAAATTTAAGGAAAACGCCAACACAATAATCAAAATCGCCAAAATTTAGACAATCATATAGGAATCAAAAGTTTTGTGCTACCTCGAATGTATCTTTAGATTCGAATATCCTTCACACAGGACCTTTTGGGTAAAAATCTAGAAGGGCATCGTGTTTGGCGGGATATATTGCTAGTTAAAGTATTTATTTATTTTTACTTGAAGACATATGCAGTTTTTCTGACAAAAATCAAAGCATTTTGAGATCGTGATTTTTTTACTGTTTTTCTCAAAAAACAACTTTGTCCTTGTGGGAGAGGAAGACATCCTTATTTTTTTCCTAAATTTTTATTTGGTAGATCTTAACCCTATGCAACTTTTAAGACCTCGTAGAATACGATCTAAATTTTTCGATACCCTCTAGTGACCACCAGTTGCTCTCATAGCATATTTACACCAAGTTTTATTATAAATACAAGCGCAACTCAGGAATTATAATAATTTTTTAAAAGTAGTCGTAGTTATAGTTCAACCACGCCAATTTGTTGTTGAGTTGGCGATAGCAAGCATACAAACTAAGTTACAAAATTTTAGTTCAATACAACTAAATTCGTCTGAAATATAGCGGTTTTATTAATTTATGGGCGGCAATAGGGGGTGTGACAATTTTTTTTTTATTATTCGAGATAGGCCATCAATTATTGCCTATTTTTTCGACCTTTGTATTCTTGTGGAGAGTGCGCCAGAATATCGACACAGAGGTCCCTGGTTCAAATCCGGGTTCGGGCATGGTTCTTTTCACTTTCTTTGTTCTTTCCAACATTTAAGAATTATGGAGAACTAAAAATTCACTACTAAATTGTGGAAAATGTAGAGTTAAAGGACAGGAACAACTGAGGTCTAGAAATGCTTGCCCGGAGGTTAAGGCATAACACTAGACTCGGTTAAAAGCAATTCAAATTGTATTTCACGATTGTTTTCGTCTAATCAATAATTCACGTATGGCTCCGATCAATTCCTCTGAATAAATGTATCCCTTTCCTTTCAGGTCAAAGACCGAACCTTGTATGTATAAGGCGCATGCCTTGGTTCTTTGATATTTTAAATAAAAAAAAAGTGATAACACATGGAAAATGTACTCAATTTGGCAAGTAATCAATCTACCTAAGCAAGTCAGGGGGTCAGCTAGAGTAGATTGGTAGACGGGTACTTGGGTGCAACGACACTATACAAAAACAAAATGTACGGCATTTGCCAATCTACCCAACTACCCAAGTCAGTGTGAATATCCCTAATGCATTTTTCAATGTAAAGGTTAGGTAAAGATACAGGGTCCGTCATCTAACGTTTTTTTTTCAACTAGTGCTTATTTCGTGAATGGTAACACTTAGCTCATGTCTGATTTGACAGATAATTAGTTTTATCCTTCCACTAAACGAATATGGCTGTGCATACACTTGAACAACGCTGGGAAATATTGCGACATTACTTTGAAAATCCAAAGCCAGAAGCAGTGAAAAGCCAAAAGCAGTGCGTACACCCGAGAATATTGCTGCTGTAGCAGAAAGTGTGCGTGAAGCGCCATCAACATCAATTCACCGTCGTTCTCAACAATTGAACATTTCGGAGACATCATTGAGACGAATTTTGCATAAAGACCTTGGTATGACGCCATACAAAGTCCAATTGGTTCAGGAGTTGAAGCCAACTGACCATCCAATGCGTTTTCGCTTCGCTAAGTGGGCCTGCAATCGACTTACAGAAGATACAGACTTTTCAGATGAAGCTCATTTTGATCTTGGCGGGTATGTAAACAAGCAAAATTGTCGCATTTGAGGCACAGAAAACCCACACGCATTCATTGAAAAGCCGCTGCACCCAAAACGAGGCACTGTTTGGTGCGGATTTTGGTCCAGAGGCATAATTGGGCCATTTTTCTTCGAAAATGAGCAAGGAGTGGCAGTAACAGTCAATGGCGATCGTTATCGGGCCATGTTGAACGAATTTTTGTTCACAAAAATTGAAGAGGAGGATATTGGCAACATTTGGTTTCAACAGGACGGCGCTACGTGCCACACAGCCGAAGCTACACTCGATGTTTTGCGCCCTGTTTTTGAATACGAGCAATTATCAATGACATCAAGAAACCAGCTGCTATTACAGCTACTGCAGCTGATTCAGCAGGAACAACCACTTACAACAATATTTGTCTTAAGTAATGAATAAAGAAGTCGAAGATATAAAAAGCGTATCTGTCAGGATATGTATGAGTACGAGCACGTGAGTGATGGTGCAGATTTATTTTTTTAGCTTTTGATGTTGGTAAGCAAGTAAGTGGCCAACTAAGGATAATTGTTCAAATATTATTGTTAATATTTATGCAGTCGAGAGTAAACTTTAGTGTTTTCTTTGAAAAAGCAAATATGTACCTTGGCAGGGTTTATGGTATGCTTAGGGTATTAAGGATTGCACAATCATTCACACCACTTTATATTAGACTTCTAATCGCAACATTTTACATTCTCCCTACCCTTCTATATGGTTGTGAAATTTTCGCTAATTGTGATTGCACAAGTAAGCAAAAACTGAAAGTAGCATTTAACAACATAGCTAGATACGTTTATGGTTTAAAACGTTCTGATCATGTATCTCACTATGCAATACAAATATGCAATAAGACCCTGGAAAACATTCTTAACTTTACTATTGCTCCGTAAATTGTTATATACTAAGAATGCTTCTTACTTGCATAACCGTCTTACTGTCTCGAGATCTAATCGGTCCAATTCATTAATACAATTTCGTCATTTCTATCTAACATCTGAGAGGCAATTCTATATTTATGCACTTCGTCTTTGGAACTCGTTGCCTCATTTTTTTCGATCTATTCAAAACGCTGTGCAGTTAAAAAACAATCTATTTACATATCTTTCTACGTTGCAATAATTTACGATTTTTAATTTTCAATTTTGTACTATCATTTTTTTTTTGTGTTACATGAAATCTTTTTCTAAAAATATATGTAGTTTTTTTCATTAGTTTTCAAATGAAATTATCTCATTGTTATAAGTTGTACTACAATAACTTGAAATGATCAAAATATCAGGACAATCATTCCTGTTAGTTATATTAGTTAGTAATATTAGTTTAAGATATATTTATTTTCATTCTTCTTTTTCCCATATATTTCTTATGAAAAATTAATTGAGATTGAATAATTTTTAAGTTTTATACATATGTCACAAAATGCTTAATTTCAACGATGCCAGTGCTTTAATCATAAGGTTCTTATTTTGTTGCACTGCTATATCAAATAAATAAATAAATAAAAATTCAAAAACTTTTTTTAAATATTTTATCACTTTTGAATTTTCTTTAATTAACAAACATTTGCAAACTTTCTCACATGTGGGAAAGCTTAAAATCTTTTATTGGCATATCAAGGACGCTTGTTGTGTCGATCGTGACCTTTATTAATACAAAAGAAAAAAATATTCTGAACTATGTTTTTTTTGTAGTCCGGTGTCTGGGGTTACAACCCACTTTCTGCTGTCTTCACACATTGTTATATACAGCATAATGCAGATATGTATGTTTAACAACAAGCCTGACCTTGCGCGCGCCGTCTTGACAACGGTAAAGTCTGGTACCAGCACAAATTATGTTTTTATCCACACATAGAAAAAAAACAACTTCGTACTAAGCCACAATTTTATTCACCCTGTCTGTTTGCCTGCTGTTCTCCACTCATCTACGATTTCTTACCATTTTTCTGTAGTTATCATATTTTCTGGATACCAAAACTCCTTGTTCGCCGCTAATAGTCCAAGCTTCCAAAGCCAACGACGTCTTTGTTACTGTCTCGCCTATTTGTCTGTCCAGACTTTTGCACAAATGGTTGTGTCCGTCCGTCCGTTCAGCTGTTCGTGTTGTCCGTCGATTTGCTGATCTGTTCGCTAGCCATTCAGCTGCTTTACAGAGTGTCTGCAGACTGGACCACCTGCACCGTGCTTGTTGATGTTAAAAATTTCCCTGCATCTTAGTTGCTGGTGGCACCTCGTTCGCGCTTTTTTTTTTGAACGCGTGCTGTTTTGAGTTTTTTGTGCTTGGGTGCATTATAATTTATAGGGGGCACATAAATCTTATTTAGTGGGGAGGGGTGGATTGAAGTAGGAGTTCGTTAGATTACTGGATGGAGACAGTTATTGCTAGTTTTCAAGTGCAGCTGATTTTTATCCGCTTAAAGCGTTGCCAGACTGATATATGACATACTTATCTTTTTTCTTAAAGGCATTTATTGTTACCCACCTGCAATACATTCAGCTGATTCAAAGACAATTCAAGTAAAATTTCAGACCCCGTGTATCCACTTGCATCATCTTAAAACCGTCGCAAGTGAGTGACAGTAACTTTTCTAGAAATCGTTAAAAAAGTAAAATTTCTCTTAATTATGGAGAAATCTTTTAGCTCGAAAATGATATAATCTGAAAAATATTTGATATGATATTTGAAAAATATCTGAAAAATTGAAAAAATATTCATCCATTATGTCTCAACTCAAAGAACAGATTTTCACACAAGACATATTAACTACTTATATAGACATAGTAAAGTTATATATAAAAATATTTAGTTGATAAAAAAAAAAATTATATTTATAAGTACATATAACGTACCGTGTAACTAATAAAAAGTTTGACAACAACGCCAACAATCAAATCCTATCGTAGTTTTAAGACCATCGTCTCGACACAACAAATACAGTGGGTCAAAATAGTCTACTTTCAAGCAAGCATCTTTCCAATGAATGAACATCTATTTGAAAGTACATTAACCTTTAACTTTGGAGGTGAATTATGTGGACATAGTCTGTGATATGGTGGTAAATTTTACCACTTTTAAATTTACTAAAAAGTTTAAATAAAAAATTTTTTTTGTAATTATGTTTACTTTGACAACAAGCAGCTACATTTTTAAATAAAATATTGACAACAATTTAATTTTTTTAAACAATTTTAAACAATTTAATTAAACTTTGAAGAAAATGATAAGATAATAATGAATCCAAAACATAAAAGGAGTTTTTTCACAGCAAAATGTGTATATTTAATATCAAAAAGGTCGTATACAAAAATGTTACTGTAGAAAATACGAATAAAAATTTCTGTAGGTACAAAAATGCTACAATTTATCAAACATACTTTTTCACCCTTGCTCTAAATTTCATCAACAATCTCTTCATCAGCTCCATCGGATTTATTGCTTTTAGCATCTTCTATACATATCGCTCATTTAGTGCAAGACTGTCACAACTCAAAATTTAGTATTTTTCAGGAGAGCCTTATGAAATTTTGCAATGACATCACGATCATTAATTAGAAAGTTAGACTGAAAATTGTTAAAAATATTTGTAGGCCATTATATCTTCTACCAAAAATATCATAAATTTTCCATTTTGCATCAATAGTTAATTTTTAAGCAACATTTTAGTAAGTGTCTATTTGAGATGTAACATTATTACTACAAAAACTCATTTTACAGAAATGTTTCATTTTGAGTTGAGACGATTTTGCTACAATATGATAACATACTTTTGAATTGGAGAGATGTCACGTTTTGAGTTGGTAGTTTATAACTACAAAAAATGTTATGTTACTTGCTTCGATTTTTATTTATAAAAATGGTTTATGATATAAGTCGTTGTTGTTGAAAAATTATGGAGAAATTGAAAAGAAATTTTGTTATAAATAGAAATAAAACGCTATTGATACCCTAACGCTTAGTTTGACGTGTGGTAAAATTTTTTATTGGATACTTACGCTAACGTTGACATTGTGATCAAAAATATTTCAATGAAAAAATTACATAAACTTTGACGAGTGGTAATTTTCACAACATAATCTGCATTTCTCCGCTCATGCTATATCTACCATCGCCAAAACACAACTGAATAACAATAATATGAGAATATACACAAAATATTAAAATTCTAGAGTGCAACGGAAGAGAGTAGTTTACAAAAGTGTAAAAAGAGGGTAAAATTTACCATCACCTCCACAGTTAAAGGCCAAGCTGTAATATTTTTTCTTCTGTTCTTTAATTTTTTTATATTAGCTTACAACCAAACATTGATTCGGTTTGATTTTCATATTTTTAAATCTCAACAAAATAACATTATTACTCACATTTTTGGGATTTGCACAGCGACCTTAAGATCTAGTGTGCCCCTTCATGGAACAAAAGAATCTCTATTATTCCAATATTTGAGATAAATGCTAGTATATGTCCTATATCTCTTGATTTTAATGAGTTATCTGGTATTATGTAGTACCCCAGATATTTCTGTTGAGTTTGAACAAGTGTGGGACACTGTCCTAGAAGGTGAATTGCAGATTCTTCGTCTTCCATGCAAAACCTACATGTGTCATCACTTAGAATTCCCAGTTTTGTAACGTGATAGTTTTACCTACAGTGACCTGTTAGCAATCCTGTGAATATTCTTAGATCATTCTTTGTTAGTTTCATGCATTCCTTAAATCTTTTTAAGTGCATTAGAGTGCATTAACATATTTCCCCAGTATATTCCTCTTTGTTTTTCTTCATCTTTTCTTATTGAAAGTGAAAGGATCGCTTTACCCATTCCACATAATGGTTCCGGACTAACAAGAGGAGTTGATGCTTCTTGCTTTGCCAGTTCGTCAGCAATTTCACTTCCTTCTATTCCTTTATGTCCCGGAACCAACAGTTTGCAGACAAGGTTTTGTTGTCCAAAGGTATTAAGTTTATTAAGACATAATGACATCATGCATCATTGTAGTTCTTCCGCTTCTCTATGAATTTTGGTTTTACTCCTAAAAATTTAAGGGAGGTTTAAGGCAAAAATTTTTTTTTAAAATATAATTTTCTTTTAATTGATTTAATTAATACAAATATTTAATATATTTATTTATTAATACAAAAAACATTTGTTTTTGACTTAAAAGTATAATTAGCATCCATATGCAATTTTTTTGCATTTAATAAACTTTTTCAAAAATCATTTTATAAAATATGCCTTGATTTTAACAGTTTTTGCCTAAAACCTTTCTTAATATGCATATCGTTGCCTGTGAAAATAAATGTCATATGTGAAAATTTTCACTTTTGAGATTATTGAGAAAAAGGGGCTACAAATTTTAAAAAATAGCGGTAAGAACACAAAAATTTTGTAATCTGTTGTGAAATGTGTTTGTAAATAGGCCTTAAATTCTGAAGAATATTGCTCCGCTAGATTTTAAGTTATATCCCCTTTTTCTCAATAATCTCAAAAGTGAAAATTTTCACATACGACATTTATTTTATTTAGCGACGATATAAATAATAAATGTAATATATATACAGGGGCGTAGATATGGGGGTCCACGGGTCTAGGACCCACCCAGAGCCATGGACACATTACCAAATGTCTCAGGTTGTTGTGAATTGATTCTACTATTAAGTTAAGGACGAATCCAAATGTATTTTCATTGCCAAAAATTCTTTTTTTTTCTCAAGAAATTTATCAAAACTTGATTTAGTTCAGTGTTTAATTTTTCGAAATCGGTCAACAATTACTAGATATATAGTGACATGTGAAGTTTCCAGAAATTCGGTGTTGTTTAGATTCAATTCAACAAGCCCATAATTTCTTACCTACCTACCGTTTTTCGACGTTTCAATAAAGTAAGGATGTGAAACAGGACATTCGGCTTCACAAAACAGTCATGCAATCAGATATTCAAAAGTACACTTTTTTAAGGTTATTATATTTTTACGGACTCCCCCCACAATCAAAATCTATCTACGCCACTGTATATGGGTGTTTCTCTGGTTATGCACGCGACATTTGTACGCGTTTTATTGTGTTTGAATATTAAAAAAATAGAAGTGGATTGGAATTTTGGAATGAATTCTAGAATCGTTACATTGTTTGTGATGAGTTCTTTCTAAAAAGTATATATAATGGTAAATTGAGCACTGGGTACCCAAATGCCATGCAATCAAAGTTGACTTACTCACGTGACAAAAATAGAAGTGCCTTTTAGGACCGTAAGAAAAAGTGCGAAAGTAAGCGAATTGTAGGAGGTTTTTATTTCGGAAAAAATGTTTTTATAAAGGTTAGTAATGGGCCTTTATAATCATGTTTTGTTCAAAAGCAACTATGCATGGGTTGGCGAAGAAAAAAGTAAATTGTAAATTATGCACGTGACATTACGCACGTGACACTTTTTACCTTCATACATATTTTAGTAATTTTACATATATTTTCAGAAGTTTTTTACAAAAAAATTAAACTTTTATTCAAAAATGAAAAATAAAAAATAAAAATATACTACAAAATTAATCCAACTTAATTTTTTCCTTGAGTGATTATCCTGTTCGAGCAACATTTATGTATTCATTATCTTGTCACGGTGGACCATTTCAGAGAAATACCCATATATACACATATGGCCAAAATAATAAGTACAAGCACATTTTACCACCTTAAAACCAGAAAAATTAATTTAAAAAATTTAATCAACTTCATTGTAGCTTAAAAAAAAATAAATCATCGATATTGCTTGGCGAAACAAATAAGTACATCGAGAGCCTGTAAATAAAAAATATGTCCATTAGTAGCCGGTATGTCGACATTTAGAGCCCAAACAGAATCAAAAATCGTTACGACCGGCGATCCTCTCTGGTCCCCAGACACAGAGAGCCCGCCCAGAATGAAAGCGATTGCAACTGTCGAAGCAGGGTTGCTTTTATATAGCATAGTTTTGTTAGCAGCTGTTTTTGTTGTTGTGTAAGTGAAACAGAAACAAAAAAGAAACGTGAGAACATGGCAAAAACTATGAAACTGTCTTTGAACATACCCAATTGTTAGCAATATATGGCAGTACTAAGTGTACTCAGAGAGGAAATCGTCGGTCGTTAGAGAAAAAATAGAATAGATTCTATTCAATTATATTCTAGCGAAGGAGCTCAAACAGAACCAAAGCGAATGTCGGATGGCGGGCCACTATCGGTGAAATCCGCTGAGAACACGTCCAGAATAGGGGCGGTTGTCGGATCACGGTTGCATTTCATGTTGGGAATGATACAAATTATTTTATATTATGCTCTGAATTAACATGAATGCAACACAGGCACAAGAACAGAATGTCAGATCATAGTAAAAACTAAGAAAATAACACTGAACATATCCAATCCTTAGCAAAAATCTGGCAACATTTAAGTCACTCAGAGAGAGATCCGCCAGCCGTCAGTGAAAAATTAGAATAGATTCTATTCTGGCGTTTTCCGTCACGCATTTCTGCGGCGCTTTCATTTTGGGCGGCTGCATATATTTTCATGTATTTTGTAACACGGCGAATCCGACAACCGAAATCCGCTTTGGTTCTGTTCGGGCTCTTAAGTTGCCGCGACTCTTGGTCAACGATTTTATTTTGGACGGCTTCGTTAAATTGCATGTGTTCTGTAGTCTGTTCTAGAGCCCAAAGTCGTTACGACCGGCGATCCTCTTTGGTCGCTAGACACACAGAACCCGTCCAGAATGAAAGCGATTGCGACTGACGATGCAGGGTTGCTTTTATATAGCATAGTTTCGTTAGCAGCCAGGTTTTTGTTGTTGTGTAAGTGAAACAGAAACAAAAAAGAAACGTGAGAACATAGCAAAAACTATGAAATTGTCTTTGAACATACCCAATAGTTTGCAAAATATGGCAGCACTAATTGTACTCAGAGAAGAAATTGTCGGTCGTTGGAGAAAAATAGAATATATTTTATTCAATTTTACTCTAGCGATAAGTCGCCGCAACTCTTACTCGTTGACTTGCGTGTGTTCTGTTGTGTGTTCTATATCGCCGGTCGTTACGACTCTGTTCGGGCTCTTACACTGTACAGCTTTGACGATTCTTCTGGGCATACTGGATATTAGCTTTCGGCAAGTATTGGTTGGTATGTTTCGGATCGTTATTATAGAGTGTAGCTATAAAAAAACACATTTTTAATTAATTTATTTTACCCAATATTATCAATTTGAATGATTCAAATTTTTGACATAATGAAGAATTATGTATTAGGAAATAAAAAACCTTTTTTATTGTCTTTATAAATAAATAAAAATAAACTGGCCATTTCAGCCCTTGCAAGGACTATGACCTAGCTTCTATTGATCAATTGTGTTGTGCGTGTTATTAAATGCTTGATCACAAATGACCGAGAACTGGACCTACGTGTTTTATGCCGACTCCGAACGGCTTATGTTCTCAAGAAGATTTATATGGCAATTTTTACTCTCTGAGGTTTTCCATTGTCTGCAGAGAGGTGACGACCGAACAGAAAATTTAATTCAATTGAAAAAACTTACTGTCTGAGCTGGAATTGAGCCCGGGCTACCGCGGTTCTTAAGCCTAGGGGCCACGCACTCTACCCACTTGGCCACGGTCGCCAAGTTGTCTTTATAGTTGTTGTTAATTTTCTACAGGGCGTTGAAGTTAGCGTGTTTTAAAACTTGTTGCAATTGGCTTGTCGTCTCCAGCATTTACAAAAATCAAAGTGCATTCTTGAGTTAAGGGTTGTAGTTGAGCACTCAACCTACGCAAATAAAAAAAATAAATAAAAAAATAGCATGTACATTTTTGAAAAAATAAATGTACAAAAACCCCTTTTTTGCCGAAATTTTTAGCCATAAAAAAACTATAGAAGTTTTTTGGTTTTTTATAAGTCTAGTGCTTAACAGAGGCTATAAGGATTACAATGAATCAAGATTCATCGAAATCGATCGAATAGAACTCCAGATATCTTAGAAGCTGATTCGAAAAACATTGTTTTGAGAAAACGCAATTAAAGATTTAAAGGTTCTTGAATATCACGCGACATACGAATATAATATATGTTATAACTTTTTTCTATTATATATTCCGTAAGACCTTAAAGAACTATATTCTAACGAAAAAAAATTGATTTTTAATTTTTTACACAATGTAATAGTACCTTAAGAGGCATTTTTTCGTCAGCATATGGCAACATTACGTTTTCCTTTATATTTGTATATAAAGTCTATCCACATTGTCGGTTATTCGATGTATTGGTCCAACACCATACCACGAAAAAGATCCCTATACCATAATGTTGCCTCCTCCAAGTTTAACGGTGTTTTTTTTGTGAACCGCACATCAAATTTTTTAACTTTTGCGCGCCGATCGTGCCGTCCATAATCATTTTCAAAAAAATTTTCCTTGGTTTCGTCGCTCCAAAAAATGTTGCGCTAATTTTTTTCCCCATCCGGTCCAGTCCAATGTAAATGAGTTTTAGCAAATGAAAAACGAATCTTCAAATTTTTGTTTCGAAGCAATGGAACTTTTCAGGCTATTCGACCATACAAACTAGCTTCTTGGAGTCTTCGACTAATAGTTCGGGAAGAAACTTCATTATCGATATCCGCAGAAATGGCTTTAGAAGACTTAAAAGAATCCTTTTTAGCCAAAGTATTAATCCGAAGATCTGACGTTGTTGAGGTTTTTGGGTCTGCTGCGAGTTCCTTTCACATTTTTCACGGTTAGTGCACTCTGCACAAAACAAAAAGACCAATCAAGTGATTTGGCAATGGATCGGAGAGTGGAGCTTTGGTCCCTGAGGTTTAAAATCAAGCGCCTTTCTTCGGATGTGCGACTATCGGCCATTTATTCATCTTAAAAATGTATATTTTGCTACAAATAAGTTCACAAATACAATATAACATATTTAAATAAAAATTTACAAAAATTTTTGAAAGAATTCAATATTTTTAGTGGTTATTCAAAATTTCACCTTGTACTTATTATTATGACCAAGTAAAAAAGACACTTTATTTGAAAATATAAACGCACACTAAAATTTATTGAAAAAAGGTACTTATTTATTGGTAACATCGTTGCCAGATTAGAATAATTATAATTAGAGTATATTTGCTTCCAAAGATTGACACCAAAATTAATAAACCCATCACAAATGTGTGAAGAGATGGTGTACTTATTATTTTGGCCATATGTGTAAATATAATACATCGTCGGCATAATTCTAATAATATTGCTCAGGAGGCAAAGAAAACTGTTTATTATTTGTATGGAGTTCATACGAACTCCATAATGTATTGTTTCAAATGTTCTACCCCCCGTTTTTTCATACAAAAATTAAAAACTAAAAAAGGCCATAGATTTATTTTTGACTAATCTACCCAAACCGCTAATAAACGTTACTTTGCCCTTTTGACTTACATCCAATTAGAATTAAGGTGACGATATGTTATATAAATATGAAGCTCCGCTGTGATTTTTATTTCTGATCGAAAAAAATTCGATCAACGATTTATTTTTGTTTTTGATAAAAAAAAAACGATAAAACATAATTGTTTAATATATTTATGTTAATCATGGCTTATGAAATAATGTCAAAAATGAATTCTCCAGCCTATAGTAACTTTCGCATATAATAACTTTTTATATGTGATCTTTTTAAATAAAAATTTTAAAATAACGATTTTTTGGATTCCTGAAAGGTAGTTATTAAATATTTCAAATTTTTATAAAAGTTTATTCAAATTGTAAGCAATCAAATAGCAAAACTTGTGGAAATGAGTCGTTAAAACTGCTTTATAAGGAAGAACGGGTTACAAAGCAGCATATCGAGAAATGAGAAATGAGCTCGATTAAAAAGAAGTAAGACTGTGGTTATTTAATACATTCTTTTAAAAAAATACTATGTAAAACGGAAGAGTAGTGGTAGATTCCCAAAACTTGGTGCTGGAGATGTTCGTGAAATTAAGCTGAAACCTGTTCATAAATCTAATAGTCCCGCTAATATTGTACGTACCCATAACCCCAACGATACTGTTAGCCACCTAACATTTTTTTTAGCTGGCGCCAACCTAAAGTATACAAAACGTATCACGAAGACAAAACTAAGATCGCGGCACAAGCAGGCTAGGCTGGCATTTGCAGAGAAGTACCAGTTTTGTGATAAGAAATTGTTTAAAGTTACTTTTTCTGATGAATAAATATTTCATTTAGATGGGCCTGTTAGTACTCAAATTGCTATTCAAACAGTTTTAAAAAAATTTCTGTGATTGATATTTACATCAGAAACACTGTGAATTTATAAAAAAAAAGTCAATTAATAATTAATATTTTTTAAATTATTAAAGCGCTAAAGCGCTAAGTTGATATAATTTCTACCTCACCTAAGTTTTGATATAATATTTATATGTTTGTAAAAACAAATTTTAAGACCTATTCCGATTTCTTAACTATTTTCTAACTAACTAAAACAAAAAGTCAAAGTTTTATTTTTTTATTGAGTTGAGCTTTTTTCTCATCATAAATTAAGATCAACGGAGGCTTGAGAAGAAATTAATTCATGCTTGAAATTTATAAACACAAACAGCAGTCGACTTGAAATTGAGTGACTAATTGACGCTGTCTAAGCAATATAAGTATAAGACTCAGATGTCTGACCGACATCACAACACCAGTGTTGCCAACAGTTTAAAAGAAAGTATAAATGACCAAAAAACAAGGCTAAACAAATTTTAAAAAAGGCTTAATTAAAAAGCTAAAAAATAAAGCTAAAAAGCTAAAAATAAAACCTGATAATAATTAAAAATTTTACATATTTATATAGACATTAACAGAAATAAAAATAAAATAATTTTAATGTATTTTACATTCATTCTACTAGAATTGCTTTAAAATTAAAATAACACTTTATAATTGAAATCTGAGAATTTAAAATTAAAATTTTCAGCGCAACTTCAGGCCTTTTCCACACTTGGTCAACGCAGTTTCAACGCAACTTCAACGCAAACAGCGAAAAAGTTGAAAAGCAATGCAACTATAAACCGAATGCTTTCTGACTTGCTTCAAAAGTCATGCAACATATAATAATTGTAATTATATAGTAACTCATGTCTTTCGTCTTCTTGCACTAATTTAATATTTAACACTTGCTCATTCATACTGCAAACTATTTCTTCTTCCTTTCGATTCTATTAGGAACAAATTAATTAACTTATTCACCTTGATTAATATTTAGCCTACTGCACTACAAATAATTGGATTCACAAAACAAACAAACTAATGCAACAAGTCGCTGATGAAAATTGCGGAAAGCCGCGTTGCGTTGAACAGGTTGAGATCGTGTCGAGAACTTGTTGCGTGCAAGTTGCTTAATCTGAAGGTCCCGGTATAAATACACAGGCTAGCAACTTGAGTTGGAGTTGCGTTGACCAAGTGTGGAAAAGGCCTTAGAGGTCCAATATTATATCATCGAAATCATTCTCATTGTCAGATGAGTTCAATTTTTCATAAACCTTCATGCAATTTTCAAAATATTTTAAGAGGTCTTCTGATATATCAAAGTCGTGATAACATTTCTAAAGTCTTGTTTGTAAACTTCAAGTCATTTATAGTGCATTCAGAAAGTTTAATTTTATTTTATTTCTTTGCTTAGTTTTAACAACGTTCATTTCGCTGAAAATTCGTTCAACTCCAGCGTTACTAAATTGCAAGACAAGAAAATAAAATTTTAAATTTACTAATCTTAATTTAAAAACGAAAAATTCGATTTCACTAGGAAGACATTTTGAAGCACTAGAAAGTGTCAGGTAATTAGAATGATTCTTTTATGTTTTGGTTGTGTTTCTGTAAAATAGTAATCACTCCTCTATTAACACCGGCCATAACGCAAACGTTGTCTGTGCCTTTTAGTTTATGCGTACTTTCAGTTTCACAAAAAAAATTGTTACACAGAATTACAAATTACGGTTGCATTCACAATAACGCAAACATTCATTGGAATGAACATTAAACGGATCGGCGCTAAGTGTTTATTTGATTATTAGATTCAATAAAGGCGACAACGCACTGCTATACTAACTTTATTTTTTTTCTAAGTAAACATGTACAGGAATTTTAAAGACGCCAAGAAAAGAAAATCTAAAACACAACATTCGTAATTCAGAAAAAAAACATTTGAATAAAAAAGAAATTGAAAGAAAATGGAGTTAATTTCTTTATTATTATCAAAACAGGCTAAAAAAAGACTAAAGGCTAAACTCGATTTTTCAGGCTAAATGACAAAAAACAAAGCCTGAAAAAAGCTAACTTGGTAACACTGCACAAGACTCTTTAAA
Organism: Dichetophora obliterata; assembly: GCA_963920525.1. NCBI lineage: Eukaryota > Metazoa > Arthropoda > Insecta > Diptera > Sciomyzidae > Dichetophora > Dichetophora obliterata. The sequence continues at coordinate 92,343,465 of OY986437.1, forward strand.
TGTTACGTTGTCTGGCTACTTGAACTTTTTTTTTCTTTGACGGCACTATTTACAATCTTCTCTATTTTTCATTGTTAAAAATCTAATTCTAAGCAAAGACCGCACTTTTTTGTTGGTTTTTTTCGCCATTTCTTAATGAAGTAATTAAAAATATGAACTCATGTTAGTGTCAAGTGTAAATAAGAGCGAAAAGTGGCGGTGATTTATGAAAGCATTTGCATATATGTAGATTAGTATGCAATGAGCCATAAACCTGAACTTGAAAAATGATATATAAAATGATGCAATAATTTGAATAAAGATTTTCACACACTACATAGGAGTGGGTTAAAAATTTACACAAAAGTGTGTCAAAATGATTGCCGTTTAGGAAAAGCTCAATTATTACAAATTTTTTTTTTAACAAAATAATTCTCAAATGCATTTTTTTAATTTATAAGAATAGCAAAAGCACACTATTTTTACTACGTAAACCTCTTGATTAATTGAACCTTATAAGGAAAATCAAAGTTGCTGCTGTTTATTGCTACTCCATAGTAGGCATCAGTAAAAAATTTCAATATTTTGCTATTTAAAATGAAAAAAAGGTGTGATTTCAAGTTGAAACTATTGAACCGGAAATGCATGCTTTGAAGTGATACCAAGCGCAAGAATAACGGTTTATTAAATGTATCGAACTACAATAAATAACGTGACTTACTAAAATTATTTTATCTGCATTTTTGCTAGAAAAACGTAGGTTAGAGAATGAAATTGAGTTAAAAGGTAAGGGTAGACCGTCTTCATGAAAAGAAAACATATGCAATTGGTTTACATATGAGAAAACATATGCAAAGCATCCAATATTTTTTTTTATTTCAATAAAAGTTTCATATAGTTTTTCAAATATTTCTAGAATAAACACATAAAATTGGAGAAACTTCTTAATTCCTTAGAATAGTGCGCACGTTTTTTGAGATAAATTTATTTGAATTAAGATCTGTCTAGTGGAAAGTCTATGCAAAGACATTTATGATGTGCACGTGTTTTCTTGACATCAGATTTTCGTGTCCAAATGAAGCGGCAGTGGGTTAACATATTAATAATATTTATCAACTTGGTTTTAATTCATTATGCATAGCAAAGGCAGTCTCTAAATTTTGAGACATTATTTGATATTTCAGGGAAATTTTCTAGTGTGCTTTGTAGTATATTTTTATTTGTTTTTATATTTTTTTAACTAAATTACATGCAAGTTTTTAATTTTAATTCCTTGCTCATTTTCAATCTCTTTCATATACATAGGAGTGGAGATATTTTAAAATTACGATAAAATTGTAAACTGATGAGATTGCTTATGACCCAGAAATATATTACTTGAAGTTTTAATTTAGCTGAGCAAATTTCGTTTTGGGTTATGTGCTCATTTTTCTAAAAATGATGGGAGTGTCTTCTTTGAAACAAAGAAAACTTAGTACAACTAAGTGTAGGTATTCTTATGCTTAGAGCAAAGTCTAATAAATTGTATAACATCATTATCGACTAAACAGAGTATGAATTAAAATTCAAAAAGATCGCTCATAAAACTTATTAATATTGATTAGGCAAATATAAAATATCCAACTGTTGACAAAATTAATTTCTTGATGCATTTTTCGAAACATTCGAAAAACTTTATTTGACAATAAAATTAAGTTATGATAAAATTCTCGCCTGTGTAGTATGACTTATTTGAACAAATATTTGCAAAAAATATTTTGTGCCAATTTCTTCATAAAAACCTTGATTTATTGCAGTCATGTGCTGCGATGCTACTTGACAGTAGAAGATAACGTCAAAGAATATTTTACAATATTATTATTTCTTCAAACTGGTATGATTAATGCGTATGATTATAAAAAATAAATCAATATGTCTACCAAAATCATCAATTAAATGTTATTCAAGGAAAGTTGAAATAAATTTTTAATATAACAGATATGAACGGATTTTAAGTTTCTTCATTTTGCTTAGTGTAGTAATAATGTAATGTAATAATAATAATATACATCATTCTCTGACAAAATATATCTTGAACAATATATTTAGGGTATTCACAAGGTGTGCTATCATGTCATAATGTCATATTGTCCTAAGAGTTTACACTAGTTTAAATATTTTATTGTTGCCTTCCATATAAAAAGTAATAATATATTACAACTCTTAAAGCTATGTTTATTGAAGTGTCGTAATCAAACTGCTCTTTCTTATTTGCATTTATTTATCTTGTAAATTTAGCGTAAAATTTAAGGACAATAAAACATGATAGCACACCTTCTGAATACCCTAATTCTGTGTCCATTTATTTTTGACTTGTATTTATTTCTATTTAAACTGATGGTAAAACTGTGTATTTTTACAGTTTAAAAGGTTAATTTATTAATTCAAGAAATAACACGTCCAAGTGATACAGCCAATGTGTGAGTAAATCAGGCACATGGTTGAAAAACGTCGTATTGGTAAAGTCGGGTTTAAAAACCAAGGAATTAATGTAGAAAAATCCGTTTGAAGTTGCTATTATTTCAATGAATCATAATTCTTATACCACCCGCATTTTTCCACTCTAGTAATTATAAATTTACCATTATTTTCCAGTGTTTTTACCCTTATTTTAGCTGAATGTTTTAAATGTAAAATTTTTTATAACAATAAAAAACCTTTTGATTTAGAATTTCTCGAAAATACAACTGATAATGGTCTATACAAATCATACAAACATTTAATTTTTTTTTAACAATCTAAGAGGCCTCAGTTATAATATTTCGTTCTATGCAAAGTGTGTGCTCCTTGAAAAACTGGATATGCATGTATAGTTTAAGGTGAAAAAACTGCATTGTGTAATGTTTTATTCTATTAATGTATACATTTCCTTAATTTTCTTGGTTGGCATCAGGCCTGCCAACTGGTGGGGAATTCACCGATTTGCGGGGAATTTCATGTCGATCGGGGAATCGGGGAATGGGCTCAAATATGCAGGGAATTTAGTAATTCATCTAATTTTTAATGATTTTTGCGGGGAATGTAACATTTTATCTAATTAGCGGAGAATTTAATTTGGTATTAAATTTTCTGATAGTATGTTCTTCTTACAACATTAGAAAAATTTAATTAACATTAGCAAAAAGATCCTTGTTACCAAATAAATTTTTTTATTTTTAATAAATTTTTTACATTTTTGTTCCATTTTTAATGCATTTTCGATTATAACCTTGGTAGATATTGCACAATTGAAAAAAAATTTGGCACTTCGACTTGCATTTCAGTAACATCATAAATGTGCAAAGTTGACTTATGAGAGGTTTAAGGCAAAAGCGGTTAAAATTAAGGCATATTTTAGAAGAAGTTTTCTAATAAATTATATTATACATACAAAAAATTTCATTTGCATGTTAATTTAACATCATCAGTACCCTTTAAACCAAGTTCGGAGCGCTCATAATTCTGACTCTTAAAAGAGCCTCATTGAAGTGGATTTTATGAGTTCCCTCTTATTTATGAGTTTTTAAAGTGTATTTTTTGTTGTTTCATAACGTACTCTCCTGAAAAAAACATATTTCGGATTGTTTTTGGAGTATTTCAGTTTTGAGCTCTGAAAGAGCTCACATTTAGGAGTGTTTACTGAAAAGCCTCCTGAATATGAAATTGTATGTATATTTTCTGTATTTAAAAAAAATAAGGTCCTTAAAAAATCCCAATTGGGAGCATTTTCGGAGTAGAAATTTAAAGAAAAAAAAGCATGCTTTCAAATACTGTTCATTCACTTTAAATTTAAAATATTTCATTCGGTTCGGTATTCGTAATATGCTTACAACTAAATACTTCAGCACAGGAAGAGCGAAAAAATTTTAAGAAGTAATCTGCGTTCTCTGACACTTTTTTCTTCACAAAAAAAATCATAAAAAGTGACTAAATTAAAAAACAGCTCATTTTCGGCACTTTTATGATTATTTTATAAAGAAAAATATAGAAAGAATAGGAATCATAAAAGTGTCTTTTAAGATTCATATTGATGCCTCATAAGAGCAACCAGTTTCAAAGGAAAACTAGCACTTTTCTGAAACTTTGAAGAGTCTTATATGATTCTTAAAATGCCAATATAAGATTCATAAAAGAGTCTATTAAGAGTCCGAATAAACTACTTTTGAGAATCGAAAAAGTATAAATTTGTACTCTTATTTGAGCTCTTAAGGAGGGACCACTTTCAACGGAAAAACTGCTCTTTTTTTAAACTTATAAGAGCTCATTATGAGGGCTCAGGCTCCTACAAATGAGTCATAAAAGAGTCTTTAAAAACTCATGTGGTTTGCAGGGTATAATTAAAAAAATTTTTTTGATGCATATTGTTTAAATATAAACAATATGTGTTATATTTAAACAATATAAACAGAAAATCGGGACACAGCTCGGCTCCAGATCGTCTGAAAAAAATAAATTTTAAAACAGACCCTTGAATGCACATCTCCTGCCAAAATGGAATAAAAACATTTAAAGTAAAGAAAATTATAAAGCTTGGAAAAAAGTTGAAAAATTTACGATATTTTTTACCATATTATTGCGTGTAAAAGCTAAAAAATTTTTCCAACAACGCTTATTTTGGTAAAAGATGTGTAGAATTACAATACAAGTAGATTTAAAAAAAAAATCGGTCGATTAGCTTGTTTGCAATAGTACGGCCTGTTTTGAAAAAGTATGTTTCGAGAAAAACGCATTTAAAGTTACTCTGGTTAGTTAAAGGTACTCTAGTGCACTGGGTTTGAAGCACTAAAGAATCTGTATACATAAAGCTAGATTTATGTATAGATTTTATTTACATATTTGTGAATAGTTGTACAACAATAAGCAAATGTAAAAAACATAGATTTTCAAAACATTGTTTGCCTGAAACCACGTTTAATATATTGTGGAATCGTTCCATTGACATATTGTAGCTTCAAAGTTTGAAGTCGCGACTTCAAAACACATTTTCCTTTTTGAAAGCTAATTTTTTAAATTATAAAATGTGTTATTTTTTATCAAAATAAATTGTTTTCATAAAATTTATAAAATCCATACATTATTTATTTTAATGTTCAATTAAAAAATCTATAAGTAAATTCATTAAAATTTTTTTTGAGGGGAATTTTATGAAAAATCGGGCAATTTTGCAAACCACTGCGGGGAAAACCATATCTAAATACCATGTCTGCGTATTCGCGAAAAGTAATGCTATGTTTAGACACTCACAGAACTGGCGATGCTATCAAAACTTCGCTTTTTAGCCGTAATATTACGGTTCTCAAAAAATTTAATATGTGAGGCTCTGACAACTTCCATAAGAGCTGTTAGCTTCCAGTTTAAGAGATGCTCTGCCGGTTTTGACAACCTCACAGAAAGTTGTAAGAACTTTTAATGGTGAGAGGAATTCGGTTTTGATAGCCGAATTGTGGAGGGGTCATAACAGTGCCTTTTGCAATGGTGAGAGGAATTCGGTTTTGATAGCCATAAATCCTTATGTTGAGGTGGTCGTAACTTTTTCTATTTAAGCTACTTACCTCTTCGCTTTTAAGGTGATCACCAATTTCTTAATTACGTTTGCTTAATAAAACTGTTATTTTAAAATAATTTTTAAATGTTTATTTCCAATCATTCGAAGAAATATTAGTTTTTTGATCAAATTAACACAAAATTTCAATTGTTCATACAACTTTACAAACTAATTTTTTTATGGAGCCTTAAAAATCCCATATTATAATAGACAAACCATTAGCATTTAAAGTTACTTCTAAAACATGCTGACAAGTAGTTTTAGACAATGGAATTGTAAAATAGTCCATGCCTTTTTCAATACAATAGGCATTATAATGATTATCAAAGTAAAGCGAATATCAAAGTAAATACCGATTAACTTTAAAAATTTTTTTTTAATATTTGCCAACAAGCACGCTGCAAAGCCAAAACTAAAATGGAGAAATTTGTCTTTTGTGCACAGTAAAAAATTTGAGGGTAAATTTTATCTTTTTTATAACATCTGTGTGATATAAACTTTTTTATTCCAAATAATTTATAAATTTTATACCACTCAATATTATAAAAATAATAAAACAAATATAATTTAAAAATTTCATATCGATATCATGTGTTAATCAAAATATATTCTGGTTCGAAAGAAAAAAATTCACCGAAATCGGGAAAAATTAGAAATATAGTGGTTTGATTGGTCTGACGAGAAAAATGGTCTGGAAAAATTTTTATGATTTGATGGTATAAATTTTATAACATTTTTGGTTTGGATTTATATGTATACAAAATAGTATAAAATTTATGCTCATATTTTTTACTGTGTGGTTTTAGTATCCTCAGTAAAAGCATGAAAATCGTATTGAGGCTACAATAGCCGAATTGGAGTTTCTCTACACACACGATTTAAAAGTTGGTTGCAGTAGCCGCAATACTGAATGTATCACAACTGTAACCACAGCTATTATTTGCAGAAGACGCTCAACAAAATTTTTGTTTTTTTTATGATTATTGCAGGGTCAATTGGGGCTATGAGAGCTCTCATAAAGTTCTTGCAATAAACTTTCAGCTAAAGTTTATTATATATATATATTTCATATATATATATTATATATTTCATATATAATAACTCTAGTATGGCTACTACAGCCTCATCTTTTTCATGGCAGTCGAGTACGAAATGCAATAATTCCCCGAGTGCACTGCGCAGCGTTGCCAGAATGACGTTAAATCCGTCTTTTTGACGTATTTTGAACCCAAATGACGTTTGACGTATTTTAAGGCTAAAATGACGTATTTTGCACACGAAAACTTGTTTCTTATAAAAAACACGTAAAACACAGCATTTTGAAAATACCTTTAATGTTGCACTCATATTTTCATGTTGCAAATTTTTCTTTGTTTTGTACTTTTCTTTTCTTTTTTCTTCAATAAATTTTTGGTTTAAAAAAAAAATAAAAATAAACTGGCCATTTCAGTCCTTGGAAGGACTTTGACCTAGCTTCTTTTGATCAATTGCGTTGTGCGTGTTTGATTTTTGTTTGATTGTTTGATTACAAATGACCGAGAACTGGACCTACGTGTTTTATGCCGACTCCGAACGGCTTATGTTCTCAAAAAGCTTTACATGGCAATTTTTACTCTCAGAGGTTTACCATTGTCTGCAGAGAGGTGACGACCGAGCAGAAAAATTAATTCAATTGAAAAAACTTTCTGTCTGAGCTGGAATTGAACCCGGGCTATCGCGGTTCTTTAGCTTAGGGGCCACGCACTCTACATTATTCAATTCTATAAAAATTGTGTTTAGTGTTATTTTGTTTTGTCTACTATGAAATTCTTTCATATAATATACGTACATGGTTTTTTTATTACTATGCATTAATAAATGTTTATAAAAATATGAATTTTTATTTTTTTGAAAGTATTTGAAACTGACGTATTATGACGTATTTTGAATCGACCAATGACGGTTTTTACTCACAAAAATATGGCAACACTGACACTGAAAGCTAAATACGCATTTAGAGCATTTACTATATACACAGAGAAATCATTATTTTTAAAAGTGGCAGAAATGTGTCACTTTTAAACACGTTTAACCCAGATTTTGCACTTTATACATTTTAAAAACGAAAATTTTAAAATTATATTTTAAAATGTTCATTTGATTTTTAACAATGGACATTTTAAAATGCAATAATAAAACGTTTATTTTCATTTTAAAAATGAACATTTTAAAATTAGATTCTAAAATGTTCATTTGATTTTTAACAATAAACATTGCAATACAATAGTAAAACAATTATTTTCATTTTAAAAACGGAAATTTTCTTTATTTCCCATTAATTGAAATCATATCCAAAAATTCCCATTTTCATTATTTTTATTAATTAAAAAGCGTTTTATTGGTTTATAGTTTTATTTCAGTTATTTTATCATCAGATAGATGATGATACTGTATAAAAAAATAGAATTTTCCCAGATATTATTAATTTTATTTTAAATACTTAAATACTTACTTAGTACTTAGTTTATCTGAACAAATGAAATCGAGAATGGAAAAAAATTTATTTTCTGAACAAATATCAAATACATAAATCAATGAAACATATATAACAAACAATTCGTTCTTAACAAGTGTTTTTAAACAGTGAAACCAACACCCGACTCGAATTGTATTTATATATTTATATAATCATTTTACTGTCATGTTAAAACGTTCGTAATTGTTTTAAAAACGTTTCGTTTTACTTTTCAATTTAAAAATGTGCGTTTTATTTTTTGTATGGCGTAAAAGGTTTTCAAAAATAATCACCCTTATTCTTGAATCCGCGTCGAGTAAATGTCGTCGTCGAAAGCTCACTTTCACCGATGAATCGTCGTCGAAGATCATTTCGACGATCAAAAAATGTCACTCAATTATTTGAGCGACACTCAATAATTGAGTGAACACTTACTGCAGATCTCGACTTTGAAATTGAAAGTTTTAAAAATATAACAATTTTGTTTCGACGTCGTTTTGAGAGCGAGCGCGGGTTCAAGAATAAGGGTGATTAATTTTACCCTACTTGATCATAGTAAAACATTCGTAGTTTTCAAGAAGGCAACAACAACAACAACAACTCTGTATAGAGTCAATCACTTAGCTGACTAGACAGTCTGTTTCGGAAATCGCTACATATTCCTCTTCAGTAGTCTTTGAGTGATTAAGCTGTGATCAACCACTGTTTAAACTAGCATATGAATGTGCAGATTCTGGAATTCATTCTTATGAATTGTATGGCTGCTAATCATATGACATTTCATTAATTTAACAGCGTCAGTAACAGCATCTGACAGTTAAGCAAACAGTTGTGTTCATGTAGCATAAAATTTATTCGCTCGATTAAGAGGCTTTCGCTACTTTATCAGTTTTAGTTAGCGCTACCAAATTTGTACCATTCAGCGAATTTTTACACAACAGTTGCCAACTGTTGTGTGCGCTGAATGCGGCCAATGATAATTTTAAATTGTTCCAATCGTGCAACAAAAATACCAAAGTGAGAGTAAATTTTGCTTACTTCTGTGAGCATATCAATGTGAGCTTTTGTGCTTTACATTAAAACTCTCAAATCAGGTGATCTGTTGTATAAAGGTACAATTTTTTGTATGGAGAAATGTAAGAGAACACTTGAGAGCACAAATCGAAGTAATATAAACGAAATTTTTTTCGAGTTTGGTCAGCTCTTATTTTTTGTTGTAAAAGAAAACTCTAATAAGTAAAAAGTGATATAACCTATAAATTCAACTTTTTTCACATTCTTTTACTTCTAATTAGGAAGGGGGTGAGAATAGACCCTCCCCTCCCATACGATTTTTTTCTTGTCTTGACCCAAGGAATCACCAGCTTTCGGATTCACCTCGCTATCCGACTCACCCTGTATAATTAGTGATAAATATTCAACTATTTATTTAGTTAAATCTACACACTTGTGCGGTTTGACACTAATCTAAACATGTTGTGGGTTCTTCCAAAAAATGTATAAAAGGCAGTCTATTTAAAATTCATCATAGGCATTAAATAGTAATTTTTTGGTCAGACAAGCATTTATTTATTTTTTACAAAAAGACGATTGTGTTAACAACAACAATTAACTTAACACATGTTATTGTTGTTGTTGTTCCCTTTTTTGTGGTTTTTGTTACTGGCAAGTTAAGCGGTTTCCATGTAAACAAACCGTTAATGTGATCAAAAAAAAATATGCTTTGATAGTGCCATACACATAACTGTGACATGCATTACGAGGTTGCTTGGTTAATTTTTTAAAGCATTTTTTAAAAAGGGAAAATAATGATTTCAGTTAAATTGACTTAAAGCTGAGTGTAATAATTCCATTAACCCTCCGTTGACTGATAAGTCTTTAGTACGTTGTTGCCTGACAAGGTCCCCAGGGACCTTCTCTATGAATATGGGGTACCCGGCTTATAATAATTCAATTTTTTGGACCCCAATAGTGTCATTACAAGATTTTGTGTTCATATATTTGGTAGAGTGTCGTAGAATGTGTGTGGTTATATATTTAGGCAGATTAAATATAAAAAAGAGGCGTGGCACCTCCCACACAACCCAAATTTGCGATATCAAAAAGCTTTGGAGTTATAGGTCGCACAGTCTCGGAACTTGGTAGTCGACCACAATTTACTCGGGCCGTTTCACTGATAACATTTGATTTGGAAACGGGGGCGTGGCAGAACATGCCGAATTTCAGCTATTATAGCTATAAAACACAAATAATTAACAAGAAAATCCCAGCAAAAACAAAAATCATGAGCATATTGTGAGAAAGCCCATACAAGGTCCATAGGTCCCTATGGACCATGTAGAGCAAAACCGCCATAAGCTATAAGCCCAAACATTATAATGACAATACTTACGTAATTGTATCGAATTTAATTTAATTAGATTCTATACATCCCATTTAAAGAAGTCAGGAAGGCAGCGTCTTTTAGGTCGAATCAGTTTGAAATACTTCATCGTTGAAAACTGCATAGGTCCCAGGGGACCTTCTCAGGCATCGGAGGGTTAAGTGAAACAGCTACATAAATTGCCTGATGCATTCAACTACACTAAACTAAGGCAAATTCTTATGCTTATTTTGAAATATTTTCCACAACAAGCTGTTATTTCAAGTTTTTTTAAGTGTTATTTCAAATAACAAACCAGTTCACAAGTGATAATTGCAATTTTTGATATAATTTTTTTAATGCCGCAATAAAAATTTCATTACAAAAACCTCTTTTATCAGTTTTTATTAACTTCAATTTGTTTGAATATCTTGTCGATATCAATGAAAAACAAACAAAAAACTCTCATAATAGTTTTCAGCACAATGCTATAATGAAATTATAAGATGATAACGTCTCAAGTGTAAATAGCATTTATATCTCAATCTTTCAATATTCTTTGGCACTTACACGCCTTTGATTTGTAAGTAAGTGCTGTGTTGAAATGAGACGCATTGGAAAGAGGGAAATGAATATATGCAAGTTTATAGAAAGTTACAAAATAAGCAGAATGGAAAGAAATTTTCACTTGTTATATCATAACAACAACAACAAAAACTTATAATAACATATAGCAAGAGTTAAAACTTAATGATAATTTAATATAACTAGTAAACCCGTGTGGCGTTAAGACACCAAAATCGAATATACCTAGATTTTATTTTAAGCTATTGAATAGATATTTAACAGATCAAAATTGAAATGAAATTAATTTTGGCCTTTTGGCCATATATAATTTCATACCCAAATTTATTTTAAATATACAAGAGTATGAATATTTCTTGATTTACATTTGAAAAATGCTTGAACAAAAATGTTTCATTACAAGTTTCCAATTTCTTATTAAATTTTTGTGTAAATTTTTAAAAATGAAAAAATTTTTGACCAACAGTATAAAAACCTTTTTTCAACTATAAGAAATCATTCCAGTATCACTTTGATATATATTAAATATATCAATTCATAGTTTAAGCTGTGAAATATAAAATTCGCCAGCATAACAGCTCCACAGCTATTAGCCGATAGGTGGCGCTAAATACCTCTCATATTTTTAAGCATATGCTGAAATTAAGAAGAGAAAAAGCAACATAATAACATGTATATGCAAACTTTAACTCGCTATAACTTAAAAAAATAAACATTTTTAAGAAATAAAAAGTCCAGTTTGCACATCTACATGTCCAAACCTAACAAACCACACTAAATTTATTTAGATTGGACTTCCACTTAAAAAGCATTACGCCGGACAAAATTTGCGTTTGCGTAATATATATAAGATTTAATTTTATTTAACTATTTTCATAGATAACAACTAGCTATATTATTTGAGAAAGAATATTAATCAGCAACATATTTGTTTATTTAAAAATAAACTTATGCAAATTATTTATTATTAAATTATTTATTATTAAATAAATAATTTGTGTAAACAATATTAATGTCAAATAATTTGTAACATAAACTACACGGGGTTTTTTCCAAAAATATTTCAGAACCTCCCTGCAAGGCCAGATTCTGAATCCTGGATGTAATAAAAGCACTTTACATATTTACCTATTTACATTTAAGTCATACAAAAACTATTAACCATAACATATTCTTATGTAAAATCGTTCGCTTAATCCGAATATGCAAAAAGATTGTTCATTAGTCGTTGACCAAAAATTGGCCTATTTTATTAAGAATTTCCTTATTTTTTCTTTCGATTTCGAATTAGAAGCTTTGCCCTCGCCTAGATCGCTGCAATTTTCTCAAACTTAAATGCTGCAGGATTGTTGTCCATTTTATGAAGTTTAATAAAAATAAAAAAATTATCCAAATTAGATCACTTTTATGACAGAAAAATTATTTATTTGTTATGCCGAAATTTGGTAAAGTATTAATATTTTATAAGATTTACTTAACTTATTTTCTGCATGCTTACAATGACTTTAAAAACACCTCACCGTCTATATGCGATACTGGTTTGAATGCCCTTTGGCATCTGCTACGCAATTCCAAATAAGTTGTTCTGGGGTTTGTAGATATTGATCGGTAAAAATAAGTACAAAGTTTTGAAAAATATTCGTTCATTATTATTTTATAACAAAAAAAACTTGTGTTAAAACATTTCCATGTGCTATGATAAAGGCATAAAAATGTAAAATAAAAATAACATAAATCCAATTAACGAAACACTATTTAAAAAACAGATGCGTCGCTGGACACACGAGAGAAGCGAAGCTTCTTCGCAGTTCTATACGTTCCATAAATCAATGGTTTTTTTAATAAAAAATTTTTAAATTGAAAAATTTTAAATACCAATGTTAACTAAAAAAATAATTTCCCACCAGTAAATTTTATTACCTTACATTATTATTTTACATTAATTTTAATTATTTTTGTAAATGTTAATAAAATTATTGGGTTTTAATATCTAAAATATCAAACGTATATTATATAGATGTAATGTCATCGATATTTCTAGCAAATATTACATCAATGGCTGTCCTAATCTTGTTGTGCAAATATTTGGATCGCTTGCCATTCGCAAATTATATTTATCAAAACAGCATTGTTTAAGGATTAGAATTTTTATGAAACTGATTTTTTTTATATTTCAAAAGTATAGTCTTTCTGACGTTAATGTCCAATTTTAATAGAAGTAACGTAATGTGATCTAATGTCTGTTGAGCAGTGCGTTCTTTCACTTATTGTTTGAAACATGCTTTCTTATACAAGTGGTTTTAATAAACGTAACGTAACATGACGGGACGTATAGATCCGTGGATTTTAGATTTCTACATTACTTTACATTACGTCTTGTCAAAAAGCAACTGAACATTGTATTTTCACTTCTACAGCCGTTTTTGTAGGTGTCGAGCCACAGTGCTTCATCTACGTTCATTCTCTTTATACTCATTTATCTCGAAACTACTTTTTTCGGCATGGTGTTGTATAAAAAACAAAAACTATTTGGCCGAATCACCTGAAATTTAAAATTGCTATTCATAACAACGGTGGCTATCGCTGGAACTAGAAATTAAGTTTTAATTAAAAAACATCGTATATTTTACATTTAATAACCGGTAGAAAACAAGCTGTTTTAAGAACTTAATTTGCAAAAGCGCGTCATGCTGTCAATTTTTCATATCTTTTTTTTTCTAGTGCCAGCCATAGCGGCACTCATGGTGATAAATAACATTCTAGATTTTTATTTTTCAGATAAATAGAACAGTCAAAATCTACAACACTGCCCATGCCCTTTTTCCTTGAGAGCGTCTCATTGACCACCATTTTGAACAAGATTAACAATTTTTTAAATTAAAAAATATTTTCTTATGATGAATGAGAGTTACAATACACCTTAAAGCCTATTACTCTGTTCGTTTGCGTGAAATTTCGCTGGCAACATCTATTAATTTGTTGCGTGAAATTTCTGACTTAAAGTTTGTTGCGAGGAATTCCTATGGCAACGTTTCTCAGAGAGATTCAGAGAATATGTTGGGAGATTTCATATGATCTCTCTCTTTTCACTTTAAAATTAAATAGGCAGTACAATTAAATTGTCGTGAAAAAATGTTTCTCAGAAACATGTTGCGATAATTTCACGCTGCGGAACAGAATACTGCTCTGACGAAAATGTTGTGAAAATTTCCAAGCTTGTTTCGCAGCTGTCATATTTTGTATAGCGATTTGAGTGGAATTTCACATGAAACTGAACAGAGTACTATGCTTAAAAGTTTAAATATCGTTGTTCAATATTTTAACTTTTTAAAAAAATCCTATAAATACCTTAAATTTTCGACCATCCTTGCCTTAAGTGATTCTGAATTCGCAATTAAAATCCACCCGTTCAATGGAACCTTGCTGCTTTTGTTGTTTGGATAGTTAATGCAAAATACTTTTTACTACGTTTCCATGGCGAGTTGATCCTAGGTTGGGTTTTCTTCAAGTTGAAATAATGGCGTTTCTAGCTCGAAAGTGTTTCCATGCACAACATTGAGTCGAGTTGGACTTCTGCCATTCTATTCGCCATTTTTTCTTACCGCTTTATTTTGTATAACGAAAATGCACACCAACGACAGGCAAGTCACGTGAAGCTATACTTTTTTCTATGCGAAATTCTATTGCTTCTCGTGTCTTTCTTGTCGTTGGTGTTCATTTTCGTTATACAAAATAAAGCAGTTAGTATAAATGTGTGCGTTCAGAAGATGCAACATTTACTAAACATATTGGCCGCATTCAGCGCAGACAACAGTTGACAACTGTTGTGTAAAAATTCGCTGAATGGTACAAATTTGGTAGCGCTAACTAAAACTGATAAAGTAGCGAACGCCTTTCAATCGAGCGAACAAATTCTATGCTACATGAACGCAACTGTTTGCTTAACTGTCAGATGCTGTTACTGAAGCTGTTAAATTAATAAACGCAGAAAGAACGCAGCAAATTTAAGTGAGAAACCTTTGCATTGACTTAAATTTACATAAAAATTAAATTGAATCTAACTTCTGACGTGTAGAGTAGCAACACATTCAGAGAAAAACATCGTGAACTAAGGTAGCGCTACCATTACAGTTCACAACAGTTGTCTGCGCTGAATGCGGCCATTGAGTCTTTGATCAGTATCAGTTTCCGCTACTTTGTGTGCCTGCATAAAATGTAACGGTTTGTTACATTTTATGTCAACGCAGTGGCAGAAATAAAATTAAAATAACAAATAATCAAGAAAACCTCCCTCAACAGTTGAGCAACTGTTTCATATTTCGAACTCATCCAATCTAACTCAGTTAAATCTAATAAGTTTCGCGGAGTTTCGTGGATTTAACAAAATTCAACTCAACTCGCGTTTCCATGGGAAGTTAATCCCGAGTCAACATTGATTTAACTCGCCATGGAAACGTATACTAAACGTTTTACTAATTGTTTGCTTCATTTGTATAATTATGGATTTAATAAATAATAACATATATTATTTTGAATTTTCATTAGTATTAACAACAAAAAATGGAAATTTCGGAATAAAAATAAGAAATCTTTTGTAGACATTTTTTTAAAAATTCATTAAAAATAGCAATCGTTGGAATCCCAACCTAAAATTGTGTGTTAGTCTTTAAAATTGATGGCTCAACTCAACACTACTATGAAAAATGAGATTGAAAATTTCAGGTTAAAAAAAAAAATTTTCATAAAAATGCTACAAAAAATATACCACAAAAAAAATCAACATATTTAAAATATGTGATCTCTTATTTCTGTACAACCTACAGTTTAAAAACTACATATATTTCAATACATGCACTAAGTGTATTTTTTAAGATTTTTACATATTTTTTAAAATTTTCAAAAATAGTGATGTCAGAAACGTGGGCGCTTTGACATGGCGCTTTTAATCAATAAACGAAAATTAAGTTTGAGAATGAGACAAATCGGATGAAAACTACGCTTACATCCCATACAAAGTAACTTTATTGGAGTATATGTATTTATGTATAGATAAAGAACCTATATCTATAACTATGTATAAAAACCAATTGCTGTGCGTTAGTCTTGCTAAAACTCGAAAACGTCTCGACCGATTTGAATTATTGGTTCTGTGTTTTGTATACCTGATTTGAGTGAAGGTTACAAAAAATAAGAAAAAGTGGGAGGGGCTAGACCATTTCCACGCCCACAAAGACCAATTGAATACATATGTAAACGGCTGAACGGATTTTGTTCAAATTTAGTATACGAATTGTGTGCTTTCTAAACTATATTTTTACATACTTAGTTTGGGCCACGCTCCTTCCGCCACTTTTTAACTAACGTTTATTTTGTTACTGCAATACTTTTTTCTATCAAAGTTTTTTTAAATTTAGTGTTAAAAAAATTTCTGTCGTTTTGGCACCAACATATGACAAAAAAATTTACATATCTTCAAATTTTTAGTACAATGACTTTTACATAAAACATAGGCTTTTTTATTTGCTCGACTATTGAAATCATATTTTCTTCAGAAGCAGCAAAAATTGTTTCGTTGAATTTCAAATCAACAATATAACCCTATACGTGAAATTAATGTAAGGCCCTGCTGAAAATAAGAGCAAGACTGCCTGATTTTGAACAAGCAAGCTTTAAAATTGTGAATTTCAACCTCCTACTGTCTGTAATTAAGGCAGCATAATCTTAATATAAAGAAGACGCTTAAATTAAGGCTAATGTTGATTTTAAGTCAGTGCTTAAAATAAGATTTCGTTTTTACAGTGTAGTATTTGATCGATAATTGTGATCTGCTGCATTATAGCTTCACGCATTGGCAATAGAATGTGTAGGGCAGCTAATGAACAATCCCTTTAATAAATTCCTGTCATCTACTGCAACATAGCTTCAGTTAGTATTGAATGAATCACGTAATTCCAAAAATGTTTGGTTTGGAGTAGTAGTTAGAGAGCAGAACTCTCGATCGGAAGGCGCGAGTTCAATCCTCGCGCTTGCAAAAAAATATTTTTAATTTTATATCCTCTTGTTGTAATAGACGCAAGCAAAAAAAACAACAACAATTCTAAGAAAAAGGTGTATGGAAAAAAGTGTCGTTTTTCAGAATCACAAAACGAGGCGTAAAAAGCTTCGCTTCAAAAATTGTTATAGAAAATATACTCTTTATACCTTTTATAACTCTTTGATATAGTTCAAGCGAATTTTTCCACTCCATACCATGAATTCTCAGAAACTTATAGATAACTGAGCAAGCCAAAGTAAGAATTTTTAATTAATTTGCAAAATAAATTGTCGTTGAAAAAAAAATCCCAAGCCCTGATATGGTCTTATGTCATTAAAAGAAGTTATACAAAACACACTTCACGACCAATCTCTACAATTGAACCTTTTGTCTTAAATATCCTCACACATTGTTGGATCTTTTAATGTTGTGGTCTTTTTTGTTTTGTTTTTATTTCAGCAACTGACATGAACTGTCAAATTCGGTCAACATGGAACAGCTAGTGACACAAATAAATGCATACTTATCTAAACATACGTACATATATAATGCATATAGCTGCACAAAACTTAACATACATATGCTTTACTCCACACTCACTGCACGATTTTAATTTTAAGCCTCATCCAACAATCAGTGAACCAAAACAATAAAATTGCCAAAAAAAAAAAAAGAAACCAACCAGCAAGTCACCAAATAAGAACATTTATTATATTCGAAAACGATTGCGCCGGATATGCAGCGGTTTGTGTTTTTATAATTTTTTTATTTCTTTTTTTTTATTTTATGTCTTATATTCGCATGTATGTTTTTTCAAAGCGATATCAAAGTTTGATATAAAAAGTTTATGTTAATTTATCAACTGTCTAGCTGATATTCAGTTGTATTGGTTTTGGTTTTTTAAACAAGCTTGACGACTGACATGAACTTTCTTGACCAAAATTGGCTTAAATATGCAATCGAAGTAGGTTGCTAGAGAGTAGTATATAAGTTGAAAGGCAAAATATCTTTTGTTTGTTCAAACTGCTGGGCCAAACCATTCTGGCCATTATTTTAGAAGAATCATCTATAAATCAGTATTAAAGCGGTGAACATAAGGTTAAAAAAAATATCATTACAACTACACGATAGCCTTTTTAAAAATCTAATTGTTGCTATAATTTTTTAAACGCCTTCTGTGGTATTTAGAAATATAAACTCATTTTCTAAAAATTTCTTTAATGACAGTTTTGAAAAAAATTATGTTTTTAAAACGAACAAAAATGCATTCCTCAAACTTTCAGAGTCTTTTAATAATAGAAGCAATAAAAGGCAGCAGATGCCTTTTTTCGAGTCAACATAGTCAAGACACATGATTAACAATATAAGAGATTTTTATAATTTCTTAATACAGGTTGACCAATATCGAAATAATTGAATATTTTTGCAAAACTGTCAGCAGTCTTAGCAATTTTCATAAAAATTTACTCATACAAGTTAATTCAAAAACACTTTAACAAAATTTCAGTCAACAATGAAGACTCAATTTTTATGTGAAACAATTTTGCAAGCGTAAGACATGACTCCCCCTCCCTTCTTTATAAGAAATACTTTACCACAGCGGGCCAATGAAATAAATTAGCAAAATAAAAATGTCGTAAATTTCAAAAATACAATTGAAAATTGAATTGAATTTGAGAAAACAAAAATAAATTTGAGATGAATACAGAGCAGGGAAGATGATGCCAATTTTTGGTTTGGTACTTAGCGGATTTAGAAAAGTACTGAAAGTACTGAATTAAGGCAAAAACCAAAATTTGCAGTTTTATATATTTGTATTAGTTCAACATTAAAAAAATAAAATAAACATAAGATACAATGATTGGTTACGGACAACTTTTTTTGGCAGCGATCACCATCCTATCCAAATTGATATCTGTTTAAATCTGAAAATGGAAAGATTAAAACCAAAATTTAAGTTTAAAACAGACAATGCCAATTGGACCCTAAAATGTCCTGCAAAAGCCTTTATCCTTCTAATCAGAACTGCCACAATATTAACAAAGCAGCAGCATTGTTGACCAAAACTATCCGTTCAACAGCCAATGTTTCTATACCTCAGTCAAAATCTTCTAATCTATAGTAATAAAACTCATTTTCTGTTTGTTTGTTTGTTTGTTTGACCTTTATACAAATCTAAACGGCTCAACGGATTTTGCTCAAACTAGGTATACATGTTAAGTACATCCCAACTTAAAATGTTACATAAATAGTTTTTGCCACGCCCCCTCTGAAATTTTTCAACTAACGGTAATTTTGTTATTATAAAACTTTTTAGTATAGAAGATTTTTTTGTAATTAATTTTAAAAATTTTTTGTTATTTTGACATCAAAAACATTCACATATCTTCAAAATTGGAGAAATTTTCAGTATAACGACTTTTTCATAAAACATCGTTGCCTAAGAATGAGAAAAAAACGACATGAAAATCAAAGTTTGGTCTTTCGATGCAAATATCTCCGCTGTCCATTAATATATTTCATTCAAATTTTTTTTGTTCAAAAGTTCAATAAAATCACTTCACAAAAATAGGTTGAACTGTACCGTTAAGTCAGTGTATATATGTTTTATGATTATGTCAAAAAAGGTCCAAAATATTGACTTTTTACTCAAAAAATGACTCAAAAATTGTTGTTGTTGTAAAAACGAAATCAATTAAAAATTGCACATCTGGCTACCTTTCATATGACATAGCATTTATTTGCAAAAATTCTTCCAGCTAAGCGCAAAAATTATTTTACTGTTTTTGTCATCAAAACAACAAGGGTACCCCCTTTGATTTTTTTCAATTTATTTTTTCCAAAATGTTGTTTTTATATTTTTTACAAAAAAATCAAGTCTCAAAAATAATTTATGTGAAAAAATTACCCCAATATCTCTTTCCAATCAAAAGTTATGGCTAAAAATCTATTTTTCATACCAGACTATTAATAAAACTTAGTTTTTTGTTAAAATTCTCTGTATAGTTTGAACGTCCCCATATATCTCTAAGAATGCAGTTGTGTGTCTAAAGTAATTACGAACATTTTGGATTGTACAAAATTTTCTTTATAGTGATCATCTTACTTATATTTTGCCTCCCCACCCCCCCTCCTGTTAAATTTGTTTTGTTGTGATGGCTCTATTTGTTCTCACTATTGTGTCACCGTTGTCAATTAGTTCTTTATCAATGGTACTTTAAATGTTGTATATATATCACAATTTTATCGAAAAGATGACTGTGAATAAGAATGCTGTAAAAGTTAATATTTTCATGTAATCAGTTTGAGCTATATGGCGATATAAAAAAAAATATGCGCATCTGGTCAGCACAATTATTTCATTAGTTTTGATCTGTGCGTTAAATTTACAGATAGATGGCGCCA
The DNA here is from genome assembly GCA_963920525.1 of Dichetophora obliterata. Classification (NCBI taxonomy): domain Eukaryota; kingdom Metazoa; phylum Arthropoda; class Insecta; order Diptera; family Sciomyzidae; genus Dichetophora; species Dichetophora obliterata. The sequence continues at coordinate 92,363,887 of OY986437.1, forward strand.
CATGTGTAAGATGTGTGGGTACAAACTAAACGTACACCTTGCGTTGAATAGCTGAATTATGTTTTTACAAAAGTTTCTTCAAATTTAACCCCACACGATTGGGATTACAGACAGGTGGCGCTATTTTCTGCTTACAGAAGAATATCTGATGTTATTACGCAGCTAGCAGATAAGTTTTGCGAAATATTTTGCGAAAATTCTATTGCTACCAAACTTTTAAAAAGTAAAATAATGCAGTACTGCCAGTTTTTTTTAGAAATTTTAGTAGGTACAATCATTTTTAGCACAACGAATTTTCATAAAACATTGATAGCTAATAATGAGAAAAAAAATTATATGAAAATCAAAGTATTTACTTTTAATGCCAATAACTCTGCTGTTTTTAATATATTTCATTAACATTTTTTTTTTGTTAAAAAGTTCAATATGTTTTTTAATATAAATCTTGGTTTGGACGTTAAAATGTCCATATCTCAAGGACGCATTGAGTCCTATCATAATTTTTATTTTGTTGAAAAGGTAATTGTGCTTGCTTTAACATTGAGTAAATATAAAAATTCTTTTTAATTTTTAAAATCTGTTTTTCGTACCGCTTCTTTGAATTCAATTAGCTCACCGCAAGAGATGGAACCACCAACAACAAAAATTTTCCTAAACTTTTTTGGATCAATGTTCGTTCAATTACCTAGCAAACGGTGGATAAATAAAATTAAATAAAATAAAATTCAAATAAAATTCAACATGTTTTTCATTATTCCCGATTTTAAAAAACATTTAATCGAGAAGTGTATGTTAAAATGTTTATATAAATGACTCTCGAGTAACACCGGGTATATCAGCTAGTATTAATATAAGTTTAATATAAGTTTTTTATTAAAACTTTAAAAAAAAACTAAGAATAGCAAAGCAGTTTCATTGGAATAACTTTAAACGTGAAAGAACACCAGGAAATCTTATCCTTTTTAAAAAAGCTAAAGCTTAGATATCTTGACTGCTCGAATTAATCCTAAAACCATGGTTCGATATACCATAGTACAATACCATAGTACAATTCTACCGTGCAAGCACAAAACATAGTAAACGCCATTTCTAGGATTTTTACTTTATGATGAAATTAAAATATGATTTTTTTTGGTCTATCTAAAACAGTCACTCTCTAGTCTTTACGATGTATAGTTTTTGAGATTTGAACTGTCTAAGCATGGTATGCACATACTATGTTTTGATATTGTAAATTTGTTTTTTGTTATATTTTCAAAAAAGTTTACAAAACAAAGTAAGTAATATGACTCAATATTTGGCAATCATTTTTAAAGTAATTCCCGAATTAAGAGCATATTTAATACTTATTAGCATTTTAAGTATATTGGCTTACACAATAATAACAAAGGGCATGGCAAAAAGTATAAAAACTCAGTTTTCTCAAAACTATAAAAATGGAGATACCAGGGGTAATCACACTGACTTGGGTAGTTGGGTATGGGTAGATTTAGTACTTTTGGTTATTGCGAGCACACTAAATTGCAATTGAGTACTTTGTAGAATAGTTTTGGGCAGTGCTGCATGTTTGTTTGATCTCCCCGGCTTATGTAGCTAATGAGAGATAAGTAACAGCTGGAAGAGGGTTGCCACCAAATCAATTTTTGTCATTTTATGTGCGAAAAATTTAGGCCATTAATTGGGCGTAAAAAAAGTTCTTTTATATACGAGTAATTTTTTAGCGTGAACTTTGCAGCATCTTATGTCGTCGTCGTTATGTTGTCCTGTCACAGACCGGCTTACTGCCATACAAGAATTTTCATGCTAGTCGGAAAATTTTTTTTAATTTTTTGTATAACTACGCCCATTTTAGTTCAGTTTCCGAAAGTAGCTGTATGCACTAATTTACCAAATTTTAGTCTAATACGACCAAAACCGTCTAAAAAATAGCATTTCTATTAATTTTTTGGTGGTTAAAGGTGGTTTGGCAAAATTTTCCTAGACTATCTCGTAGGCGAAACAAATCGACGGCCAAAATTTCAGCGCAATAAGTCCAGTAGTCAATTTTAATGATTTATAAAAAGGTGGGCCTTGCTATAGAGCATCCACGCCAATTTTTACTACTGTTCCCGAATGTAAACATACAAACTAAATTACAAAATTTTTGTCTAATACGATCAAAACCGTTCAAAATATAGCATTTTTATTGATTTGTGGGCGGTAAAAGAGGATGTGGCTTTTTTATTAACCGAGATATCAACTTTATTAACCGAGATATTGACAGATATTGTAAATTTGGTTGCTTTAGGTGTTACCGCTCCTGAGATCTTAAGAGACACCGCACGAACGATTTTATATAAATAGAAAGGTGGTAAAGTAGGCGTGACAAAATTTATATATCTAGTATCCATCACTCGGTCTCATAGCAAATATAAACCAAGTTTCATTATAAAACATGCATAATTCAGGAATTATAATTTCTGAAAAAGTAGGCGTGGTTATAGTTTGGCCACGCCCATTTTTTGAATTTTCTATAGTAGCCATACGAACTAAATTACAAAATTTTAGTCCAATCTAACCGAATTCGGCTGAAATATAGCGTTTTTATTAACTTGAGGGCGGAAATAGATGGTGTGGCAATATTTTTGTGTATTATTTGACTTATTAGCCTTGATAACAGATCTTGTAAATTTGATGCCCTTAGGTCAATTATTGCCTATTTTTGCAAAAGGTGGTAACACATGGAAAAAGTACTCAATTTGGCAAGAAAACAATCTACCCAAACAAGTCAGGGGATCAGCTAGAGTAGATTGGTAGATGGGCACTTGGGTATAATGGCACTTTACAAAAACAAAAGTACGGCATTTGCCAATCTACCCAACTACCCAAGTCAGTGTGAATACCCCTACTATGTTTTGACGTTGTACCGGAGAATTGATGTGCTTGTTTATCTACAAAATTATGTGTTGACTGCTCTTTAAAGCAAGAATTATGTCACCATTTTGGCGAAAGACTTTGAAAGTGCATTCGATCGCATAGGAATACACGTTGTTCTCGGGCAACTTGCTACTTGGAAGGTGGGTCAGAGTATCTTTAATTTACTTAAAGGTTTTCTAAAAAACCGCAAGTTTTGTTTCAGGATTGATTCAACAACTTCCAATTTTTACCCTCTGCACAACGGAATCCCTCGAGGGTTTCCATTATCTGTAGTTTTATTTGTTATAAACTTTGAACAGCTTAGCAAAATTTTAATGAACTATAAAATTTTTAAACAATCCATATACGCTGATGACGCCATAATATTTTCTAAAACTTCCGATATCTCCACACTTACTATGTTTTTATGTTTTTACATCAACTTTTAAGAGACATAAACGCAGTGGCGTAAAAAGCGGGCCCGCAGAGCCCGCGTTGCGGTCGGGTGCAACTATGCCAGGGGCGCCCTCAAGTTCGTTGATGAAAATGATAAATTAAGTGGATAACGACGTTGGTTTCCAAAAAAATCCAGATTATACTAAAATATTTTTTTTCCATTGAGTAAGATTCAATTATACTCGGAGTCGATTTCACTAACACGGTTAGAAATCTTGGAATAAATTTTAATACTTTTTGGCTTACATATATGACCAAACCAAAATTGTATTAAAATTAAATACTGGCCAAATATTAAAATTGATTTTTAATAAAAAATGTACTATAAACGAATGCTAAATTCGTTTTATTTTTTAATACTGATTCTGTATTAAAAATTAATTCTAATACTAGCCCTAGTATCAAATTAATTAAACTGCATTAAAATTTAATACAAAATTTCAATAAAATATAATACAGCATGTCTTAGAAATTAAATGCAAAATTCACCATAGTGGCGGTCGTAGCCTAGTGGTTAGAGTGCGTGGCCCCTAAGCTAAAGAACTGTGATAGTTAGGGTTCGATTTCAGCTCAGACAGAAAGTTTTTTCTCCTCAAAGACAGACTTCAGAGCGTAAAAATTGCCATGTAAAGCTTCTTGAGAACATAAGCCGTTCGGAGTCAGCATAAAACACATAGGTCCAGTTCTTGGTCATTTGTGAACAAACATTTAATAACACGCACAGCACAATTAATCAATAGAAGCTAGGTCAAAGCACTTCCAAGGGCTGAAATGTCCAGTTTATTTATTTTTTATACTCACCATAGTATCGAATTCATACCAAGGGTATAAAATATCGTTGTAATATTTGAACTGTATTAAAATGTGTAACAAAATAAATTTAAAAATTTTGTAATGAATTGAGAAGTATTAACTTTAATACTTTTTGTAATAAAAATCTCTGTAATATTTTGCTTGTATAAAAATTTATTGCAAGATTTCTAGCCGTTAATATTTACTTTCATATTTTTAGCAAGTCAGCTTCTGATGTTCAAAGGGTGATTTTTTAAGCGTTTGGTTTTTGAAAATTGAAAAAAAAAAACAGAAAAGTTGCAATAGTGAATGAAATACTTATTTGGAGCGTTACATCAATGCCCGCCAATTTCTTTTTAAAAAATATTTCATGTAAATGTTTCCCGCGGCTACGCCTGAGGTGTTCCATCCGTAAGCTCCAGTTATGGCATATTTTTTCCAGCATTTCGGCCGGTATCTCACCAATGACAGCTTTAACGTTGTCTTCCAGGTCTGCAATTGTAGCTGGCTTGTCCCTGTATACGAGAGCCTATACGTAGTCCCACAAAAAAAGTCTAGTGGGGTGGAATTACATTATATTGGCGGCTAATGGACTGCTTCAAACCGTGAGATTAATTGCTCACGAAACTCGCCTCTCAGTAGGTCCATGGTATCGCGTGCGGTGTGGCATGTGTCACCATCTTGTTGAAACTTTATTTAAACCAAGTCATATTCTTCCATTTTGGGCGAAAAAAGATTCAGTAATCATCGCACGGTACCTTGCTCCGTTGCGTTTTTCATTATTTATGAAAAAGTACGGTCCAATGATGCCACCGGCACACAAATCGCACCAAACAGATCATTTTTAAGGGTGCATTGGCAACTCTTTAACTGCCCATGACTGCTCTTTAGACAAAATTTAACAGGTTTAGCAATTCTGTTTGTTGACGTACCCATTGAGCCAAAAATGAGCTTTGTCGCTGCAGAAAATTTTTCAATAAAAAAGTTTATCTTCATCCAACTATTCTAAGGACCATTCACCAAACCAACGACGTTGTGGTAGGTTACCTGGCTTTTCCATACCCTACTGATCATTTTTTGCTTTGCCACATGTTACGAATTACGCGTAAAGTGTCAAAAAATGTACACTGCAAAAACAAATAGCAAAAAAGTATATAGCAGGACGCTTTTAGGAACCTGCGGGCGGGCGCACTAAATATAGTTACGCTATTGCATAAACGAATGGAGAAAATCTTCTGGCGCCACTCTTTCGTTTGATAAACAATCGAAACATCATCTACATCATCTATTCAGAACCTCTTAGCCGAAGCTGGATTACTGATAGAATTCAAACTGCTACTTTTAAACTGCTACTAAAACTCTTCAACAGCCACAATACCATCCTACATAAAGATGTTGCTAATGCAATTAAACGAAAACGTGTGTGCAAGGTTAAGTCCACAATCAATCGACGTATTGACACAATAAAGGACTTAAACATTGGTTTAAGACCCCAACTTATAAAACAGTCAGTTGAATCCCCTTGGTTACTAAAAGATACATCTGTTATTCTCAGCCTCCAAAAATTCCTCAAATCCAATACAAAACCGCTAATGTATCCTCTGGTTTACTTCCATCTTACTGATCGGTCTTCTCTGCCGAAGCCTTTGCCTTGAAGGAAACGGCGGATTTCGCTAATGAAAAATAAGGAAAATTTATAATTTTCACGAATAGTTACTCCAGCATTGAGGCTTTGGGAAATGTTAAACAAAATGACCAGTTGATTGTGAGCCTCAGAAACACCTGTATTAAAAATCCTAATAAAATAAAAATTAAGTAGGTTTCTGGACACGTTGACATTCTAGGCAAGAAATGCGCTGATAAAGCGGCCGCAGCAGTAAACAGATCACCGCACTAACCTTTTACTTTGCAGCTAACAAAGATATTGCTAAAGAGCTCTATTAAAACCAACTAAAACAACGCAATCTAGAATGGTCCCAATACAGCCACCGATACAAACGATACAATTATAACGGGTTAAAAACATTAAAACCTGCATCTTGTTCCCGACAACAATCAAAATTATTTGTCCGGCTACGTATTGGGCACACTGAGCTGATGCATGAACATCTTCTGTGTGGGAGCATTACACCTAGCTGTCATCTTTGCAACGGCCAACTATCCATAGAACATCTGCCAAACTCTTACCGCTGTCAGAAACAAAATCTTTGGAAACATTATTCCTAGCAATCTTCTTTAATATCCTTCACAGTATAATATTTCTGCCATTGAACTTTTTTTTATATCATGTAATTCCTTAAATGCATATAATATCATAATGTAATTAATATATAAAAAAAAAATAAGAACCGTAACATATTACTATTCAGCATATATCTGTTAAGCGCTTACTATTTTGTCGAGTCTCCGCTGGATGTATACCATGATGGTGAGACCCATCCTCACCTATGGTGCAATAGCATGGGCTGAGAGAACCAAGCTAACCACAATGAGGAATATGCTAACAAAGGTGCAGAGACTGGCCTGTGTATGCATCACAGGGGCCATGAGGACATGCCCTACAGCAACACTAGAAGTAATTCTGGACCTAACACCCTTACACCTTGTCATAGAGGGAGTAGCCAAGTGAACTCTGTTGTGCATTGCAAAAGAGGGGACAGGTTTAAGTAAAACTATCAGCAGTAGAGAGAAGGAGGATATTGCAAAGCACACTCCCTACATCGATCTACCAAGAGACGAAGGTATAACTTCGAAAAACACTTCGGAATTAAGCTTAGTACCAAGAAAGAGTGGGACAGCGAGAGGATATTGCAAGTCAAGAAACCACATAGCATAGCATGGTATACAGATGGGTCCAAGACATTGGATGGTATAGGCGCAGGGGTGTACGGACCAAGAACCAAGCACTCTAAACCAATGGGGACAACACCCAGTATCTTCCAAGCAGAAATCCTAGCAATACAGCTGTGTGCACAATTCAATCTGGACCGGAAATACAAAGGTCAGGATATAGTTGTGATGTCAGACAGCCAAGCGGCAATCAAAGCATTAGTCTCCTGTGAGATATCATCGAAAATAACATGGGAATGCCTAACAAAACTCAACGAACTAGGCAAGAATAACACTGTTACTATACTTTGGGTCCCAGGACACAAAGGTATACAGGGCAACGAAGAAGCCGATGGTCTAGCGCGACAGGGTGCAGCCACAAAATTTATAGGACCAGAACCATTCTGCGGATTGGGCACATATTCTATAAAAGAAGAACTAAGAAGGGAGGAGAGGCATAAACGTTCAAGCCTCTGGAAAAGCATCCCAAAGCTAAGACAATCCAAATTGCTCCTCAAAGATTTTAACACTCGGAGAGCAAAATTGTGCATAAGCTTAGGCAAACCGAATCTAAGGATTCTAACGGGGTTCCTTACAGGACACTGTAAACTAAAATACCACCTGATGAAATTGGGCATAGAGACCGATAGTAACTGCCGTTTCTGTGAAGAAGCAGAGGAAACTCCAATACACCTACTCACAAACTGCGACGCCGTGGCTCGCAGACGTAAGCTAGCACTAGGGAACTACGAGCTGAGTTTAGAGCAGGTTTCATCCCTTGAACCTAAGAATATTCTCAAATTCATTAGAGAAATAGGGCTGGATGGAATTCTGTAATCCGCAAACCCAGCGGAGCCTTGAGAAGAAGGTACAATAGATCTAATTTAGGTCGCAGTACGCATCTCCACCATATAACATTAACAACATTTTGTCGAGTCGAAAGCTCTGGTAGCTAGTACTCCCTATTCTTTAGTTATGGTAATTTTATTATTGTATCTAATTATTATAAATAAATAAATAAATAAATAAGATTTTCGTCTTCACTCGTTACGTAGCAAATCGTATATTTTTGTTAGGCCTATAGTCTTCTCGTGGTTGTGAATTTAAAAATAATATTGAAATTCAAAATATTCTGGAAATTTCAAAAAATCTTTTTCGGCTAGAGCTATTACAAAATTAAAAACTAATTTCTTTGACAAATGTATCAACAAAATCCGGTATTGATTAAAAATGAAATGTTTAGACCATTTGTAGAAGTATTGAAACCATCGCGGGAGTGCTGTGGTACTTTTAAAAAGCGAAAAGTACTGAATTCGGTACTTTAGTACTGAATTTATCATCCCTGATACAGAGTTATAGTTTAGAGACTTTTTAATGTGAATTTATAATAATTTTGGGATATTTCTAAGTTATAGACATGCTAATCTTCACAAGCTGGCTGAAAATAACGGGTGCTTTTATTGCTAATTGGTTTTTTCAGTGTACATTTTTTTACACCTCACGCGTGATTCGTAACATGTGGCAAAGCCAAAAATGCTCAGTAAGGTTTGCCATTTCACCATGAATAGACTAATAATTGAATAGCGCTTGCAAATCATTGAATTTAATTATCAAAATTAGTGCTCTGTAAGAAATGTGTTTTGCAAATTACGTCCATTTTATGGTCATCATAATCGATTCACCAAACAGGCTATTAAAGCTATTGTAACCAAATTTTGCATCAGTTCCACTTTATTGGACATTAGTTCACCAACCCGTAACTGGAGAGTGCGTACTGAGGAGAATATTGCTGCTGTATCGGCCAGTGTCAGTGAAGATTGCGAAATGTCATTTCAAACATTACAGTCAATGAAGCAAGGTACCGTGCGATTATTACCGACTTTTTTTTGCCAAAAATGAAAGAATTAGACTTGGTTGATATGTGGTTTCAACAAGACGATGCCATATGTCACACGTCATGCGATACCATGGACCTATTGAGAGGCGAGTTAGGTGAGAAATTAATCTCACATTTTGGAGCAGTCCATTGGCCGCCATGATCAGGCGATTTGACTCTACTAGACTATTTTATGTGGAGCTACGTGAAGTCTCTTTCGTACAGGAACAAGCCAGCCACAATCGCAGCTCTGGAAGACAATATAACAGCTACCATTAGTGAGATACCGGCCGAAATGCTGGAAAAAGTGTTCCCAAATTGGAGCTTAGGGATGGACCACCTCAGACCACATTTACGTGAAATAATCTTTAAAAATAAATGAAAGGCATTTATGTATCGCTTCAAATAAATATTTCATTCACTATTGCAAATTTTCTGTTTTTTTTTTTTTCAATTTTCAAAAACCAAACGCTTAAAAAATCACCCCTTATAATGAAGTCTATTTTTTTAACAGTTTAGTACTAAATATTTTCGAATAACGCTTACAATTTTGTAAAATAAAATCCCCAAATTTTATCTAAGCTATATTTCATAAGTATGTCATATAACAATATACTTAAAATGAGAAATAAAAAACTGCACATACCAAAAATAAGGTCCTTGAAATCTACAAAATTAAAAATCTGAAAAATAAAAATAAAAAAAGGCTACTTTATTTCTAATTTTTTTTTAAATGATAAAACTCATTATTGGACATTATTGCCACGTTTCTTGAGAGTGATAAGCCACATAACGTGTCCATATGTCGAGTGGAAAAAAATACCAGGAGTCCCAAGAACTCTTATATTACTAATTTTGTAAGTATAATTTTAAGGATAACCAAAATCGGTAATCTGATATATTTCGTAAAAGAATATACCAAATAGGTATATTTATATCTTTCTTTTAAATATATATTTCGCTAGCTGTAGAAATGTTTCCATGACAATTGTATTAAAAGAACCTTTGAAATGTGAAAATAAATATCACACAATAAAATCCAACTATTTTGATTACGTAAGTTGTGATTAAAAATGCTTACGAGCGCTGGACCCTTCACGACGTAAAAATCGTGTTTTGTGACTTCGCCGTAGCACGAAACACGATCGTAAGTAGCACTAGATTCAAGCATCTCAATATGCCTCCTGGATGTCCTTTGATCAAAAAATCAGAAACCAAATTTCCGACGAAAAAATCGACGGAAGGCACTCTTCCAGTGCATTGGATGTACGCACGATCCTTGGTGCAAACACTGACTCGGATCACTATCTTGTCGCATTCAAGATCCGTACACGTATGTGTGCAGCTAAGAACCTAGTGGGCAATTTAGCTAGATCTACGCAAAATATGGTATGCTAGTAGTGCTATTATTGGCGTCAATTTACCTTCCATGATCGCTGTATTGATGAATGCTTCTGTGAGGCATACCTTTTGAAGGTTTTGGGGTTTAATTTTACAAACAAATTTAAAAAAAATTTTAAATGAACAAGCATATTTGTAAAAAAATGAAGATTTAAAAAATAAAAAATGTTTTTTGTCCCAGCTAGGTCTCGAACACGCGCTCCCGAAAGATTACTTTCAATTGTAATGTTGCAAAATAAGCTAACGTGTATTAACAACTGGTAGACGAGTGGATAAAGTGTCGGACCGGCACATGAGAGGACGTGGGCTCAAATCTGGAAATTTTCAGTGGTTTTTTATTTCAACTAGATATTTATATTGTATTTATATTATTTTAACGTCCATTCTCAAAAAAGGCTTCTGGCAGGCCTCTTCAAAGTCGCGAGAGAGGAAGGCCTAGAAAATTTTCTCGTTTCGTATTCAAAAGTTAATTTGCTTGGATATGAGTACAGAAGAGCTGAACAAAATCCATATGATGGCCTGTTAGAAGAAGCGCTTCGAAGCCCTGCTTTTGTCTACTGAGAATGCACGCAAAACCACACAAAGAAAGCTAGACGTCGACAAGCTGGAATCAAAACGGAGCGACAAAGCTTTAGCCACTCGACTCTCAAGCTTGCTTTAAAGCTTTCCTCTAATCGATGATATAAACATGCGCACAGTGGACACAAATTTTCCACTCTATGCGTGCGGCTGCTGAAGAGGTGATTGGCTTTTTTATGACCAGGAGTGTTGCGAAGCCACTGCAGAGAAAGACGCCGCCTTCAAAACCACCCTGCAGTCTGTTATAATACGCGCTGCTAAGAAGAAAAAAAGAAGAAGAGGGAAGAGGGAAGAGGGACGTTTATTCAGGCGGAAAAGAAGGAAAAAGAGCAAAGCAGAAAAGCGTTAGCATGAGGAGATTGAGTTATATCGGGACAGGAATTAGGCCCGAAAATTTTTTGAAAAGATAAGACGCGTTACCGATGGTTTTAAAACCGGTGCCTCTTTCTGCAAGGATGAAAACGGGAATTTAGTTACAGATATCCAGAGTACACTGCCGTTATGGTAGAGAATATATCTCTAAGCATCTATATGGCAACGCTAAAAACAATCCCACCGAAAGAGATGATATCCCGGAAACCCCAATTACGGATGATAGCATCGAGGTCTCTCTGCCCGACTATGATAAAGCTCTGACAGCTATAGCTCTGCTTAAAAATAACAAAGTAGCGGGAGCTGATGACTTACCTGCTAAGCTGTTTAAGAACGAAGGTGAAGATCTATTTAAATGCATTCACGAGCCTCTATGCAGAATAAAGTCAGAGGAATGCATTACGAACGATTTGCGAAAGCGATCCCATTATTTGTGCCAATTATCGTGGGGTAAGCCTTCTTAATATGGCATATAAAGTCCTGTCGAGTGTTTTATGTAAAATATTGAAGACCATTGTAAACCAACTGATTGCACTTTGTCAATGTGGCTTCAGACTTGGAAAGTCCACCATAGACCAGATTTTCACGCTACGATAAATCTTGGAGAAGACCCAAGAAACACAAGTCAACACACCCCATCTTTTTGTCGACTACAAAGCCGCCTTCGACAGCCGAATAAGGAAGCACCTGTATTCCACCATGTTTGAATTTTGATATTCCTGCAAAACTAATACGACTAATACGAGCAACACCAGCAGCGCATTTAAAATCGGGAAGGACCTCTCCCCACCACTTGTTACCAAACGAGGTTTCAGACAAGGTGATTCCTTATCGTGCGACTTTTTCAACCTAATGATGGAGAAGATCATCCGAGCTGCTGATCTGAAACGTAGTGGCACAATATTTTACAAGAGTGTTATGCTGCTTGCGTATGCCTATGAGATCGATATCATTGGCTATAATACGCGCGATGTCAGTGCAGCATTCTCCAGACTAAAAAGACAGTCAAGTCGAATGGGTCTGGCAGTGAATGCAGATAAGTCGAAATACTTGGTGTCAACAAACAGTCCCAGCGTCTTGGAATCCACGTTACAGTTGACAGTACTTCCTTTGAGGTTGTGAAGGACTCCGTCTGTCTCAGATCCAGCGTAAGCTCATCCAATGACATCAGCATTAAGATCAAACGAAGAATAACTCTTGCCAACAGGTGTTACTTTGGGCTCAGTAGGCAATTGAGAAGCAGAGCTCTCTCTCTCGGCGAACGAAAATTACGCTCTACAAATCGCTCATAATGCCCGTCCTAGTTTATGCATCAGAAACCTGGACACTGAGCAGTTCAGATGAAAAGACGTTAGGAGAATTCGAGAGAAAGATTCTTCGTAAGATCTACGGACCAATCTGCGTCAATGGCGAGTACCGAATACGGTGGAATGATGATCTATTCGAGCTTTACGCTGACTTCGGCATAGTCAAGTGCATTAAAATCGAGCGGTTTCGCTGGCGAGGTCATGTTCAGCGAATGAAAGACGATGCTCCAGTGAAGAAAATATCCGGAGGGACAGAAATGACTGTCATACTATCTTAAATGAGGCTAAGATTGCTCACGGTTGTAGCGCCAACTAAGTAAGTAAATAAGTAAGAGATGAAAATAATTATTTCTGACGATACCTATTTAAACAGCCAAGATAACTTAATAAAAGAGCCTAAATATAAGCCGATTTTGATTTCGAGCTCAAAAGAACTCTAAGAGATCTTCTTCCAAATGTGTATAAATACTCCAGGAAAATAATAATTATTACTGATGATAACAATTTGGACAGCCAAGAGCCAAGATAACTGAATAAAAAAGTCTAAATATAAGCCGATTTTGATTTCGAGCTACAAAGGAGCTCCAGAGATCTTCATCCACATCTCTATAAATACTCCATGCTTTCATTATGCTTTTCACAGTGCTTTTTTGACAACTTTTACCGATCAAGCGGAAATTTTGCATGCGTGATATCAAGAAAGCTTAACTCTGAATTTTCACCCTTTTCACATCTTTCACTTCGGCGCTATCTTGAATAATAAGATTAAAGTTATATTCAAGTTCAAAGTTTTGATTTTCGTTGGAATTTTTTTTTTATATATATTTCATGTTCTTCTATTTTGCAATTTTTTTCCTAAAATCAAGTCATGATATTGGACAAGTTGGTCATTGTTTAAGTTACCTTAAACATTAATTTAATTGTGAGCTTTAGATCAAGTAAGTTTTTAAGACTTACTTAAACGTACTTACTTAGAAAATAGCCACCTTTCAGTTCAAACACTAGCTTCTAGTGAAGCAAAAAACTCGTTTAATTTCTATGGTGCATTTCGACATACTGTCGAACACCAATGAATATTGAAATAAATTAGAAGCAACTAGAACAGATGGCAACCTTGGTAGAGTTGAGGCCGGTGATCTATAAATAGCCTGCTGTTTTAAATGTCATATGATTAAGTAGCCAATTTGAACGTTCAATTTGTTCAATATAGTTCAGATAAATGGGTTCCAAAATGTTTGAAATCATATATGACTTTAACAGTGAGTTGATCACAGCTTAATCGCTCAAAGACTACTGAAGAGGAAATGTACCGGTTTCCGAAACAGACTGTATAGTCAGCTTAGTGATTGACTCTATACAGAGTTGTTGTTGTTGTTGCCTTCATTAAAACTTATTTGATCTAAAGCTCACAATTAAATTCATGTAATAATTTAATAGATCCCAAAATAATTAAGTTAACTTAAACATTTTAAAATGAAATTTAAAATGAGTTAACAAAATAATATAAATTTTTATTTGCTTCTGACGTACTTTTTTTACAAAAAAATTTGCTATTTTATATCTTGATTTTTTTTAAATTACAAATACGTGTAAACAAAAGCGAGTGTCAAGTGATTTATTTGTTGATGGTATAAAGAATATAAATACCAATATTTGCTCTTATTTTTAATGTTTATTACAGAAATTATAATTATTTAGAAATTTATAGAATAGCATATAATTATTTGCAAATACTTGAGCAATATGATAGTTATCATAAACAAGATGTAAATAAAAAGTTGAAATGACATTTCAAATTTTTGTTCTATCCTATAAAGTAGTCATAAATGAGTTTGAGAAGTAAACTTATGATATACTGAGAGAGTAGCTGATGTATCGAGTACGTGTTGAAATGTTTTACGAAAGAAAATGAGATATCAGATGAGTTTTTCTATGGGAACTGACGTTATCTTAAGATATAGAGAAGCAGCTGGTATATCATTAATGTTGTGGGAAAACTCTATTCAGAAAACATCGTACGATATTCAGTACTAAATTTCAGAATATTTGTTTTGCGTTCCACTTCCTATAAACAAAAGTTCTTGTTCAGCTTACAATTAATTGAAAGTATTGCTGTTTTGTTGTTTATCATAAAAGTTATACGATATTGTGTTTATGTACTACTCAAATATATATACAGTGATGTGCAAAGAAATAGGGACACCTTTTTTTTATATTTAAAGCTGCATGAATTATGTATAAGATTTCCCAGATATAGCATATACAAGTACGGTTGGTGATTCCCATGAATAGTTGAGTAAAAAAATGCAAGGATGAGGGTCACCCCTTTTCCCTTTGGGAGATACAGAGCGAGGTTGCCACCTTTGTGGGAAAAATTCCATTTGTGGTTATTATTAATTGCCGTGGGAAATGGGAATTCCCATGGAATTTTTTAACTGTTTTTTTTTTGTTTTGTGGGATTTTTTTAAGGATTTATTTTGCAGTTAAAATATGTATAAATATATACATAAAAGTGTATATTTTTCATATTTTGTTCATTGTCAAAATTGTCTCAACCCATCTTTATGACTTTCGCAACAAACTCGTTAAGGTTTAGGTTACTTTGGTTTGGTGGAAAGTTCTTTCACTCTTGACATAATTACATGCATTGGGAAAATATGTTTCAGAGATTTTTTTCTTTTTTTATCAATACACAAAATTGGTTTATCTTAAAATAGATTTGTGATTGGCCTTTATTACGAGTTGCTTTCGACGTAATCTTCGCTGGTCATCGAACAACGAGTATCGAACGCCAAACCCTGTCGAAATTTTCGTTGTACATCGAATTTTCAGTCGAATAGATTTTTGCTTTTGATTCGGAGCGTGCTGAGCAATAATTGTTAAAAAGATAAAAATTGTGTTTTGCTTTTTTAAGACTAAAAACTAATTTGGAAATCTTTTTGTAAACTTTATACAGGTTTAAGGTGGATTAAACAAATATTTTTTATTAAATATTATTACTAAAATAATAATTAAAACACAGACGACTAAATATACTAGTTGTTTTTTTTAATTTTTTTAATTTTTTGTTTCATTTTTGACAATTTGTTATGCCTGTATTATTTACTGTGGTAATTCTTAATAGAAGAGATATTTTTGGTTTTTGTTTTTAATACAAATGAGATTTATCGTGGTTTTTTAAATACAAATAGGATTTTTGGTTGTTTTTTTTATTTGCGTTGGATTTTCGTGGTTATTTTAAATGTCCGTGGGATTTTTTGTGGTTTTTTTAATTGCGATGGAATTTTTTTTTCAATTTATACCATGGGAATTTTCGTGGTTATTAATTCTTGCTATTGTGGGAAAAAGGTTTTTTCGTGGGAATTTGAGGTGGCACCCGTGGTAGAGAGGTAAAACTTGAAAATATGTGTCATTATATATTGCTCCATATATCTCTTAGCCGATTTCCAAAGTTTATTACATGTTGAGAAGAAAATCAAATTGCCATTAAGATGTTTATAAAACATTTTGCATAAAGTAACATTTAAGAAAGTTATGAGGTACTAAATTAAATTTTTTTTTATTTAGCTTTGATAATAAATATCTTGAATTTTAAATAAATATTTTTGAAAATTTTTATGGTGTAATTTTCTTTTATGATAAAGTTTTCTATTGACTTGGTTTTTAATGTTGCCATAGTTCTTGAGTACTCAATGCAAACACAACTAATTTTTTATTTTAAATTACCACACAAAAAACGGTTAGCTTTTTTATAACTTAGGATTCGCAATGTGCTTCATTATAGTTTTCCCTTGAATAAAAAATAATTTTCTAAGAAGTACTAATTTTTATAACAATTTACTTTCACGGCCCGTGTTATAAAAATTACTAGTTTATTTACAGTTCGTATTCTTGGTTTTTCTAAATTTTTTCTTAAAATTTTTCACAAGAAAAATTAAAAAAACCGGTTGTTTTTTTATATTTTACCGATACTTAAACCTTAATAATCAAGCAAAGTAAGTAAGTAAGTCAATAATCAAGTAAGGGCAAAATAACTCAATTTTAAAAATTAATTTTTTGCTGGCCCGGTCTTTAACAAATTTCCTAGTGGTATGTAGAACAGGATTACTAGGTTTAACTTCATTTCACCTATCTTTAATCACAAATTTAATAAACAAAATCACCAAATTTTTTATAAAATTTTTAAATCTTTAAGGAAAAAATTGTCAAAATTTATAATATTTCACAATCTACAAGAATTTCTAAAGAATTTAGTCAACACTGAACCTGTCTAATAGTTTTTTAAAGAATTTTTTCTTAATTATTCTTATTTTTTTCAAAATTGTTGAAAAAAACGGTTGACTTTTTATATATTACAGATAAAAAACTCTAAATAATCAAACAAAGTGCACTATAAGGCAAAATAACTCAGTTTCAAAAATTAATTTTTTGCTGACCCGGTCTTTAACAAATTCCTTGGTGAGCTGTAGAACAGGATTACTACGTTTAACTTGATTCCATCTATCTTCAATTAATCTTAACAAAATCTTCAAATTTTTTATTAAAATTTTAATTTTTTTTAAAAAAAATTGTCAAAATTTATAGTATTTTACAGTTTACAAGTATTTCTAAAGAATTTAGTCAACACTGAACCTATCTTATAGTTTTTAAAGAATTTTTTCTTAATTGTTCTTATTTTTTGAGAATTTTTCCTAAATTTTATACCAAGAAAAATTAAAAAAAAAACGGTTGACTTTTTATATTGTACCGATAAAAAACTCTAAATAATCAAACAAAGTGCACTATAAGGCAAAATAACTCAGTTTCAAAAATTAATTTTTTGCTGACCCAGTCTTTAGCAAATTGCTTGGTGGTCTGTAGAACAGGATCACTAAGATTAATTTCATTATAACTACTTTCAAATAATTTCACTGAAAACTAAAAGATTGGAAATAAAATTATTAATTAGCTTAATTTATTGCAAGCATAATATTTTTTAATTCTCCTTAAATGTCAACTCTACAAAATTTAAATAAGCGGTATATAATTCTATAAAATTAGTATTAATCAATTAAATAATAAGCCTTAGTAGTGATTTTACAGAATTTCACACTTTTTAGGCTAACCAATAATGAACCGTTCTGTTCAGCTTTTTAATATTTTATAAATTTTTTCTATAATTTTAAAGAATTTTTCTTCTAAATAAATCTTATCTTTTTGACGGCTTAGCTTAAAAACGGTTAGCTTTTTGTGTGGTAAGGTTAGAAAACGGCTTTTGTATCATTGGTTTAAGGTCATGTAGTCTCTTTTTCAAGATGCTATTGACTTTGTAGATCCGTTAAGAGATAAATAAAATATAGAGTAAGACGTAATGACGCATATTTTCGAGTTTTCACTCTCTTGCTCCAAAGAGGGGGAGGGGTGATCCTTATACTTTAAGTTGTATACTTATACTTTAAGTAAGTCTAATCTGGGAATTAATGCTTTATCTGGGCAACCTTGTATATTACTCATGCAGCTTTAAATAAAAAAATGCAGGTGTCCCTATTTATTTGCGCAACACTGTATATAAAAAGTGAAGAAACATTCAAAGAAACCATGCGTACGTAAATATATTTAAATAAGTCATATATGTAGCTACATTTATCTAGATAGACATGTACGTTTATTTAATAATAAGTCGAATTTTACTTATTTAAATATTTTTAAGGACAGTCAATGACTTCAATCGTTCAAATTTGACCATTTATTAAGGTGGCATGTAGCGCTGATATTAAAAAAAAAGAGATTTAAGCTTAAAAATATATTCTGCAGAAGCAATAATACATAGCAACATAAGTTTTTCAGCAACAAAAGTTACTGGAGAGTAAAAAACTGATTATTTCAGAGCATTTCTACTACTGCGAGCACATAGCTATTTTGATCACTTCTTAACCAAAAGAGATCTAAAAAACGGCAAA
Source organism: Dichetophora obliterata (assembly GCA_963920525.1). Taxonomy (NCBI): domain Eukaryota; kingdom Metazoa; phylum Arthropoda; class Insecta; order Diptera; family Sciomyzidae; genus Dichetophora; species Dichetophora obliterata. The sequence continues at coordinate 92,382,333 of OY986437.1, forward strand.
TGCAGAGATATGGGCTATAGATAGTGATAAAAAAATATACAATAAAAAAATATTTACAAAAATCTTATAACCATTTTTTTAGGCGCAGCGACGATATAACACACAAAAAGCAATATTTTAAAATATTTTTAATTATTTTTAATAAATATTCTTCCTAGGTGTCAAATAGGTGGTGTCAAAAAGGAACTGGCTTTAAAGAAGCATACAAATATCACGAGTTCTAAGCAACCAGTTTGACTGTAGTACGTCTTGATTTAATCGATAAGCCAATCAATACAACATACTCTACCCACTGAAACCATACTCGAAGGTTTTGCGTAAAGTGATAGTTTTGAGTACTTTTCCGGGTAGAAATTTAGTTTTTAAATTTTTGTTTTTTTTTTAATTTTATAATCAATGTTCTTGCTAGATAAAATAAAAGTCGTTATCATTTTTTAAATAAAAATTAATTATTTTGCAAAATTATTAAAAAACTTTTTTTGAGTCAAAAAATAATCATAAAATTTTCTCCCTTTTTTGCGTACGTTTTCGGATAGAAAAATTTTTAATTTATGTTTTTGAATTAGCAGATCTAAGCTACATCATTGATAGGGCCTGAATTCATTAAATTGATAAATAAATATCATAAAAAGTGGTTCAATGCTGCCATAAAGTTTTCGTTTTAACTCTAATTTTATTGTTTTCTAATTTCGAATAACTTTAGTTCTGCGAGCAATTTTTCGCTGGACACGGCCCTGAATATATAAATACTCTGTCCAAAAAAATTAAAATAGTATTTAATCATTATTTTTAATCATAGTATGGATATGCAATAACAAAGCAATTTATGATTGAAAAAGACTAATTCCTGAATGCCGAAAAAGTGCATTTTTACGGATCATTTTTTTAACTCGTTTTCGAGAAAACGTTTAAACGGTTTATTTTTGAGAGCCAACTCAGTCTGGTGAATGTGTTCAAAATGGTTCTGTTATGAGTGCGAAAAAATAAGTTTTCAATAGTTATTTTTCAACTCGTTTCTGAACAAAAAAAAAGACGATTGATGATTCTTTTTTAACTCATTTCTGAAGAAAAGAGGGTTCGCTTTTGAGAGGCATTTTAGTCCGAAGAATGAGTTCAAAAGGGTTCATTTATGAGTGCCGAAAATGAATTTTTCTGCTCGAAAAGGTTTATCAATGAATTCAAAAAAGATAATTTTGGTTCATTGGGTAGGATTTTTAAATGTTGCCAAAATTTTCCCCTTCATCAGGGAGCTGCATAAACGATAAAAAATATTGATTTTTTGAAAATATCCCGCAAAGTTTTTATTTGCACACTCCGATTTTTTTTGTTTCAGATAACTTCCGATCGAAATATCTGGACGATTCTTAAAATAAGTGTATATTTTAACGCTACCCAACGGGAATACTAAATAAACATTATTTTAGTATATTATTTTTTGTGTTGTACTTGCAAAAAAAATTTGAAGTTGCTATGAATTATAGTTTGTTGCGGAATAAATTTTGGAACTTAAGTCTATTTTAAAAATTTCAACGCTACATGTCACCTTAATAATTATTACAAAGCAAATACAAGAAACATTGTCAAATTTTGCCTGTCTCAACAAAATATATTGAGTTCAACTCAGACTTTCTGAAAATTTCTGCCAACGCTTGGATTTTAAATTATTATGATTTATTAACCAAATATTTTTTACGCTGACTACTTTAAATGGCTTGGAAATGCAAGCTTTATGCTTTTTTATATTGAATATTGATACTTTATGGAATTTATTCTGCTTTGCATGGCGCACACCATCCTTTGATATCGTTGCTGAAAGGCATTTGAAATTTTTTTTATCAAAATATTTACATATTTTAATAAACGTCTACAAAATTAAATTGCTATCTGTTTGGTTTTTGCGTACCTTTCTTGTTGTTATCTCTTCGTCTGCTAAAGCCTTCATTGGGCTTGTTATCTAGATACAAGATAAGATAGCGTCAAGTGCAAACATGCTTGTTGTTATATTAACAAATTGCATTTGTTGAGTAAGACAAATAAATAAATTGGAAGAAAAAAAAACACTGCCTACTAGGGAGTGGCAGCAGTTCATGAGAGCTTTTTAAAAGCCAGCAGAAGCTTAACTCAAATTATGCACAGGCAATTTGTTATATGGAAATATTATCGAAGACAAATATATTGAAAAATCATACGAAATATAGAAAGTAGTTGATATGAAACAAAGCAATATTGATAATACATAGTTGTAATTATTATTGATAATAATTATTTTGATGGATAGTGTGGTATTTTTTTTTTTTTAATGAGTGAAGAGATTGATACTGACAAATTTACACCATTTCCAATTTGAATTCAGAATTAATCAATTGAAATTCAGAAAAGATCAATTAAAATTCAAAAACTCTATTTGAAATTCAAAATAGATCTATTTAAATTTATATTTCCATCTGAAATTCAGAATAGACAAATTAGAATTCAGAAATGAAGTTCAAAAAAGATCAATTCAAATTAAGATATATCATTTGAAATGCAGAAAATATCCAAAGAAATTCAGAAATTTTATTTAAAACTCAGAAAAGATGTTTATTTGATCTTTCGATATTTCATTCGAAATGCCAAAAAGACTCATTGAAATTTAGAGAGATATTAACATATATATGGGCATTTCCACGGAAAAGTCTACAGTGACCAAAAAATTAAAACTAATTATTTTATGATATTATCTAATCAAATCGTCTGCACTGTTTCATAAATGTAGTTTTTCTTTTTCGTAAATGTTTAGTAAGCTTTTTGTTTTAGTCAAAATGGAAAGCATTGGGTAGTGATAATGAAAGAACATTTAAGGCAAGGAAAAGACATTATATTAAATTTGTTTTTTAATTACCAAATTACATAATTGCTAAACTACCTTATTACTTAATACCCAATTAACCTACAGTGGAAATTTAATTAACATAACGCCAATAACGTAACTCCAGATCAAAAAGCCTAATAAAAAAAAACACGACAAGATTTCGAAATTCGATCACTTGGAAAATAAACTTATATTATTTCAAATCCTTCTAAAATGTTGTAAACAAAAAGTCTTGCCCAGTTCGGAGAGTTTTGCAAAATTTTTTAATCCAAGTAGAAAATCACTTCCGTTTTTTGTAACTATAAAAAAGAGCTTTGAAAAAACTAGACTTTTTAATTCAATTTGTTTAATATTTATTTCTTCATTCAAATCGTTCGTAACGCCAATTTACGCCCATATATCGGCCAGAGCTGTAAAATTTGCATTCATATTCAGAATTTTAAGTACAACTGAATAACTACATAAGAATACATTAAATGAATGCAAAATTGATTTATAAATAAAATTTTTAATCACATTCATTTTTAAAAAAATGATTAATTACTCATTTTAATTATTAATTTTTGTTATTAGGATTAATAAATAATTTATTATTCATTTCAATGCTATTTACAAAGAATGCAGTTCACATAGAATTTCAGAATTTTCAATTATTATTTTTTTATTCATAATTTTTATTAATTATTCGTTTTTTATTCATTATTCATTTGTTAGTCATTATTCTTTTCTTATTCTTTATTACCTTTTTATTAATTATGAATTTTATCCATTTTTAATTTTTTATTCATTATTAATTTTTTTTTAATTATTAATTTTTATTCATTCTTCTTTTCTTATTCTTTATTTATTTTTTATTAATTATGAATTTTTTTCCATTATTAATTTCTTATTCATTATTAATTTTTTATTTATAATTAATTTCTTATTCATTTGTTTTTCTTTATTAATCTTTTATTCATTTTAGTCCCAAGCCATAAATAAAAAATAAATAACAATTGAATAAAGAATATAAAATGAATAATGAAAAACATCTGAATAATGAATTAAAAATGATTTTTGATTAAAAAATTAATAATGAATAAAAAATTAACAACGAATTAAAAATGAATAATGAATAAAAAATGAATAACGAATAGAAAAAGAATAATGAAATCAAATTTATAATGAATAAAAAAGAATAATGAATAACAAAAGAATAATCAATAAGAAATTAATAACAAATAAAAAATTGATAATGATTAGAAAAGGAATAACTGGAAATTTTTAATTTCTTTGTGAATTGCATTCTTTGTGAATAGCATTCAAATGAATAAAAAAAATGATTCACTTTTCTGAATAAAGAAAATGAATAAATTAAATGAATAATTAATCATTTTTTTAAAAATGAATGTGAATCAAAAATTTTATTTACAAAACAATTTTGCATTCATTGAATGCATTCTTATTTCGTTATTCACTGATTCATTTTTTTAAATCATTTCAGTTAAATCAAATTGAATGCATTCTTATACAGCTCTGATATCGGCATTCCCAAACTAGCGTTACGTACGATTTGTACGAAAAAATATTAAAAAACTAGTTCTGATATAAAAATTTTTTTAAAAAATTATATAATATTTACTGGAGCTTGAACCTATAATATCAATAAATAGTTTAAAACTACAAAAATGGCTGAAATATGAATTTTAGGTAGCTTTTTTTATATTTTCGCTCTTTTAAGTGCTGTAAAAAACAACCGGCCAATGTTATCTGAGTTTAGGTTTAGAATCTAATAAATTGTATCTAGAATTTAAAATAAAAATAAAAACAAAATCCAAATCAATCTATTGATTAGGTCTTGAGATATTGTGGAGGCCAGATTGTAAAACACGATTTTTCAGAATACGCGTTTAAAGGTTTGGTTAGCGATTTTTTTGAGTGCGTTTATGAAAATATGGGTTCCTTTCGTATTCGGTAACTTTTTTATGCAATCCTTATCGACCAAACCTCTTTGGGAACATATACCACACACTATAAGCTATCGAAAAAAAAAATAAAAAATAAAAATGAGAACCTGCCCTTAAATTATTAAAATAAAAATGTTTCTCTTTGATGATTTCATAAAATAAGAAGTTTTTAATCTATATATTATTACGCAAACAAAAAAATTATGGTACCATCTTAGCTGTGTTAACGAATATAATTTTTATTCGAATAAGTTGTCATTACGATAGGTAAAACTGAAAAAATGTAAAAAATTTTTTACCAATGGGACAGTGCAAACCAATAGCAACACAGCTCTGTTGATCATCGTTGCTGTAGCATGCACGCTGTGATGTGATTTTCATTTTGCTTAAAATCCCAAGTCCATGTGTAAAAATCCCTTTTTTGCTCACTTAATCCCTTCCAAAATATTTTTAAATCCCGCAAAAAATCCTTCCAATTTTAATGTCAAAATAAGCAAAACAAATCATTTTTGTTTCTTTATGTATGATTATTGTGTTGTATATTATAAGCACCACAACGTAAATATTGAGGTGCCTCGACTTGTATGAGGAGAAAAAAGTTTCATTGATACCCCTCTAAAAATTAACCTTGATCTATTTTAAAACTATTTCCAAAATATTTTAGATGCCGTCAGTGAGTTAAATTTTTTTGCAAAAACCTTCTAAAATTATGAGTCTGGTAAATATATTGGCTGCTGTAATACATAGTTGTAAAAATAATAAACTGTCAGAAATTAAAGGCCGGAAAAAGGTTTTCCAATCTGCATCAAACAACTTAAAATTTTTGCATTCGGATTAAAGATACTGCTGTTTTTGTAAATTTTTTTGGAACTTTTTTTTAAGTTATTTTCATCAAAATTCCATTAACTTCTTTATTTCTAAGGCAATCCTCACTTTCAAGATTTCATTGGAAATATTTTAAGTACTTGCATTGTTTCTTGATCAGAATCGCTTAAATTGCTACATATGAGAGTTTTAATATTAATTGTAAAACAAACACCTACTGAAAATATTATAAGAAATTAATAAAAAATAAAAGTAATGACTATTTAAATTTTCAAAGTTTTTGTATGGAAATGAAATAACAAAAATACCAAAAATATGTGAATATATGAAGAGCATTTTCCGGCCTTTATTTTCTGACATCTTATTTTTCTACAACTGTTATACCAGCCAATATATTTACGAAAAGCATGTTGTTTTTTGGTTTTTTCAAAAAGTTTTTGGTCACTGACGGTTCCAAAATTTTTTGGAAATTACATAAAATAGGTCATGTTTCATTTTTAGGGAGGTAAAAATGGACATTTTTTTGTAGGGCACCTTAGTACACGTATAAAAATATTTTATTTGTTCAAGCTAAATTATGAATGAAGCTTTATAAAGTTTGAATCCAAAATGGGGTAAAAATCTGGAGTAAAATCAATTTAATTCAAATTTATTAAGAATTCTTTTAATTCAATACAACGAAAACTTAACGAAACAAAAAATTCAATCGACAATTGTACAAGATTACAGGTGAAGTGTTGCCAATAAATTCTTTAAAAGGATTTCAATCTTTCAAAATTTTGGCACAGTAAAAAACTCCGCCAAAAAGCTAAACGCCCTTTCGCCCTTTTATGTTTTGAAAATCCCACAATAAGGGCGAAATCCCACCAAAGCACATCACTGCATACGCGAGAGAGAAGAGAGTGACTCAGAACACTTCAACAGAGCTGTGTGGCATTGTTGTTGTTGCTGTTTCTTAATTACTCTCTCGAACTGATAACCTGAACAGAATAAGGTAATTTCATTGAATGAACCCAGTGGAAAATAGACAAATGACGTACCAATTATATTTTTTGTACCTACAATGACCTGCGAGACTTCCAACGCCTGTAGAGTTAATAATTGAGTTTTTGAAGAGAAAACTTCTTCAGGCGCATTTATTCATTTTGTGTAGAGGAAAATCTTTTCTTTAACGAAACCCTTACTCATGGTCCGACATTCACAAATTAAGAAAAATGCCATATTTCATAAAGCTTTAGTCGTATTAGCCAAAAATGTATAAAATGTAATAAATTTGGTGTGTTAATGCTATTTAAAAAAAGTTGACATGACAACTTTCAAAAGCTGTTTAACGAAAACACTGTTAGTTTGTTTGTTCGTCCTTTATCCCTTTCAGACCTTACGCTAAGCCACTGAGATTTTTTTAATGATTGTTGGATTAATTGAACTTTATATGGCCTGAAAATATATTCAAAGCAAGAACTTTGATATTTTCATGTCCTTCAAGGATTTCCAAAAACCAAAAGTTTGTACTGCAATAAATTTTTTTGCACCAAATGCCCTGAATTCAATTAAGATTTTAAAAATATTATGTTATTTGTTAAAATTTGTCCACTTCACTAAAACTGTGCTATTAGAATTTTAAAAAAAAGTAAGTGTGACGTGAGAATTCCGTGAAAATTAAAAAAAAAAAACGGCAACATGAACATCGAAACAATATGAGTAGCAAACATAAACAATAATCAGAGCAATCGGTACATGAAAATTTTGTTTTACATTCTGATTCTGATAACAGGGAGTACAGAGTAAGTAAAATGAGTTGTGGATAAGTATTAGCCGAAAGTATTTAACAATTTAATGTTTTTTAACTATGATAAACGTTTTTCAATAAAAATTAAAAAAAAAACAAGTAGCTTTTGATATGGTCGAACTTCGAACACAGACGATGCTAGTAAGTTTTAATTATTTGGTCATGGCTGACTTTTCCGCTAAAATGCCCATACTATAGTAAAATAGTACGGTGAAATGGTATGGTAAAATTGTATGGTAATGGTAATAGTAATGGTAATGGTAATGGTAATGGTAATGGTAATGGTAATGGTAATGGTATTGGTAATAGTAATGGTAATGGTAATGGTAATGGTAATGATAATGGTAATGGTAATGGTAATGGTAATGGTAATGGTAATGGTAATGGTAATGGTAATGGTAATGGTAATGGTAATGGTAATGGTAATGGTAATGGTAATGGTAATAGTAATGGTAATGGTAATGGTATTGGTAATAGTAATGGTAATGGTAATGGTAATGGTAATGGTAATGGTAATGATAATGCTAATGGTAATGGTAATGGTAATGGTAATGGTAATGACAATGACAATGACAATGACAATGGTAATGGTAATGGTAATGGTAACGGTAATGGTAGTTGTAGTGTTAATGGTAATGGTAATTGTAATGGAAATGGTAATGGTAATGGTAATGGTAATGGTAATGGTAATGGTAATGGTAATGGTAATGGTAATGGTAATGGTAATGATAATGATAATAGTCATGGTAATGGTAATGGTAATTTTAGTGGTAATGGTAATGGTAATGGATTTTTCTGAATTTCAAACGATCTTTAAAATTTCTGATATAATTTCTAAATTTTAATTGATCTTTTCTGAATAACAATTTTTAATAGTGTAGATCACATTTGCTCTTGTCTTATTTTTCAACCCAATCTTTTGTCTTGTCTATGGACGTTTGTCATATAGCTACTGTGCACTGTGTCATAATTGAATATTAGAAAAAGGTAAAGAATGAAAGAGAAAATTCTAAGAAACAACGAGAACTCATCGGATTATTCAAATCTGTTTACATGAAGATTTAAAAAAGTCTAATTTGAAAAGAATTGTTCCTCATAATATTTAATATATTTTTTAAATTTTTAATTGAAGAGGACTTGTGTTCTACAAACCAATTTTTCAAGATCTATAATATGAAAATATTGTTTTAATCATGAACTTTAATAACAACATTAAATTAATCATGAACTTGATACAGATACGTTTGGTGCAGTTTGTTACCATTTATTCTGAATGTATTTATTAAAGAACGTTTTTATGTCTAAAGATATGCATGGGCTTAGCGTAAGGGGGTCACGCTTATCAATTCAATGAACTCAAATGTTACATCTAAAATTTACAGACAATCTAGGGTTATGCTCTACAAAATTATCGAGCAGCTGGTGTTAGTCAAAAAAACAGATCTCATCAAATGTTTTTCTAGCTAAATATCAAAATCACAAACTTTATTGTATCCGCTGAAGTGCAGGGTTCGTTTAATTCATAAAAAAAATTAGACACAACGTGTTAATGTTGTTTATCTGAGTTAATTTATGCATCAATAGCTGGCGCTAGCCGTACCCAAATCATTCGTCGAGAGTGACAAAAATTTTCTCATCATCAGTGTCAGAGACAAATCTCTCAAATATTCCACTCACGCTTAACGCAGCATGGTTCGGCTCTGGAATAATTAACTTAGCGCATGGAAAAAAATAACTAAATTTAAAAAAACCTTAGTGTCGCCGCCAAAGCTAACTTTAACATGGCCGGCCTCTTCTCAACTGTCATAACTTGTTTATGACGCGTGAGTAGTTTTAATTTTGTTTTTGTACAAAGTTTCTTCAACAAAACTCAAGACAAATCACAACAATAACAGTGAACAATGTAAACAATGCTTACCGTAATGGAGAAACAATGCTGACCATTTTTTTTTTGTGTTTTCCCGTTTAAATGAATTCGTCAGTAGGTATCGTGTTGGCGTTGTTAAGCTGTGTACGAGGTAGGGAGTTTTATGAAGAAATATTTTTAAAATTAATACAATTGGTCCATGACAGAAGTTATTTTTTTTTTTATTTATTTTTTTCACATTATTAAGTCTATGAACAATATTCTTTATTACAAAGGGTTGCATACATCTTAAAAAATTTAAATACTGTTAAGTAATGATTTTAGAGAATCCTTAGAGTTAGCAAAATCAATATCACAATTTTTAGATAACTTATTAAATTCGGATAAAAATATAAACATTGGAGAATTTAAAGTATAGTTGATACGGCGTAAGCTTAATTGAAATAAATTAGAATACCAAAGTGTTCTCATTGGAACATTACGACGAATAGAGTGGCAAAAGATAAAAAATTAAAAAAAAAATATGAAAAAAGATTTTTCAAGAGCATATTAAATTGTAAATTAATTAAATTTAATAAAAATATATTTTTTATTTTTCAAACACAAAATTTTAATAACTATTAAAAAACAATTTTATCGTTTTCATTTCTTTGGTGCATTTTGACAAACTGTCGAACACCAATGAATATTGAAATAAATAAGAAGCAACTAGAACAGATGGTTGTGGTATTGGTAGAGTTGATGGTGGTGATCCAAAAATAATATACAACAGATTACGCCAACAGACGCAGAAAAAGTTGCACAGTTCTGCGCAAGACGCTATGTCTATCGTGACGTAGATAGGAAAATATAGTTTCTCTCACTGATTTTCTGTTCATGAAAGAAGGAGATGAAATACAGTCCTGTGCGAGGTATTTTCCAGCTATAGTTCTGTTTGTTTACGATCTGTTTGGTTCATGATGTAAGAAAACAAGGTGAACGTGACGTCTAAATCTTTTGCTAAAGCTGTCAAATATATGAATGAGTGAAAATGACAGAAAAGTGGATTTTGTATGGTTTGACAACTCAAATGTTGGATTTTTATAGAAAAAATTCAAAACTGAGTTTACCTTGTTTTCTTGCGCTCTGATTTGGTTTCAGCTATTGGTTTTTGAAGAAGCTAGCAGCACTATTTTTCACAATTTCTTCATAGAACGTTATACTTTAGCAATGCTGCAATAATACAGTCGAAATTAAATTATTTACAACTTTTCTAACATTTAGAGTAAAATCACATTCTTACCATACACTATTATATCATAAGCTAAACATAAACGAACAGGCCTGCAATGAATGAAAAACAGCTGATATTGGCCAAATTCAGTGCAGACAACAGTTGGCAACTGTTATGTAAAAATTCGCTGAATGGTACAAATTTGGTAGCGCTAACAAAAACTGATAAAGTAGCGAACGCCTTTTAATCGAGCGAACAAATTCTGTGCACATTCAGAGAAAAACATCGCTACCATTACAGTTCACAACAGTTGTCTGCGCTGAATGCGGCCATTGACAACATGTCTTTCATGACGTCGGCAGGCATGCGCGTAGCGTAGTCTGTTATATATTATTCTTGGCGGTGTTCTATATATAGCCTACTGCTTTAAATGTCATATGATTAAGTAGCCGATTTGAACGTAAAATTCAGAAAAATTTGTTTAAACATGTGTGAAATCATGTACGACTTTAACAGTGAGTTGATCACAGCTTAATCACTCGAAGATTACTGAAGATTAAATGTAGCGATTTCCAAAACAGACGGTTTAGTCAGCTAAGTGATTGACTCTATACAGAGTTTTTGTTGTTGTTGTCGCCTTCTTTAAAACATACTTGATCTCAAGTCGCAATTAAATTCATATAATAATTTAATAGATCACAAATTAATTAACTATTTTAAAAATATATAAAATAAACAAACAAAAATTTGTTATTCTAAGAGTAAAGCTTTTGAACAATATTTAGATTTCTAGTTTTTCATTTATATTTTTGTGTATACTATTGTATAAAAATATTGAAGTTTACAAATATTAAAAAAAAAAATTAAGTATGTTCGAAATAAGTTACTTTTTGTGATATAAACTTAAATTGAATTCAAGTTAATTAAAAAAACTTTTTTCAAACCTAAATATTTTGCAAAGGATTTTTTTTTTAAATTCTGAAAGCAGTGAAATGTTCCTCCTAAAAGAGAACTTATAATTTTTTTTTAGACACTTGAATTTTTTTGTTTGCGAAATATCTTTATAAGTTTCTTATCGGTTTTTTTATATCGCATGTTTTTACCTTTAAAAGCCTTATTTATATTAACTTTTTGTATACCTTCAGACACTTAGGCGGGGTTAAGCCCAATAATTCTTTCTTTTTTACGGAGCCTTTGAAGCCTGTTAGACTTTACCAGCTTAAAAAAATTACTATTTTTAAGAAAAGACTAAGGAAATTGTTCTTGGTTGTCCTTAAAATTTGTAGCTTTATAGAAAACGTAGATAAAAATGTTTTTTTCTAAATTATGTATCTCGAATTTTCATTTTTTCTTACGTTTTTAGTCTATGCCCCTTAATTTAAATTTGTAAAACAATGCTTCTCTTTACTTATATTATTAAAATTTTTTTTCTTATTTTTGACTATTTTAATTATTTGAAAAACATTTGGAATTTATTTTAAAAATTCCTGTATCAAAGTCCGGAATTTAATTAAGATAGATTAATCTTGATTCTTTTATTTTTGACTGCCTTTTTTAACTTTAGAAACATTTTTGTTATATTATTTTTTTCATCACAATATCCGCTAAAGCTAAATATTTCTCCATATTTTCGACATTATCTTGACTGCAGTTTATTTGAATTAGAGAATTTCCTAACAAAGTCGTTTTGAACATTATTGCTTGCGAGAAAGCACCCACAACGTTTTAAAAATTGCGTTAGTTTTAAATTAGTTACACTTAATCCAATTAAAACACACTTTGGCTTTTATAAATATGTGTCACGTGTTGGCATGGCTCTTGTATGTTTGCTCCTCTAACGTCCTGCTACCATAAAAGTGCAGCTGATGAAATAAAGGCTGATGAAATTTTGCTATATATTTTACATAAACTTGAATAGATACAAAATGTCCATTAAATTGGATACATAAAAAACTTAAAAGTATTTTTACGGCACGAAATAAGTTAACATGATTTTTCTTGACTATTGCAATCCTCGAAGATTATTTCGCATTTTAATAAATTTGTCATAAAAGCAATTTGGTATATTATAAATCCACTAAATTTTTATAGTTTTGAACCAAAAATGGCATTAGGCAGATTTTCTTTTATTTTTTTTTTTTAAACTGTAAACAATTCTATACAGCACCAGAGGAACGTATAGAATCGTATAAACTTTTTAAAGTCTTTAAAAAAACCACATAACAAAAGTTGCGCCCTTGAAATCTAGTAGCGGTTACGGGCGTGTGAAAGCTTTTCTGAGTCAAAGTTTGTTTATTCGTATCTAATTTCAGTTGTTGAATGGTTGCGGTTATTGGCATACAGTTAAAAAACGCTTCGGCGATCTTGGGATTTCCGAACATACTTGACCTAGAACTCGAAAATAAGTCATAACCTTAATCGGTTCTTTGTGTAAACTTTACACACTCTTCAATTTCGAGCCGATGTTTTTTTAATATAAGTTCACCAAATCAAGCTAGGATTATCAATGTAAAAATCGTATGCAAAATTTATGTTGCCGCTAGGTGTAAAATTTATACACCATAACCTTGGCGCTCCTATGTCACTGTTCTTCTGCTTTATTGCTAATTTTTGTTCAACCTTTTTCCAAATTTTCATTTTTTTTTTTTTCAACAAGCTGAAACCCTACGCATTACTACCACGCCCCCTAGTCCGACGCCCATAAAATGCTATGAGTGGAACAGCACGTGCAATTTGTGGTCGAGTACTGAGTTCCGCGGCTTTCCGATCTATAATTGCAAAGCTATTCGATGTAGCAAATTTGGGTTGTTTAGGAAGTGCCACGCCTCCTTTTCTAATGCATAAACTATCCTTGGTATGCGTTTCATAACTTCCTAAAGTTTCACGAAACGGAATTACGATGTTGTGCTACCTATTATTCCAAAGTTATTCGATATCGAAAATGTTTTGGTTTATTTGAGGTGCCACGTCACTTTTTGCAATCAGCACCAGACTTCACAAGAACATTATCAAGACTTTGCTACTTTGAAAATGTCATAAGAATTGGTACAACGGTTTCGGAGTCTCTACGTGATATACACACATACAAATATTCACTTTTTTATAAAGACAGATAGGCGGAAAAAGTAGGAGAGGCAACATTTAAATATATAGTGATCAGTTTTTACTATCAAAACGTGAACATCTCAGGAATTAGCATGATTTCCTGCGCAATACAAACTGTATAATATAATTTAAGCAATTAAATCTTAATATTTTTCTTAAAAAAACTACGCTCTAAAAAATGTTTTTCAAAGCAACCTTTAGTCTTATCATTTAACATATAATTTTATTTAAGTAAAGAAACTGTGAAATTTACAGATTTCTTATACAGTTTTGTTCACATATTGTTTAGCTCCATTTTGTAACAATGAGTTATCATAAATATATAAATCATTTCTTCGCATAAGAAGTAAAACTTTTATTGCAAGAACACTTTGTATCTGAGTTTATCACAACAAATCAGTTAAAATATAGTTTAGGTAATAGCAAGAAATCATACGAAAATGATACAGAAGATAAGATAAGGCAATTTATTTCTGGAATCACCAGCACTTGAATCAATTCAGTTAGTAAATTGCTGTGCACCACTGATTTTTTCGCTAACGGAAATAACTTCAGCTGAAGTTTAAAATTTGATAATATTCTTCTATGTAGTAAAACAAAACTAAATAACTTCCAGAAAAAGATATTTCATTCATTCATAATTCAAGAGATTTAAACATCAACCAAATCAAAAATTACGATACGCTCTAAATTCATTGATGATTTCTTTTCTATGCCATCCAAAATACCAAAAAGAAATTTCCGATACGCCAAAAAAAATCAAACAAGAGATTCCAAAAAAGTTTACGGTACAAAAATTTTGATGTTATGCGTAGAAGTCGCATGTTTGGTAGTGGTCGTGTGTGTTCACCCCATAAAATCACAGATCGAATCGAGTTTTTCCACTCGAAGTGACGTTAATCAACACAATTTATTGGATTCCTCATCCATGCTGAACATCACGGAAATCTTAAGTTATTTAATTATTATGCTGATTGATAGATAGATGATGGTGTTGGCACGCTGGAGCACCGAACAGAAGATGTTAGCATAAATAAGCAGATGGAAGAATATTAGTCATTTAAAGAAGTGTAAGATGTTATTTCTGAAGATTAGAGATCGATCCACTTTTCGTTATCTCTAGCGGAAAGTAAAGATTCACAACTAAAATTGTCTTAAAGTTTCTTAGGACTGATTTTTTTTAAGATGGGGAATGTTTTTTGGAAGATAAAAATAGATATGCATGTACCAATTTAAAGATTAAGAGAAAATATTTTTTAAAAAAGATTCTATAAACATTTCTTCTAAAAATTATAACTCGAAAGTTACGTTAACATGCCAGATACAGAAAATATCTCAGATTTTACAATCTACGAAGTATCTTAATAGCGCGTGTTCTAATAAACACGCACACACGCACATATACCTTGCTTGGTGACACAGCTGATAAGTATTATCAGTTGAAAGAAGAGCACAGTAAAAGCTTGATGATTATGTTCCAAATTGATGAGAAAAAGTGGAGACTTTTAGTTAGAGTCATTATAGTTCTCTCATTAGAGTTGCCAGCTTGCCATTTAAAAAACCTGTTTTATCGTAATAAATGAGGTACTATAAATTATGGTGTATAGATGGACATGGATGAGGCCTGAGCTATAAAGATTTTTTGTGATTCCTGACTAAAACAAACAGTTATATATCAAAGATCATCAACCATTTCCAATAAATTCTAACTATCATATACGAGTTTATGTTTGCCACTCCAATAAACAATTGACCGAGTTTGTTTTCTTGTATTCTTTTTTGTAGGATACACGCAGAGAAAAGACATGGTTGAGACATGATTACTGCAATAATAATTTGTTTACTGAAATTATTGTACTATTCCTCCAAACATAAATTTTTGCCTTAATAAAGTCATTATTTACTAATTGTGGTACCAAAAATAACATTAATATCACTATCGTCAACATATTATAATTGGCTCAACTATTAGTTGCAGCCAAAATTTTGTGGTTCTGTCAATCATGATAAATGTGAATATTATGATAGAGACAAATATACTAGAATTTTGAATGTTTGTCTGAACTAATTTTTGATAGTGGGTAAACGAAGCAGCACATAGTCAAAAATCGAAAGAACTTATTGTGTCTGAACAGTTTGCAGGAAACCTTTCACTTTATTCAGAGACAATAAGTTTAATCGATTCCTCGTTATGTGCCGTTTCGTTTGTCAACTTTTCAATTACTATGTTTTGTTATAAATCGCCTTATCCTAAAGAATGCACGCAGAAAATTTACATTTTCGACTTTGATTGTAGCAAACATATTTCCATTTACAGTAAATATAGCTATTTTTGTGAGAATGCACTTAATGTACCATGTTTATGAATGACTTTAGTCAGGCGACCGGTAGTAGCAGCTGTGGTCAACTGGTAGTCTGCGGTGCTCGTAGGCGAAAGAGCCGCGGTTCAAACCCCAGCTCGGACAGAAAGTTTTTAAAAAAGTTTTTCCAACTGAATTAATGTTTTTGTTCGACAGCAGACAGTGCAAAACCTCTAGGGATATCTTAATTAATTTCTGTGGAAACTGGTGTGCATTAAAATGAAAAAAATTATTGTTTCAATAATATTCTGGTTCCTAAAAAGAAATTCATAATAGAGTTGTTGCAATCATTTCATTTTCGTCCCAATAAGAGAATAATGGTTGTTTCAATAATATTTTGGTTCCTACGGAAAAATTTATTTCCTAAATATAGTTATTGTAATCATTTTACCAGGATCATAGAAACCATTATATGTTTAAGAACATGGTATCAACAATCATAATCCTAATCATACTATGATTCTCTTAAAACATGGTTGTTGCAACTATGTTTTTCTCTGCGTGTAATAAGCAGAGATCGGATATTTATAGAAAGAATCC
Organism: Dichetophora obliterata; assembly: GCA_963920525.1. Classification (NCBI taxonomy): domain Eukaryota; kingdom Metazoa; phylum Arthropoda; class Insecta; order Diptera; family Sciomyzidae; genus Dichetophora; species Dichetophora obliterata. The sequence goes on from OY986437.1 coordinate 92,398,829, forward strand.
AAATTATAAAAAAAATTTGCATAAAAAACGGCTACAGTAAGTTTATTGACGTAAAAAATTAATAAATTCGTTCAAAATATGCTAAGTCGCCAAAAATACCGACTTATGAAAAAACCTGCAAAAAATTTTGTTACACGTTCTACAATAAAAATCCAGAAAAAATCAATTAAATGTTGGATTGAAATTCAAAAATTCCATCTGAAATTAAAAAAAAATTAAAATAAAAAAGATCAATTTAAATTTAGAGACGTCCAAGTGAAATACAAAATAGATCAGTTAAAATTATGAAAATTCAACTGGAGTAAGACAATATTACTTCAAATTCAGAGAAACTTAAATGAATTTTGAAAAATATCCATTGAAAAGCTGAAAGATTCAATTAAAATAAAAAATTGGAATTCGCTTTTAACATAATTGTTGTCATCATACGCATAAATAATAAGAATGCCATACCTATGTCCATTACCATTATTATTAATGTTGCCATTACCATTGTCAAAAATTTTACCATTACTATTACCATTACCATTGTCATAACCACTTCCATGACCATTAACATAATCATTACCATTACTATTTGCATTACCATTACCATTCCTATTACTATTCAATTACCTCAACCTTACTATTTTACTTCATATAAATTCCATTTTGAATTTCAATTGATCTCTTCTGAATTTCAAATGATCACTTCTAAATTCTTATACATATTTTCTTACCTTTAACCTGTATTTCGATTTATCTTTTCTGAATTTCAAATGGAATTCAAATATAAATAGTTTTTTTATTTTAAATAAAATTTCTGAATTTCAGCTTATCTTTTCTGAATTACAATTGCAAATTTTGTAGATCCGCATAGAAGTATGCATAAGAATAATATACAAAAGTATTCAGGAAAGCCTTCTTTTAATCGTGAACTGATTTCAAACTTGACTCACATTTTAAGCGCCATAAGAGGTATATAAACTTTGTCACACCGTTTGTAACCTCCATAAAGAGGTGTTGCAGGTATAGAAAAGTATATATACCTCACTTGATTTAGCCATGTTCTTCTGTCAATCAGTCTTCAAATTTATTGTGGACATAACTACAGTCGTAATAAAATTTGAAAAATAAGCTTTTTTTCAACATTTAAAAATTAAGTTAAAAATTGGCCGAATCAGTTGAAAACCATGCCTACTTCTGACTGCAGACTGACTGATTTAATGAAAATGGTTAAATATCTTACAATTAAAAAAAACTAGTATGTTGATTTGGCCTATGAGCTTTAATATTTAGCATTCACTGTGAGTTAGAAATTAAACCACATCAAATAAAATTCATGACCTCTTTGCTTTGATAATAAATATAAACTCTGAGTATGTAATTCAACCAAATCAAATGAAAACTGCTTTTAACTCCCATACAATGAGGGGACTGAATGAAAATGGTTTAGTATCTTTAAACTTCACAAAAAAATATATATAATGACTTAAAATTCTGCACATAATCATTAATTTCTAACATGAATTTTAAAAATGGAATTAATATTTGGCAAAATCAAATGAATACTTTCGCTAAATCCCATTCAAAGTGACGTCATCTAAATAAAAAAGCCTTCATTAAATCCACATATATAAATTCACTGACATGATATGTTACAAATAAGCCTTGATACTTAACATTTGAAAAAAATTTGAGTCATCAAAATAATAAAATTCTTAAAACTTCGAAAAATTTATACCGTAAACAAATGAGGCTGTGGTTTTGTTTTAACTTCGGCACAGTTGAAAATAAATTCTTACTAGTTGATATTCAGTCTCATCTGGTCACCAGATTTTTGTAGTAGCCGCACCAAAATTTATATCCGCCTGATCAAATATTGCTAAGGCTTTTCTTGAAAGGCTATCTATATGAAATCCGAAAAAATCCGCATTTTCATATGGGTTTCTCGAAATAGATTTTCACTGACTTAGTTTGAGTTTTTATTTTAAAAAATATATTGACACACGTTTACAAAGTGATCGCCGTTTCTCAGAAAAACAGGCTTATAAGCTGAAAAACTTCTCTCTACATCCTCCGATTTAACAATCGCTTATTTTACCATCGGAACTTTCTTTGGTGACAATGCTTTACTGTATTCGTCTTTAACGTCATCGTTTTGTTAATCGCTATACAAAATATCTTTAATTTTTATTAATGATAACCAATTTTGCTAAAATCTTTATAAACTGTTCGAAATTTTTATAAAATTTTATATTTATGGAGTCTTAAGTAAAACTTAAACTTGAAATAAGTAAACAAATACAGCATCGCAGTAATAGAAAATTAGCAATAATATGATTGATTTATAATCAAATGCCCAACGGCTGGAGATATACGTAAATATACCAAGCCTCTGTTGTTGCAACCAATTTTTTTTAACGGTGAATATTTTATCCGTTTCAATTGAACTTGTCTACTTTTGGGCTCTTTTTATAAGCTCATACGCAAGCAGGCGAAAAATTCAAAATTGAAAAATTGGCATGCATTTTTATAGCATGACGGAAACAATTCTGTGGCCAGAAGCAATTATCGCTTAAGTCAACTTAAGATAAAACTGGGGCTTAGTCTGTAATGCGATTCAAAAAACAAATGCGATTCGAAAACAAAATCACACCATGTAAATACACCAATGGCAGTAACTTCCACCTCTGCTTTAAAATGCTGTTTTTGTCTGCATTGAATTCGAACTTATCAAAAATTTTTAAAAAAACCATTTTAATACATGAGGTGATTTTTTTTTTTGTCGAGTCTCATTACAAAGTAAGGCCCCTGAGCTATTTATGTAGCTGTATTTACTACATGAATTTAATTGTGATCAAGTAAGATTTTTAGAAGGCAACAACAAAAAGTCAACATGTTGCGCTATAAACACACAATATCTGGAGCTTCTAGCATGACCTTAGCAAAGGTTATGAAACGAAAACTAAAGACCCTTTCATACAACTTGTATGGCGATTGAAAACTTTGAAGTAATATTTCTCGAAACTTTCAAATCAGACTTAAGCTGTTATTGCATATTGACACAGAATTTGCAAAGTAAAGAAATTGATGTTGCTGCATAGTATTGCTAAATTACATGGAACTTACTTTTCTAGTCCCAGAGGAGTCCGAACGCTTACAAACTGGTCTTGGGCACATAGCCTTGACATTTAAAAACTGAAATATCAGATGACGGTGTCCTGAACTGAATTTATTTCATTAGAGTTTAATCAATTTTTATTATTATTTTTTAGACTAAACCAACGCTCGGGGATGCCCCCTAAAAAATACATAAGCAAATGATTGCCAAAAAAGAAAAGTTAAGAGTTAATAATAATAATATAATAGTTATTTGTTAGTTAAATCGTAATATAGCTGTAGTTAAACGTTATTTGTAATTAGTAGGCAATTAATGTAATCTAATGCAAATTCATGTTTGTAGTAGTCATAATGTTCAAAAAATTAAGACAATATCTTTGCGATTAGAAAAGATTTCCTTTAAAATGGCATTTAATCGTTGATTCATATTTTTGAATATGTTACTATAAATAAAGTCAATTTGCTGAAAGTCCATATTTTTTCGAATTATGCTTAAAATTTATGTATTCCTTCACATTTTTTCAGTTGAAACATTAAAGTTAAATTTTATATGAAAAAAATTTAAGAACCCATTTCAACGAAAATCATTTATTTCGTATGCGTTGTATTGACTAATTGTAATGTGGTATCAAAATATTTTAAAAAAATAAATTTTTCAGTTTGTGCAGGTTATTCAAATTTATGAAATCCCAGAGTGGAGATGTCTAGATGGCAACTCTATATTTTTAAAACACCGTTGATATTATAGCAAGTGCTAATTATGACAACATGCTCTATAATACAGCATTAGAAACAGCTGTTTGCATCTCAGAAAATATCATATAAAAGCAACTCTAAGCTATACGTTTTTTATTAGATATACTTGAATATTTCTCCCTCTCTTTCAAGTCTCAATTAGATCTTTGCGGTCAGTGATGTGAATTCGTGGGATTTCGTATTTCTAGTGGGATTTTCTCTTTTTTTTACACCTAAGAGAATAAAAGGGGTTTTAGGTTTTTTGACGGATTTTTCATAAGCACACTTTTTGAAACCGGCTGATTTATTTTCTTTGTTGATATGAAAAAAATTTTGTTAATGTTAATATATATAAATTTATCTCTAAATTAAGTTTGGTTTGTTTTATTATAGGCAAGTACTTCGCCTTAAAAATTACACGTAACATTAGATAAATAAAAACTCTACATAATCTAAAGTTACTTTTAAGTAAAATTTTTATATATTTATGGCATACGAGTACATTCTGCCAGTTTGAAGGAAACATATGATAATATGGTAAAATTGTTAAAAAACATAAAATATGAAAATCATTGCTGAAAAGTTTGTTGTGATTTAAAAGTCGTTAGAATGTTGCATGAAGTGCAAGTTGGCTGTACGAAAAATTTCTGTTTTCTTTGGATAGTAGAGCTCGTACTGAGCATTTTATCAAAAAGAACTGGCTGACGAGAAAGAGCAAAACTGTTTGCACATAAAGCTTTACGTACGAGGTTCTCGTTAATTTTGAAAATATTATTTTGCTACCTTCGCACATAAATCTCAGACTCATCAAAAACTTCTTTACAAAACTGAACATTGATAGCGTCGCATTTTCTTATTTAAAAACTATTTTTTCAAATCTAACTCTCGGTAAAATGAAGGAAGGCGTGATCGACGGCCCTCAAATCAGTAAATTGCTCCATAATGAATTGTCACCCGATGAAAATGCTGCCTGGAATTCTTTAGGCTAATTATTTCAGATTTTTTGTCCAATAATGGGAGCCCAGAATACAAAACAATCATTCATTATTTACTAAAGAGTTATGCAAAAATTTTTAAGCAATAATACAATTTAATTTGATTTATTTTTTTTTATTTTCCTCTTTTTGTCATTCTTATAAGAGAAGCAAACATGTCATTGAATACCTACTTTTTATATTTCCACTTGCTTTTTTCCCCTTCAAACTTTGGTGACGTCAGTGAAGAACACAATGAACGATATTTCATCAACAAATAAAATCAATGGAACATTGCTATCAGGAGTCCTGGAACGATAACATGATGGGCGATTATAAAGACATAGATTAACAAACTCTGAAAATTGTAAAAGACAAAACATGAACCGAAATCATTTTTAAAATACCCGCATGCCTTAACTTCAGATAACATAATATCTAATTTGCAATCTACGCAACATAGACTTTTAAATCGCAACATACTTTCCAGTCTTGGTCTTTATATATTATGTGTTTTAAAAAATTTACCATAATCTCATATGTTTTCTTCAAATTGGCATACTGAGCCCATATACCATAAATATATTAAAATTTGACTTAAAATGATTTTTAGATCAGATATTAGTAAATTCACCTGAATAAAACACAAATAAAAAAAAAAAAACGGTAAAAGGTCGACTTTTGACACTTTCACTTAATTATCTAAAAATTCGTTAGTCTTCCATGAATATTTTCATAAAATACTTATTTGGTTGTTTGCCACCTTTTTGCTTATGCTTAGTATGCTGTAGGAACGAAAATTTTTGGGCATTTAATTCTACACGCGAAATTTTGGTGTAGGCTCGAATCTAACACATACTTACCATAACGTGTTTGTTGAATGTATTAGTTGAACATTATTGTTGAATTTCAAATTTCCACGCCAATTAAATGTACAGCCACATAAAAAGCAACGAAATTTTGACATTTTAACTCTCCAATCATGGTTGTGAACTTGGCTGTATTGAACAAATTTTTCGGTTCAACACCGAACTAACCAACGAAAAAAAATTTCGCTACCTTTTCGCTGTCAAAAACGCAATGCATTTCGTACGGAACATTTCTTTTCTTTTCTACAGTATACTAAGCTTTAATATAAAAACTATACATTTTTTGGTATATTCGATTTTTTTATAATTTTTTTAAAATTTTTTCCATATTGTTTTTGATGTAAAAAAATATTTTTTTTCTTTATTTCTTTCAATTTCGTCGAAATTACTAGACCAATTGGCAAAACTAGCAAATAAAAAAGTAAATTTTGTTTAGCTTTAAATTAATATTTTTTCAGCCAAATCAGTCAATCATAATCACATGAATTTCGGGACGACGATATATCTATACATATTTTTGAGTGATTTTTTGAGGGATTTTTTGTCTGTTTGAATTAAAAAAGTGGGACAATATGGGATTTTTATGCATGCTTTGGGATTTTAAACAAAATAAAAACACATCACTGTCTAAGCCTTAAACATTGCGCTCAGTTGCTACTTTTTATTTTGGGTTGTGTAGAGTTGTGCGTATCTTTTCTCCACTCTCAACTTTACACTCTCTTCGCGAAGTTTATCGCTTCATCGCTTTTGTTATATCTGTTTTTGGAATATTTTTTTATATTTCCAATTTATTCGCTTTTTTCTGGTATCATTTTCTACATTTGGTAGACGAACCACTACAACGTCGTCGACGACTGCGATGATGATGGTGATGATGATGATTGTGTGTTTTTAGTTGTTGCTGTTGTTTTATTTAGTTGAATTTTACGATTTCAAAGGTTTTTAACACTTGGCTGCTAGGCTGTGGTTATTTGACGAAAAGCTTTTGTATTGAGCGGTTGGTTCGTTTGGTTTCGCGCTGTGTTCGAACGTTCGGTTAAGCTTAACAGATATATTTGCAAATTTTTTGTGAAATTTTTTTTTCAACAAGTGTTTTTGTATTTATTTTTTAATTTTTTTCTATTAGCAAAATAATAGGTACAAAGTGTTTTTATTTTATTTGTATTTTAGAAATTTCAATTCGATTTTAAAAAAAGTTTTCAATTTATTTGCTCCACTGTGCAAAACTGACTTAATTTTCGTCAAACTGTTGTCGCAAATTTATTTGTATCGCTGTTGGTGAAAATTGAAGACGATCACTTTGCAAAAAATATACATACATTAAGAATTTGTCGCCCGATTTAAGGCGACTTCCATTGTTGTTATTGTTGTTGCGTTCGCTGTTGTTTTGGCTGCCAATTGATTTCTGCCGCCTGTCGCCGTTTCTCAGTCGTTTGCGGCTTTTTCAACCTGAACATTCGACGACAAACAACAGCGTCTTTTATAAAAAAATGTCTTATTTTAATTCATTATAGGTATCTCAAGGATTTCGTGTGCAAGTTTTTGTGAAATTTGAACAGGCTTTACTTAAGTGGAAAAATTTACTGTAAAATGCATTGATCATCAATATAAAATTTAGTGTTGATAAAAATTTTTTTTTGATTAAATGACAAGTGCTTTTTTTCTGTAGTGTAAAAATTTGAATTTGAATAGAGCCTAAAACAAAGTCTTCAAAACAGTGGAGTATTGTTGAAAGTTACTCACAGTTAAAAACAAAAATTATACGAAAACTGTGTTTAATTAGTTAAAAACAAATATAAAAAAACAACAGAAACTAAAGAAATAAATTAAAAACATTAAGTTGGATGCTAAAATTTTTCAAAAAAGCTGCTCTTAAAACGTAAGTAAATTTTTTTTTTCTCTTTACAATACGTTTATATATCTAGAAGATATAAGATTGCTTTCAGATGACATTAGGTCTGTTTCCGTACTAACTTCAAGTAATTGTAATTGATTAGACAGTGACATTTTGCATGTTATTTTTCTCGAACTTCAAAAATTTGTAAAATAACGCTTTCAAGCAAGCTCAAGTTACTTTAATCGAGTACGGAAACAGACCTACTTTCAGACTGTGACTTATTTTAAAAATTTTGTGCAGTAGTTTAATGCTTTTGTCTAAAAAATGCAGATAGTTCTTGAAAGTGGAGACTTTTTCGTGCTAATAAGATAAAAAATCTGGAGATTTTTCATTATTAAGAGATTTTTAGATGTATTGAAGGTAAACGAAAACGATTTTCTTTATAGTCATTTATTTTGCGCCAAATTCATTTGTATTTTGATTACATTACACATTACACATGTTAGGGATATATATTTTGTTAAAATAAATATTTTGTTTCAATTAATCAAACAACTTTTATTTGGAAACTTTTTTACGAATTTACTTCCATCGTTCGAAATTACAACGGTAACATATTCTGGTGAAATTTTTCTCAAATACCAGCAAGATATATCTCTTAAAAGTCTAAAATTGTATCAAGGTTTTATTGAAACAAAATACTGTCACGTTCACAAATTTCAAGTATTCGAAATAAAACACAATTTTTCGATGTCAAGTTTTTAGCACCAACACAAACATTGGCCTACAAAAGTAACGACAGCAACAACAACAAAATCGAAACAAAAAAATCGCAACAACAAAATCGCAACAATAGTGCTGCTTATATAAACTTGGCTGTTGAGTCGCATGCAACAAATACGTTGCCAAAGTTATATGCCGCAACAAAAATAAAGAAAACAAAACAAAAAAAATTCCCAAAATAAAAACAAGTACTCACCATTTTTTTTTGAAAGTGAAAACAAGTGAGAAATTTTTTAGACAATAAAAATCGCATAAAATTACTTAACTTTACACTGAAAGTAAAAAAAAGCTATAATGCAAGCATAATAAAAATATTCCAGCAACTGCAACAACAATTTTACAAAACTAACAAACAATTAAATGAGAAAATAAAGGCTGTAGCTTTAGTAAAAAAAAAGAACAACAACAATAGCCAAAACAACAGCATAAAGCAATAGTTATAATTACATGCCTGGCAAAAGGTTAAAGAAATAATTACAACAACAACTTAAGTAAAGTACAAAAACAATTAAGTGCCGCTGCAACGCAGCAAAGCAATTGCAACAACTGCCATAAAATGCTTAAACCAATAACATAACATGAAAATCAACAACAAAACAAAAACACCTTAACTTTTAAGATAAACATTAAAAAAACTGTGTAAAGTTGTACCTCACACTCAAAATTTTAAAACTGAAAGTTCCCCTTGTTTCCGATATCGTTTTTCTCTCACATTCAAGTTTATTTTTTTACACTTTTGATCATTATATTTGTAACAACTTTATTTATATCTATGCTATGATTCTTGTTCTTTGTAAACTTAATGTTTATGCAAACGAATTGCTGTGTTGCTTAAGCATTTGCTTAATCAAGTTCAAGTTGTAATATAATTTTATTATTTTTTTTTTTAAAACTCATGTTTAGTATTGCTTAAACAGACCGAAAGTTGTTTATTTATCAAGTTACCAGACAATGTGTAATAACGCTGAATTAGAATTGATGTGCGTTATTTTGTAATAAATTGATTGACTTTTAGGATAGATATTGAATTCCCAACATATCTATGATATATGAATTCCCAACATTTATATGATATACATAGTAAGACATAGCTGACAAAAATTGACATTTTTGGAAAATGACTTTGAATTGACGGAGTTGAAATTTTTACAAGCCTACAAGTCGCGTGGATGACTTAACTTAATTTCCTAAGTAGTTAAGGAGAAAAATTATTTAGTGCAAAATACCTAGTGCAGTAATAACAAATCTGTTCATGAAAAGATATATTGAAAGTATGAAGTTTCGCTTTAATTTTTTATTTTCAATGCATATTTCATATTTGAGTATTAAGAAAAATTAAAAGAACTTTTGCTTAGCTTAAAATAACAATTGGAAAATTATGACACATGTAAATTTTGTGCCTTTTGCGATCTTTTTAGTATTAAAACTTTTAAGAACACTTTCGTAATTGACTCAGGGATGCCACACAGGAAAAAGATTTTCTACCAAAAGTCCTTAAAAATTTTACCAATATGAAAAAAATTTACCAAATTTTTCTTTTATGCAAAAGTAAATTATTAAACATTTAATTTATAAAAAAAAAACATAAGTAAACATACACCAAAAACATTTAAATATTATAAATTACATTTTTATAACACAGTCCCACAGCAAGGGACCGGAAAGTTACTTCATTATATAGAAACTTCATTGTACAGAAATGATGATATTTTTTCACTTTTCTTTAAAAGAATCTGGTACTATTTTAGTTTGGATTACACTTTTCCATTTTTCTTAATCATAAAACCTTCTAATACATTTAGAAATGTTAAAACTTTAGACGGTATGTTACTCCTCATCTACATAAAAGTTCGAAGTATGTCAATTGATGAAGAAGTTCGTCCCAATGTAGGTAACGTAGCATCCGCCAATTCTTCACCGTAATAATTTGGCAAAAGTATTATAATATGAACTTTAAAATGAAATTATAAAATAAATATTATTCTAATAAATATATATGTAGTTTGGGATAGCCTGAACTACACAACTTGCCAGAACGTCGTTCACTGAACACAGTAAACTGCTGACAAAATTGCTAGTGATGATGCTTTCTTCTTTTTATTTTTCTGTATTTATTTTCAATTTTTGGGCATGATGTTTTACTTTTTCTCCCCACACAGTAATATTAATATGCGTAAGAGAAATTGGTTTGAAAAAATTCATTAAATGGGGACAAAAACGTATGAGAGTTCAATTTGCAGCTGCAAAATTAGTTCATTGTAGAGAAAGATTCACTGTATGGAAGATCTAAATACACTTAAAGTATTTAGAACAAAAAAGCTGTGTTTCTTAAATCAATTCATAGTAGGGAGAACTTCATTGCATAAGACTTCACTGTAGGGAAGTTCGACTGTATCAAAGTCATACACTTTGCTATTCAAACCGAACAAAATTTTATTAATGCAATTTTTTTTAAATCGTTTAAAAGTATTTGCCTCTTTGTATAAATAGGAACTAATTGGTTGTTATAAATTACAAAGTTTAAATAAATTAATTAAAATAAATGTTTAATCCATAAATTGTTTCTTTTTTAACCACACATAATGAGGCTTACTTTTTACTTCGAAAAGTTCTTTGGAAGCATAATGCTATTAATGGTTCTGAAATGTAACTGGTTTCGAAGCTTTTTGTTAATAAATGCAAATTCGATCTGTGAAGCAGCGACACCAAATTAAATACAAAATCTCTCAAACAATTAACCTTTCTCACATGCGGTTTTTTAATTTCAAACTTTATTCCAAAAATCTATTACATCAAAATCAATTCTAACTTCAAAGTTAGAAAGCCTTAGAAGCTTCCTTTGAGTGACAGCATTTGCAGAAATCTATTATATAAAAAAAATTTGAGATCCAATTTAAGAAAATTTCCAATTTTGACAATATAGTACTTGGAGTTAAAATTTATAGGTTTTTTTACGTCGTCTCTGCAAAAATCTTAAGGTCAACTTTTATTTTTTCGGAATAATTTAAATTTAGCTAAAAAAGAGTGGCCCTTAGCTATATGGACATTTCTAAAAGTAAAAAATTTGCTGCTCCCAATCCTCAATCTTGTTTCAATCCACAAAATATGGATCTGTGCAAAATTTTTGCTTAATCAGACAACTCTAAGGCGGCCCTCATCGAGCATATATTTTTGAAATATTTGGCTGGAAAGTCATGCGTTTCAGAAATCCCTCCAAAAGAGGGTTGAAGGTGTCAACGTGAATTATAAATGTGTATTATTTATCAGGGAAAGATTCTAAGTCGATTCTGAGTTCTATTTTCCCGTTTATATCAACAACGACAACAGTTATAATATTATGTCCTGTTAAACTGTTGTACATATGAACATTTTAATGCAAAAACTGGTCATAAGTCAAGAAACTGAAGTAGCCAAAACAACCCCTTAGTATTGTTTTTCTTCAAGTTAGATTTAAGTCCATTACGTGGCATTCCGGGAAATCCCCTCCAACGTTCCTACCTGTCGGAATTTTCGCATAGACACTGCGTGGTCCTTGTTCTCGCCATGATGGCAGCTGATATTTTTTTAAATAAATAGTGTTGTTTCGTAGGGTGAAAATTAATAAAAAGAATTTATTATAGAAGTGGAAGGTTTGAACTGTATTTTTAAATATAATTAAATTATTTCTGTGCTTTCATAGAATCTTTAGCAAAGATGTTTTTTGTAATTGTTTGCACTACTTGTGTTATACATAATGCTACCAACTCATTTTATTAAAAAATAAGTATATTTGCTACTGGGAACACTGAAAAGTAAGTATTTGTAAGTATAATTTTTAAAAATAAGTATAAGTAAGTATATCACCTTAGAAAAAAATTGTAATATTTTCTTGATATTATTTATTAATATAAGAACCAATAGAACCCACAATATTCCGTAAGTGTTATCACGCCCTCCTTTTGTTCTTCTCGAAAAGTTTTGTGTAGGCAATCTAACTAAAACCGAAATTCTTCAGATAAAAAAAAATTAATTTTATATATTTGCAGTTCATATACCCAGTGAACCAAAACTATCATTCACAAAAAATTCATTTTCGACACTCATAAATGAACCCTTTTGGACTTATTCGCCGGACTAAAATGCCTTTCAAAAGCAAACCTTTTTTTCTTCAGAAGTGAGTTAATAAAAGGATCATCAAAGTTATTTTTCGGTACTCATACATTAACAATTTTTAACATTAACTCATTCACCGGACTGAATTGCCTCTCAAAAACGAACCTTTTTTTCGAAAATGAGTTAAAAAACTAACTATAAAAATGCACTTTTTAATAATTAACATTTTGCTATGGAATTAATTTTCACAAATCTAATCTTCTCTAGCAAGAACATTGATCATGCAAATTAAAAAAAAAAACAAAAATTTACAAAAAAAAAATTTCTTTCCGAAAACGTACTCAAAACTATCACTTTACGCAAAACAATCGCATATGGTTCGGTGGGTATGTTTCATATATATAAAATAGTTTTAAAACAAACAAAAGCATAACAAAAAGTTAAAAGTAATACGTACTTTCAAAGTAGTGAAATAAAAATAAAATAAAAAAATCAGATTCAAATGAATTAGGCTGGGTCTATTTGCAAGCCTATGTTGCCTGAGCAATTTTCGAATTGGGCATGAAAAGTTATTAAAAAAAGGGGCGATAGAGGTGCACTTAACCCTATCACATTTTCAATTTTGTGAATTTTTTCTTTAGGAATTTTTTTTGCAAAAATTTTTGTATATAAACGTGCAAAGCTAGATCAAAACAGACACCACAAATGAAATCCTCGTACCCGACTCAACCTAAAACCGGTCTCACATTGATACGTTTTAATACAAAAATTTATCGTTCTTTGGTTTTTAGATCCCCCTAGATGGAGCTGTGGTCGATTTTTAAAAAAATTGTATTAATAAACCGATACATAATAACATAATAACCGGATAAAAATCGACCACAGCGCAACCTAGGGGGATCTAAAAAAAGAAAAAATTTACGGGTCACAAACACATTTGAATATAAGGTGGAAAGCTCTTGTGGTTCAGCCGTGATGGTCAAGAACCTTGAATTTAGTGAATTTTTTTTCTTTAGGAATTTTTTACGATAAATTTTTGTTTAAAAACGTATAAATGTGAGACCGGTTTTTGGTTGAGTCGGGTATGAGAATTTCATTTCTGGCATCAGTATTGTTCTTTCTGTGCACGTTTATATACAAACATTTTTGGAAAAAAATTCCTAAAGAAAAAATTCTCAAAATTGAAGATGGGATAGGGTAAATTGCACCCCTATGGCCCCTCATTTTTTTATAATTTTTCATGCCTGATCCGAAAATCGCCCAGGCAACATCAATTTTTTTTACCTCCATACAAATCAACCCAGCCTAATTTGTATACAGAGATGAAAGCAATGCTATCATTATTCGCCCTTAGCTACATTAACTAGTTTGTTTTCTTTTTGCTTGGAATCGTATTTGTCTTGGCTGGAAATGTTCTTTAATATGTCCAGTCTTGTCTTTAAAAATTTGTAAAATTCGATACAGCTGTATTCAATATTATTTTTTACAAATAAAATTAACTTCAGTGTCTGTATTTTTAACGCTGTTGACTCCAATTTCCAAACTTTTTATGCTTTTGCAAGCAAAAGTTCAACCAGAGCTGAAAAGTAAGCATGAATAAGTATAAATCTTAAAAGTAAGTATACTTATAAGCATGGAAATTTAGTAAGTATATGAAGCTGAAAATAAGTATGATACTTACAAAGTAAGTATAGTTGGTAACATTAGTTATACATAATATTTATATTGTTTGAAGATTTTTGAAATAGCATCGACCTCTTCAAGTAGCTCGTATTTTTTTTAGGTTGAGTATATAGTATGTTCGAGCTTGGTTTCTGTCAGCAAAAGCAATAAAAATTCCTTATCATGATTTTCTTTTCATGCGGCAACTTATAAATTATCAGGATATTGGTACAAATCGTTGCTGAAGACCGTAAAACTTACCCAACTGCTCATAAATCGTCTCTTAAAAATAATAATGTTAATAAACTAAAGTTTGTTCATAAACATACAATTCTCTTAATATTTATTTATTTATTGGCCAAGCAAGGCAATTAACTTATTCCAGCAGGCTTGTTTTTATTTTTTTTTCATCCTCATCTCTTTCCTTATTTTGGTGTTTGAAGACATGCAAATCGAAGTGGGCGTAATCCGCCCATCTGAATGACAACAATTTCCGAACACGCCAAAAAGAAAAGCAGAGAAGAAAAGAAAATAAAACAATAAAAGGCGCTTAAAAACTAAGATATTTAAATCTCTTCGGGTAAAATGATCACATATGTGGACAAAAGTTTTTGTATTGAAATATTTTCTGATTTGTCGCAAAAATATTGGCGCAATGGATAGAAAAAATGCTCTCCCTCATAAGCTTTCTTTGAATTTTTCAAATATGTCGCGTAAGAACGCTCCTCTGTAAGGTAAGTAAAAAAGCGTTGATAAATAGGGAATTTATTGTAAAAAAGTACAATATATCCACATATCTTCACAATAAAAAATTATTACTTCCAAAAAATTTTTTAAATGCAAATGCAAAAATGTCGCGTAAGAAGGCGCCTATGTCTGGAAAGTAAAAAAGTGTTAATAAATAAAAATTTTTTTGTAAAAATGTGCAATAAGTTCATATATGAGCACATTTCAAAACAATTATTTCATGGTAGCTTTGGGCTTTTGTTAGGTTAAGAAAATGTTTATATCTCTTTGAATTTTTGAAATTTTTTTTACAATTGTGCCAATTTTTTGGTTAGATCTTTTGGTCTGGCAAATTTTAAATTTCCTATGAAAACTTGTGTATGGCTTTGAGGGAAAGGGCTTTAAGAGGAAACAAAGTAATGGCAGCTGTGGTTCTTCACCAGGCCATGTTCGAAAATTTTTAGGGAAAATCAGTCCGTACGAGATTCAGGATAGGGGTAAAAAACTCGTGCGAGAAGAAGATTTCCGCATGGGAGCAAATCCGTGGGATATTCATGATAGGGATGATTTATTTTTCAATTGTAAATGTTCTAAGTGCAGAAAGAAAATAGTAATCTTTAAAAATAAAGTATGGATTTGAATAGTAAATAGCTTGTTTAAATTTGCACCCTAGATCTTTCTAAGTAAGTCTGCGTAAAATTTTTGCATTTGAGCATGCGTGCTCGAAATATTTTTGTTACTTTTAGAAGAGGTTTGAAGTTTTTTTTTTATATAAATAAATAAATATAAAAAGGCAGATAAATTGTGGTGTTCATTATTTCACCTGTATAAATATATAAAAAAATTTTGGTACACGGCTAAAAATTTTAGACTACTTTTAATCCAAACTTTAGTTTAAAGGAACTTTTGATCCAAAAAGTACTAGTTCTTAATCCGTACTTTAGTTTAATTTAGCTGGGTCTCGCACCCACGTTTCTGAAAGGACTTACTTGCAATGATGCAAAATAAGCGAAAACTTGTTAACAACTGAGTTGGTTTGGTTTTTTGGTTTTGCCAATTGTTTTTTTTTTCATATCTATAAATGAGAATAGATTGATTTATTTGTGGTATTTACAATCGTATACTTGCTTCTCATATTAAAATATATGCAAGATACCAGTGATCAAACTGTTTATTTTGAAAACTCATTGAATTCTGTAAATTATAAAGATTTAAGGTATTTCGGCATTGCTGATATTCAGTTTTTGTTTAACCTATGTAGTATCTTACAGTTTTATCGACTTTTCTTCCCCGTTGGTGGCCTTGATCGATTCTAAGAGATGTTCAATTAAAATAGTTTGCTGAGGTTTTGGTATTTTGAGCTTATTTTGCATGTTTTGTTGTTTAATTAAAAACTGTTATTTATTTAAGCTTTTTAAATTTTCTGCTCTCAATTGGTCTACTTAAGTTTTTGTTCGAAAAAATTCGAAGGTCAAAGAAATTGATTGGGCTATTTTTGTTTCTATTTTATCCCACAACCACGTGTTTGCATCATTATTTAACGATTGTAATTGAAAGAACTCTGAAACAGATTGAACTCTGGATATCAATTTGAATTTATTACATATTAAAATAATGTACATTTTGTTGAATATTTCAATAAATTGTGAATAATGGGCTTTATACGAAACTATGTTATAACCTATGCTAATCTAAAGTTCTGAATTTCAAAGAATGTTTATCGTTCACAGTTTATAGCGAAATTGATGAATTGTTACGACAACAATAACCAGAAAACAACAAGTACACACTCATTCAAAAGGTGAGTTGTTTATAAGAAGACGGCGAAAACCTAACTAAACGTCATAAAATTATTTTTAGTTTGCTGTGGTGCGCTAAATGTTTTTTCGGTTGACCGATACTTAAAAATTTGAGTGATTTTTTCTGTTTTTTTTAGCTACCCAAAAACAACACTTTTATCTTTATATATAAGCTATGTGCTAATTTGTGGTTCATAACTCAGAAATCATTTGTGGTCTCATCACAAAATGAACTTGGTTTTATGAGTTGATGAAAAGTTTGTGCAAAAAGTAATGAGCAAAATTATTTATTGCTCAAATAACATATATTTTTAAGGGGTCTTTTTCATTTGAAAAAAGATTTTTTCGATTTTTTTTTAAATATATGTGTATAGACTATGTGTTTAAGACTTAAGATTCATATCTTTTATAATAGCGGATATATATGAACATCTGTAAAGTATTAGAACAAATTTAAACTTTAAACGCGATTTTCTCAAAACAGCATTTTTAAAACGGTGCCAAAGAGTATGCAAAAACTATAAGTCCGATTGCTAAAAGTTTTTGTATTATATAAAGTATAGAATACTATAAGATTACCTGTAATCATATCCAAAAATAAAAAAATGCGATTTCTATTTTTTTTTGTTCAAAATAGCCAAAAAAACTATGTAGTCTGATTGGCTAATATTAGGTAATCTTATAGTTTTTACTGTTGTCTCTTATATAATCAAAGACTTCTCGATCGTTTTGGAGTCCGAAAATGAAGTTCAAACTGCAAAAGACCTATAAGGGCAGACAGAAGGGCAAAAAAAAAAACAAACATAAATTCAGTCAGTAATTCCATTTTGAACGTACCTGCTTACTAAATGACTATCCCCGATTTTTGGTGAAACTTTGCATGAAGCATCACTGACGGAAATAAATAACTTGATTTGGAGGAAATCTGTTTGGCGTGATTTTTGGCGAAGTTACAGGGTCGAAAAAAAGTCAAAAATTGATTTTTACTAAAATTCGTATCTCAAACATTTCTTAGCAGATTGTTAAGTTTGAACTACCGTTGGAAAGGTAATTGAATTGAACAGACTTTAATCCACGGTGCGTAAAGCAATCAAAATGCATTCCCGCTCTTCTGAGTTATCTTTGCTTTGAGGTTATCATTTTAAAGCATTCAGAGCGTATGCAGATAAAATATTCACTCTTCTTTGAACTCCTCAACCATTTGGCAAGGTAGTCGTGACATTTTTTGGCATTGGTAGTTGTTGTAGTTTGCTGCTGTTGACTAGATATGTGCTTATTTTTAACTTTTCTTTGATTCATTAAATTTGTTCACGAAGTTTATTGGAATGTTTTTAGTTTGCTGCGATTGACTAGCTATGTTTAAGTCGTTGCTTATTTTTTCACATTTCTTTGATTAATTGCATGAACAGCTAATTTTGACAACTACCCATCACCGCTCGTGAGAAAAAAGCCAGTCTACGCTACTACCTTGTCAAATTATTATACCATGTCCTCAACTGCTTTCCGCTTTCGTGAGTTTGTATGTAGAGAAATTTTTAAAGAGCGACGTCGTGTTGATGAGAGATTTTGAGTTTTCATCGCTCGTGAATTTTTAAATGATGAGCTTATTGAATCGCTTGCTTTCATTTAATGCGAAACTTTAGTTAAACACTTCGCACATAGTAAATTGAAAGTATTTAGATCAACAATATTAAGTATTTTTCTTTCTAGTTTATCATAAAACACTTATTTATTTTAAATTAACAATATCAATCGTTGAGTCAATAAATGAGCGAACGCAAAAATTCCAATGAAATAACCCAGCAGCGGATTTGCCAGAGGCTACCATAGAACTAATACAGAATAAATTACCAGGTAAGGAAGCATTACTTTTTTCAAAAAGTAATGCGTCTGCATATAGCAGAAGTAATTAACTCATACCTCATTACCTGTAATGTAGCATACAAGGAAAAGTAATGCAGTGATTTTTATAACTTAATACAAGTAGTATGTTACTCCATAACTTCTAGGTAATGCTGAAGGGAGGCGATCACTTACCTCCTGTCTCATTCAATGTTAAATGTAAGGCCTTTTATGCATAGTAAGGTAATATAGTCGGAAGTAGTGGTCATTACAAGGTAATTGATGCTTCATATATTCGGAATATATTCCATCCGCTACTGGGAAGTTTATCTTAGCAAAAACTCGCGAGCGAGAAACAATAATTTAATAACAAAGAGAAGATGTTGTTCAACTCAATTTTTTTGAGGAGCACAATCTCCGAAAATTCTATGAAAGAGCCAGGAAAAAGTTTTGATCACTCTGAATATTTAACATAAAGCGCTCAAGTTTTTTTTTCACGATTGAGGAAATCAAAGTGACTCGTTCGTCAATTAAATAATATTGATGATTGATGAGGAGGAGTGCAATTTTTCTCTTCAATTGAGAGTTTTTGCGAACCCTGCTTGAATCCAAAAATAGTTTTGGGATAGTTTTGGTGGTTTTAGTGGTTGGCGATTCCATCCTTTGCGGTAAAGTAATTGATTTCGAAGAAGGGGTTCGCTAAACACTATTTAAAAAAGAAAAATAATTTTTTTCTGAAAGCTGGTAAAATAACCTCTTCAACACTATTAAAATTAGGGTGGATACTAGAGAGCGATTAGTATGGAAGAAAAAAGTGTTAATGGGCGCTTCGCGTTTTTGATTCTTGCGATTGTACTTAGCAAAAAAGTCCACTAGCCCATATGTCTACGGTGAAAATCGAGCTTCCAGATTTTGACTTGCAGTTTTTTCTCAGACTTTTTTCACTTTTTTTTTTGATATTTTAGCCTATAACAGCAAAACCATTGGAATTTCCAATCCAATACTAAGACAAAAATCTCAATGGTTTGGCTGTTCTAGGCCAAAATATCCAAAAAAAAAAACGTGACAAAAGTCTGAAAAAAACTGCGAGTCAAAATCAGGAAGCTCGATTTTCACCGTAGATGTATGGTCTAGTGGACTTTTTCGCTCAGTACAATCCCAAGAATCAGAAACGCGAAGCTCCCATTAAGATGTACAAATCGCCCCACCCTAGTGGATACTCAATGGGTTCATGAGACATGGTTATTTTAATATCTAAACAAAAAAATTAACATCCCCACCCTAATTTTTGTGTCGTTGAAAAGGTAATTTTGCAAGCCTTAGGAAAAATATTACATACAATTTTTAAATGGTGTTCTGTGGACCCCTTTTTTGGGTTCGCCCAATCACAAAAACTTTCTCAAAACTATTTTTGGATTAAAGTCCGTCCAATTACCTTTCCAACGGTAGTTTAAACTTAAAATTCGCCTAATAAATTCGTTTGCTAATAAAAAAATTTTTGTTGCTAAAATGTTTAAATGATCATATCTAATTAACCCATTGCGTATCAACCATAATTTTTGGAAGGGTGTTCCTCAAACCCTTACATCGAAATTAAGGTACTATTACAGTATGTAAGAAATTAAAAATCAATTTTTTTTTCGTTAGAATATGGTTTCTTAAGGTCTTAAGAATACGTATACAAAAAAATATCAAATAGAAAAAAAAGTTATACCATATATTATATTCGTATGTCGCGTGATATTCACGAACCTTTAAATATTAAATCGCGTTTTTCTCGAAACAAGGTTTTTTGAATCGGTTTTTAAGATATCTGGAGTTCTACTTGATCGATTTCGATGAATCTTGATTCATTGTGATCCTTATAGACTCTGTTAAGCACTATGAAAAGTAAAAAACTTTTATATTTTTTTTTGTATGGCTAAAAGTTTCGGCAAAAAAGGGGTTTTTCGTACATTCTTTTTCAACGCCTGCCATTTTTTTTATTTTTTATTTTTCTTTTGTTTGCGTAGGTTGAGTGCTTAACTACAGACCTTAACTCAAGAATGTATTTTGATTTTTTACTTTCAGACGCTTTGTCAAAGCTGGAGACGAGAAGCCAATTGCAACAATTTTTTAAACACGCTTACTTCAACGCCCTGTAGAAAATTAACAACAACTATAAAGACCAAAATTTTTTTTTTCCTCTCTTGGAAATAATTCTCTAATAAAGAATAATTCTTTATTATGTAAAAAACTTGAATCATTAAAATTA
The DNA here is from genome assembly GCA_963920525.1 of Dichetophora obliterata. Classification (NCBI taxonomy): domain Eukaryota; kingdom Metazoa; phylum Arthropoda; class Insecta; order Diptera; family Sciomyzidae; genus Dichetophora; species Dichetophora obliterata. Next base: position 92,419,504 of record OY986437.1, read on the forward strand.
ATAATACTAGTTAAAAAAAATTAATAAATAATGTGTTTTTTTATAGCTACACATTGTAATACTACCTTAATTACGTAATCGCAAGGGATTGAACCCCAACTACAAAAATTTACCAAAACTATTTCTGCATTAAAGTCCAATTAATTAGCTTTCCAAAAATAGTTCAAACTTAACAATCTGTTAAGAAATGTTTGAGATATGAATTTTAGTAAAATTCAATTTTCGACGTTTTTGCTGATTTTCCAATTTTGTGCATCCTGTCATTTCGCCAAAAATCACGCCAAACTTTTTTCATCCAATTTAAGTTTGTTTTTCCATCAGTAATGCTATATGCAAGATTTCACCAAAATAGGAGATGGTCATTCCGTAATTTTTATTTTTCCGGACGTTTAAAATTTAATTGCTTCATATTCATAATAAAATGTAGTTCGATTTATAAATGTTTTTTAATTATATACAATAGTGTAAAAAAAAACTTCGAAACAGAGTATTGTTTTAAGCCGTTAAAGGAAAAATACCCCTTCGGCAAGAATTTTTTTAAATGCAGACATAAAAATATAATGAATCGCATATTTCTATACTTTTAGTTTTGCTGATTAGGCAAAAATAAAAATACAGGTTTTCTATTTTATTAATTTCGTTTTTTTTTCAGAAAATAATAGTCTTATTAATATTTAACTTTTCCCAAACTCTTAGGGCGCATTTATAGTGGCGACTTGTTGCTGGACCGGACCGAACCGAGAAGGAAAGCTGGAAAACGCTGCACATACAATCATATGAAACAAGCTCAAAGTGCGTATAGTGCCAGCCGAGCTTGCAACTTCAAGTGACTTGTGCGCTGGTTTCCATCTTCCCGATTGTTGCTTTCTCGCTCGCTCGCACGGTTTGCTTGTGTTTTGATTCATTTTACACGTTGCTTGCTTATTACTTTCGTTAAATAACATGAAATTTAAAAGAAACAAGGAAAACAATTTTTTTTTTTTGGAATGAAAAGGGATTTTTCCCACAAAGTTGGCAACGCTGGCGGTAGCAAACTAAATTCCTCGGAAAAATATTGATATACGAAAAAAAAACAAATTGCAGCACACTTGACTGCCAGCGTCGCGATCGATTCTGTATTTCCTTGAATTCATTCATTCAAAAAAAAACAAAGAACCACACGATAGCAACAAAGGAGACCAACAAGAAAAGTAATAAGCATACAAGAACACGAAATTTCGCTGTTGTTATGCTGTATTTTCTTGCCCGCAAAAAATACACACAGAAACAGCACTATAAAGAAGCAACAAAGATAAATTTCTATCAACTGTTGCATACAGAAAACAAAAAGAGAAATAGTGAAAAAAGCTAAACCAGCCGGTGAAGCAATTCGTTGATTAGCGGCTGCAAGTGCGTTTCATCTAAAACAGAGAATCGAAGATTATCAAATTTTATTATGTGCGCTCTTCCTTTCTATTTGATTTTAAGCACAAAAGTAAACAAACAAAAATAGTAGCAACAAGATATAACGACTTTGTTTAGATTAGTTTTGTATTGCTTTGTTGCAATATCAAAAATAATACAACAAAAACAAAACCTAAATAAAAAAGTTAAAAAAGTTAAAACCAGTTGGATGATCAAGTGGCTTCATGCGGCTTGAAGTGCGTTTTCGCTGAGTCATCGCATAAAAAAATCTTGGGCCAGCAGCTGATGTACGATTTTTTAATGTGCGTTCTTTCTACGATCTTCTATTTTGTCAAAAAAAAAAATTTTAAATAAAAACACAACAAGAAGGCAACAAAAACCAGCAGAAAAAACCAGCGAAAAAAGTCGAAACAAGTTGGTACCTCAAGTGACTTGAAACGACTTGCAGTTGCAGGAAGCGCGTTTCAGCAGCGTTTTTCGCATTTTCGTCTCTGCGCTTGTTGGTTTGAGGAAAGCAAAATGAATGAACGAAATCATGTGGCTTTTTTGATGCTTCGGTTGCAAAAATAAACAAAAAAAACTAATATATACAAACAAACCCAAAATAGTCAAAAACCAGCTGAAACAAGTCACCAGCGACAAGCGCGCACTATACGCACTTCCAGCTGCTTTTGGCAGGACGCGTTTCCAGCTCGGTCCGGCTCAGCAACAAGCCGCCACTATAAACGCGCCCTTATGCTTTGAATACTCGGAATTTAGAAATAATACTTTGAAATTTTCTTACCCTGAAAAATGTTAACATCCAAGATTAGCACATTACTCACAACAAACAGCAGCAATACTGAGTACTCGTATAATGTACTCGTGCATTGCTTGTTTTTGTAATAGTCATAGCTTTTGTTGTATTTGTTGCTCTTATATTAAAGTCCAAACTGTTTTATTTTCAGACGATTTCGCAGTAAGGTATTTTATTTTTTCCAAGAATTACGTGTACACGTATGTTTGTTATTTATCTATTACACATACTTAATATTTGTTTTTTTTCCATGTTATTTTTCTCGCAGTGTATCATCAATTTGTATTGAGGTGCAAAGTTGCGTTGTTCCGCTTTATTCTGTACTCAAAAAACAGCGCCCTTCATTTAATTCTTATCACACAATTTACGTTGTTGTGTAAAATGATAATTATAGAATATAAGGTACCACCTACTTTTGGTTCGTACTTGTATTGGGTTATTTTTTTATCATTGTTGTTTGTGTAAATTATTTGTTTGATTTTTGATAAAAAGGAAATTATGTCGGCAAGAAGAATTTCGTAATATTCGCTACTTTTGTTAATTGTTTGTTTGGTTACAGAAATATTTACATTCCACGGAAAATATAATTGTAATTTTAGCGTTTCTCACTTTTGAGAAAAATTCTACGCTAAAGAAAATGTATAATTTAAGCGTATTGAAACAATGTATTTTCAATTGAGTTTCAGGAAAAAAATTTCTTGTTTTTTTACTTAAGGGCAGGTTCTCAGGAAACTCGACCAAAAAACTTAAATATTCAATAGCTTATGTATGTAAATGTGTAGAATATGTTCCCAAAGCGGTTTGACTGATAACGATTGCAAAAAAAAAAAGTAATCGCATACGAAAGGAACCCAAAGAAATCGCATATGAAAGGAAAATTAATTAAAAAAAATCATCCTAAACCTACATTTAACCCTAATCGGTCCCCTGTATGCGCACGCATACAATTTTAATCTTTAACCTTGAATAAAATAAAAACGGTTCAGCGGAATGACCTTATATTTTGCAAAGTAGAATTATTTTGCCTGCACAACCAAAAAAACCCGTTTTTGCATTTGTACCCTTACTGTATTTGCCTGTGCAGTTACCCACCAGGAAATGTGAGCATTCCCGGATGTTACCAGGAAACATTCCATGGAATGTAAGAAGCATTCCCCTTTGTTGCACACTCCATTGCTTTTTTAACATAGCATGTCATTAGAGGGAAACATTCCTCCCCGCTGTGTTAAAAAGTCATGTGGAAACATTTCTCTCCGCTGTCCATAAAGTGAATTGGAAGCAGTCCTCTCCCCTGTTTTAAGAATTAATGTGGAAACATTCCTCTCCCTTGTTATGAAAATGGATTCGGGCAGGATTCGAACCCGGGACCCCTGAGCGAGAGTCGAGCGCGCTACCACTAGACTATCGAATTCTACAATAAGTGGCTAGAAAACAATGATATTAATATTTGCTATTGTCATTGCTTGACAATAAATAAAAGTTTCCACATGCATTCTTAAAGAAGCGGTTTGGAAACAATATAAATACAAAACTACCCTTAAGCTTCCAAAAGAAGCGGTGGGGAAACAATATAAATACAAAACTACCCTTAAGCTTTCAAAAGATACGGTGGGGAATGTTTATTTATCACTTTAAGATGAAAGCCTTCCGATTTTTCCTGGAGGGTATAGATACGAATCGGTCCCTGTGTATGTGCGCGCATACACATAAGCAGGTACCTGGAATTGCCGCGGTGGCAATTTTTGTGTGTGGATTTGTAGCACGCTCTTATTTTTTCGTTTTATGAAATTCAGTTTGTTCTGGAACACACATAAGTTAATTGTTTGCGCATTTATTTGAATTTTGGTTGTCTTTCGAAGTATTTGATAAAAAATGGATAGAGTTTTACGTGAAAGAAGGCAGCGAGATGAACTAGAAATGGATTTTGATTTGGAAAGCAAAGCGGGCGAATCTCCGTGCAATAGTGACGATGATTTAGCATTATCCGACGAGGAGAATGATGAAAGTGAAGTTAGCGTGCATTCGGATGAAGACGACATTGAGCCACTCTAGCAAAATTTAGCAGAAGAAAATGCAGTAAATCCTGGAAATAAATGTTTTTCAAAAAATAAGAAAATTGAATATTCATCGCAACCATTCGAAATAAATCGAAGAAATTCATTTCGACGTGCAGAAAATTTCACTTCAGGTAAAAACCTACCCTCTTAGTTATGGGTTCATGTTCATTATATGTTTCATTTTTGTTATAATTCAGGTCCAAAAGCATTAGCAGCTGCTACTATAGTTGATGTTTCGTCTGCATTTCACATGTTCCTTGAACCGGTTGAGAATATTATTTTGAACATGACGAATTTATATGGTGTGCGAAAGTACAAAGACGATTGGGAAAACATTGATTTGGACACTCTGCACGCATACTTTGGATTGTTGCTGCTTTCTGGTGTGTATCGGTCATACGGTGAATGTGTCACTAAACTGTGGAATGATGAAACAATGTCTTTGAAAATGTTCAAGCGTATCCATGGTTGCATTCGATTTGATGACCGCGAACAACGTATGGCCAACACTGCATCTACAAGTACTTCTGTAAGTGACAATATTTCACCGATTCGAAATGTATACGATAAATGGAATCATAATTTGAAAGTTGTATACACAACAGGAAAAAACATTACCGTAGACGAACAGTTAGTTCCGTATCGTGGGCGATGTCCGTTTCGTCAGTATATTCCATCCAAGCCGGCGAAATATGGCATCAAAATGTGGGTGCTATGCGACTCAAAAAGCTGGTATGCATACAACACACAAATTTATGTTGGTCGGAATCGCAATGCCACTCCTAAACGTAACCTCGGACGGCGTGTTGTTTTGGATTTGGTGGAAGGACTTTCTGACAGAAATGTAACGTGTGACAACTTTTTCACTTCGTATGAATTGGCAGAAGATTTACATAAGAATCGCATCACTATTTTGGGAACAATAAGGAAAAATAGGACTGAAATTCCTTCAGTTCTACTCGACATGCGTCAAAAGCCAATTTATCATACAGAAGTTGTATATGAACATAAATTGCAAGCAGTTATGTTGTCATATATTCCTCGCCGGTACCGATTTGTGACATTGCTCAGTACATACCACAATGTTGTCAGCATAAATGAGAATAGTGAAAAGAAGAAACCTAACATCATTGAAGACTACAACAAAACCAAGAGTGGAGTTGATACTATGGATCAAATGGTGGCTACGTACACATGCAAACGAAAAGTCAATCGGTGGCCAATGGCAGTATTTTGTAACATGCTTGATGTTAGTGCGTTGAATGCATTCGTGACGTTCATTGCATTGTTCCCGAATTGGAAAAATTCTAAAACGAACCATAATATTCGTCGTCGCCCTTTTATCGAGGAGCTTGGATTAAATCTAGTTGAAAAACAAATCACTTAACGTAAAAAACAACCTCAAAGTAATGATGCTTCCAGTGTTATTCAAAGAATTCGGGAGATTCGCCATTTACCAAGTACATCAAAACGAGGCCGATGCTACATCTGCACATATAAAAATAACAAAAATCTTTTTGCTACACGCTGTGAAAAGTAGAAATTTCATTTGTGCTGAACATAATTTCAATTTATGCGAAAAATGTACAAATAATCGACAAAAGTTAAAAATTCAATTTGTTTTTCTAATATATGTAATATTTTAATTAATTTCATTCTAAATCTACCTTTATGAAGTTCAAATGTATTAATTTGATTGTAAACAATGAAATAAACATAAAAAATCACAAAACATAAATGGTTTTTAATTTTTTTTTAGCTTTTTTCAATTAAAAATATATGTGTATACGCGCGCATACAATGGGACCGATTAGATGTATTTGATGAGGGATCGATGAGGGTTAAATAATATTGGCCGGTTTTTTTAAGAGTACTTTAAAGAGCGAAAAATGTGAAAAACCACTATTAAAAATTCACATTTCCGCTATTTTTGTAATTTTGAACTGGTTTTTTCCAAGTTTTTTCCAAAAAGTTCCAATAAATATATTATTTTTTGTAAAATTTTTTGGTTTTTTAGATGAGATATCATAAACGTGTTGTGCGATGGAGACCATGGGTACCTTTTTTAAAGTTACGTTTGATGGCGTGTTGGCACTTCATATTACACATTTATGCACTAAAAAAATATTTTCGTACACTTTAATAATCAAGAAATTCCTTCCATGAAAAAAAAAATCATGAACAGCTCTGTGTTTTTGGACCTCTAGATGAGAACCTGCCCTTAAGAAATATTTATCTGCTAATTTTTAAAACTTCTGTTTCCAAATACTTTGTGGGTAATTTTTATGACAACTTTTGCTATATATCTGTAGTGTTAGTTTTTTAATTGATAAACAATTTCCTTCATAAATTTATTTCAAGTCGAAAATTGTAATGAGTGTTTTTAGAGTGATACAAGTTTAAATCATAATAAAACATAGTAATATATTTTTAATATCAATAAAACGGGCTTTATTGGATAGAAAATTTGGCCATGTGGTCGCGTATGGCGGTCAGCTTTGTACGGCTGGCGCGTAAAAGGCGCAATCTGGAACACTAATTTTCACAAAATTTTCGCAGCATTTGCGGCCGTATCTCGCCGATAACTCTTCGAATGTTGATTTCCAGGTGTTCAATTGCTTGTGGCTTATCGACGTAGACAAGTGACTTTACATAGCCTCAAAGAAAAAAATCCAATGGGGTTAAATCACATGATCTTGGGGGCCAATTAATTGGGCCATTTCGTGAAATTATTTTTTCGTCAAAAGTTTCCTTGAGTGTATCAATTGTAGCGCCCGCTGAGTGGCATGTGGCTCCGTCCTGTTGGAAACGCATATAAGCAAGATTAATGCCAGCTAATTGAGGTACGAAAAAAATTCGAATCATGTTCCTATAGCGTTCACCATTGACAGTAACATTCTGACCATCATCGTTTTTGAAGACATATGGGCCAATTACTCCGCCAGACCATAAAGCGCACCAAACAGTAATTTTCTGTGGATGTAATGGTGTTTCGACAAAAGTTTGTGGATTCTCCTCACTCCAAATATGACAATTCTGTTTATTTACGTACCCATTCAACCAAAAATGGGCTTCATCGGAAAATAAAATTTTCCATGGAAATTCAAAATCAATATCAATTTGTACTTCAGCCCACTCGATGAATTGGCGGCGCATACGATGGTCGTTTGGCTTTAATTCCTGCACAAGTTGAATCTTGAAAGGTTTTAAGCCAAGGCCTTTTCGTAAAATCTTCCATAAAGTGGAAGGACACAACCCCAGTTGCTGAAAACGGCAACGAATTGATTGACTAGGATCATCTTCAATGCTTTCCTGTACAGCGGCTACAGATTCTTCAGTGCGCACTGTTCGGCGTCTCACGGGATGCACATTATCAGTAACAGTAAATGTGGGCCGAAAACGATCTATTGTTCTTCGATTTAGCAGCTCTGAAGGACGATTATGTACGCCATAAAATGGACGAGGTGCACGATAAGTTTGACGAACAGAACCATTATTTTGATTAAAAATTTTCACAATTTGCACGCGTTGCTCTGGTGTAAGTCGATCCATAATAAAATGTCAAATTAAACAAATTAAACAAACAATTAAACAAATTAAAAAAAAGCAACTATCAGCTGTTAAATATATGGTCAAATAAAGCAGTGATGTCAACTCAAAGTTGTATCACTCTATGAAAAATACCCTTTATTAGCAGTAATACCAATTTTTAATAAAAGAAGAAATGTATCTAGTGACACATGCTCACTTCAAATTCTATATAAACTCGAATTTGAAATTATTTCGTCGAATTTGGCAGTGATGAGCTAAACAAGCCAAAAATTACCACGAAAAAAAAAAATAAAAGAACAAACCACCAGACCATAATATTGCATTAATGAAGTCACTGAATGCTTCAGTGTATCTTTTTTATACCCCATAATTAAATGTGAGAAATTTCAATTGGTTTAAGAAGGTTTTTGTTTTACTAACTGACCTCATCATTGTTGTCATATTTTGTGACACACTCTGTCTGTGAGCGATACGTGAAATATAATTAAATTAATCGATATTAAATCTATACAAACGTTCATTGTTACTGTGCGAATTTTTTATAGAATTAATTAACGAAAAAGTAATAAAAGCTATAATAGTGAACTAAAAAAATTATAGTGAACTTGTGAACTGGTGATGTCTCATCGAAAATATAATAAAACTATTAATTTTACTGTATTTATTTCAACACAATTGAAAAAACTCCCGTTAAGTACTTTTTCTTGAAAAATCTATTTTACTTATTGAAAAACAGGTGCGTAAAGATAAATTCGTCAATCCGAAGAGAATACTTTTTTCCGCAAAAATTGAAAATCGTCAAATTTTGGGAGGAAACTACATTCGTTCTTTTTGCAAAGTACGAATTTACCTTTTGATACGAATTTAATTTTTTGCATAAATTTTAAATTCGTATGAAGTACAATGGGTTGGTCAGAGCTTAACACTCAACATTTCTGATGATAGAAGTTTAGCTTCTTGCAAAACAGTCTGTCTAGTCTGCTGTGTGATTGACTCTATACAGCTTTGTTGCTGTTTTTGTTGTTGCCTTCTTCAAGACTTACTTCGTCTAAAAGGCTCATATTTAAAATCATTATATATTTTTCATTCGTGCACTCTAAGGATTTCGGCCTACAGAAAATAAGATTGTAAAACCAGTCATTTTGACTGGTGTGGTAAATCTAGTGTTAAATCGAAAACAATATTTTATGACTAGTCTAATTTTTAAGTGATATGATTTATTATGTTAGAGAAGAACATGTTTGTGCTTGGCATAAGAAACCAACTCATTCACATTATAAATTTTAAATACGATTAAAATTTCTAAGAATTGTATGGAAAATATTACAAAATCTAAAACATATTTAATATTTGCGCGTGGCATAACCAGTAGTTCAAAGAGTTGTTATATTGATAATAAGTACGGTTTTTATCTCTAGAGCCACAAAAAAAATTATCGTAAATGACTATTTTAAAACAGCAAATAAGAAGCAACTTATTTTATTAAAAAATTTGTGGCCTAACTTTTCGTAAACTAAGAAACGAAATCTGAGAATTAAATGTTGCATTGATATTGATATAAATTTAATATTTTTTGCGGTTTTAGCAGTTTTATTTTAATTAAAAAAGCCTGTAATCTTCGTGGTTTTATTGACACTCCAAGGCTCAATGTCAATCTGAGTCAAGGTAACTGATAAATGTGGCTAAAAAGTTTATCTCTTTCAGAATTAAATGAAGCGATAAATGTGGTTAAAAAATTATTTTATATGCTATGAAACAGTACTTGTTATTTAATTTTGATAATTTTCTTTGAGTTATTAAGCTTACTAATTAAAAAAATAAACAATTAATAAACCATTTTCAATTGCAATGCAGCAAGTTCAATTGTAATTAAAAAAAAAGGAAATTATAATTAAGAAATTTCATTTGAAATTCAGAAAAGATCAATCAAAATCCGAAAAAGATCAATTGAAATTCAGAACAGATCAATGGATATTCAGATTTATATTTACAACTAGTATTCTCAGGCAGACGTTGTCCTGCGTCACACCGATTTGCTGCCATATGCAAATTTCCATGTTAATCGGAAAAAAATTGCCGAAAGTAGCATGAAGTAAATTAAGACAAGCGCGCCGGAAGCGAATTTCATCTGGGGGGGGGGGCAGTACAAATGGTGGTGCAAAAAAAGTTCATCAAAATTTCTGCAAAGAAACATGAATGTAAATACACAAATTTTTTATTTTAGTTTAAAATAAAAAAATATAAAAATATATAAAAAATATTAAAATTTCATTATTTTTAAAAGTTCTTCCAATTTTAATATTAGGGATCATTCTTTAAAGGATCTTTCATATGGTAATATGAAAATAAAAGAAATAATGGTTGCTTTTATAAAGCAAGACTAGGTATATCTTCACATGGTTTAAATGCAATAAGGTACAAAAAGTTATATCAATTTAAATTCTTCTAAAATGTTTCTTTCTGTCCTTGCGAGAAACAAACTCTTTCACCACCTCCATCGAATTTATTTCTTCGGTTTTATCTCTGTGAATGTGTATACATGCCGCATGAGTGAGTCGTTTCCGTGTCATAGTTGCTCGAAGATACGTTTTAAGTCGTCTTAGTGCACTAAAAAACGCTCAGATGAAGCTGCTGATGCAGGCACAGTCAAAAGCAAAGCAATAAGTTTTTCAACTTCATTTAATGGTTTTTTACGGTATCCGAATTTTTTGCAAATTGGGATACAATGCCACTATAATTTGAAGGTGTTTGGCCAGGCAATTGCTTCAGCAATTTAAGTTGCGCGTGGAGGTCGCTCACATCAAATCGTCGTCATCTGCATAAAGATCTAGTTTTGTTTTTAGATTTTGTTCAGAAGGCACTCTTCCGTTGAAGGCTTCGATTACAATATTACAGTATTAAGCTACATACTTAAGGGTGCTTTTAAACTAAAGTGGTGGGTTTGCAGTAGAAACTCTACATTTTGTTCCATCTTTTTGCAAACACAGAGAAAGAAAATGGTTATCCGCAAGCATGCTTATGAAGAAGAGAGAAAGAAGATGAAATTATCTTATACAAAAATATTATCGTTGTAAAAAAATTTGACATTTTGAATAACTTTTGAAGTTTTATTTTTAAATTGTTTATCTGGCTAAAAAAGTGGGGGGCAACTGCCCCCCTTTCCCCCCGCTTCCGACGCCAATGAATTAAGAAATTTAAGTCTAATTTACTTCACGCTATTTCCCTGAGAAAGGGGCGTAACATAGTACAATATCACCAAGCGAATTTTAAATACAGTTGCCGAAAGTAACCATACAAACAAAATTAAAATTTTTTAGTCTTTTACGACCATACCCGTCTGAAATAAAGCATTTTTTGATGGATTACTTTTGTGTATGGGAGATTTATCTGACATTCAGTTCCAAAGCTATTTGATATCATTAATTTTAACTATATGGGCAGTGCCACATCCTCTAATCCAACTCTCGCTCAATTTTGCGTGTTACAGGAAACATGTTATGAAAGTTAGAACTCAATCGGACGGTTAGTTTCGGAGTCTATAGAAAACACACATTCAATACCCTCCGAACTATGGTGACATTTTTATTGACTGGTAGGTGGTTAAAGGAGGTGTGACCCAGTAGTCAATTTTAATAATTAATGAAAAATTGGGCGTTCATATAGTGTCACCACGCCCATTTTTAGAACAGTTTCCGACAGTAAGCATCCGAACTAAATTACCAAGTTTTAGTCTTATGCGATGAAAACCGTCTGAAATAAAGCATTTTTATTATTCGTGTGCGGTAAAAAGAGGTGTGGCAAAAATAAACCAAAAGTAAACCATCTCGTAAAATTTCAGCTAAATCGGCCCAGTAGTTTTAGAGTGTTAATAATTTTTTAAAAGTGCGCGTTTGTGTAATGCGACCACGCCCATTTTTACTACACTTCTTGACAGTGAGCATACACGCAAAAAACTGTATCTGTAAAGTTTCATATAAATTTCATACAAAAGTACTGATTTTTTCTGTAATTGTGCTACAGGAGAGCCAAAACTAAGTATTTTCCTAATAAAAGTATCACATTTTACTGTGTTTATGAAAGCATTCTCTGATTCATTCCTATGTACATTTTTGTGTATTAAATGTTAAATTTAACTGTGTTCAAACGTAATTTTACCGTTTGTGCAAATGAGTACAATATTAATATTATATATATATATATAATGTTACCAACTACACTTATTTTTTAAGTATCATACTTATTTTCAGCTTCATATACTTACTAAAATTCCATACTTATAAGTATACTTACTGTTAAGATTTATACTTAATTATGCTTACTTTTCAGCACCGGTTGAACGTTTTTATTTGCAAAAGTGGAAATAGTTTGAAAATTGTAACCAACAGCGTTAAAAATACTGACTATGGAATCAATTTTATTTTTAAAAAATAATATTGAACACAGCTGTGTCGAATTTTACAATTTTTTAAAGACAAGACCTGAAATATTAAGGGTGTACTGTAGTTCGTCGGCTAAAAAATAGGCTATTTTTGGGAATTTCTCGTGAGCTTGCTATGAAAGATATGTTTATATAAGTAGTAAGGAATGATAAATGAAGACTTAATTTATAAAAATAAAAAAATTGTTTAATGTTTTTTAATAATTTGGAGGCAGGTCGGCTCCCACACGATATCTTGGCATCTGTTTATCTGAAACAAAAAACCGAAGTGTTTTAGATTTTAGAAGTGTTTAGATATGACAAGGACTATAAAATAGACCATTAATATTAATTTTTAGCAATTATTGTTAACTTTAAGTAACAAAAACCAAAAAAAAATTATTATTTTTCGCTGTTATTTGTAAAAAATATAGTAAACATCAATTTTTTAACACAATTATAGTTTTATTGTAAGTAGTTTTGTGTTAAATATGTAGTTAAAATTTCAGAAGGATCAGCCCACCGGAGAAATAGTGTGGGGCGTCCGTGAAAACGTAGTTTTGAGAAAAACGCTCTTAAAGTTTTTAAAGGCGTTCTAACATGAGTTCAGGTAGAGAAAGTTTTGGCTTGAAAAAATTACTTAAACTGCTCGGGTCTTCATAAAAATTTAATACAAAATTCTTAGTACATATACAAAAATTGTAAAAAAAAGAAAAAACTTTCGAAAGTGATCAATTAGACTTCTTCCTTAAATAAAATTTACAGCCAAGACAAATACGATTTCAAGCAAAAAGAAAAAATCAAATTAATGTAGCGCTTCAATTCAGTGAACGTGAGAGCGAATAATAATAACTTTTCTTTGGTCTCTGCATACATTTGAATGTGATTTTTTTATTTTTTTTTTTAATTTAACTACTTTGAAAGTGCGTATAACTTTTAATTTTTTGTTATGCTTTTGTTTGTTTTTAAACTATTTTATATATTAGAAATATATATGAATTTCAAATATATAAAATTAATATTGTGTTTATTTTTTATCTGAAGACTTTTTGGTTTTAGATATATTGTATATATTGTAAGGAAAAAAAAGAGGGTGTGACAATATTTAAAGAATATTGTGGGTTCTATTAATTTTAACATAAATTAGTAAATTGTATCAAAAAAATATTAAATTTTTTTTTCTAAGGTAAAATACTTACTTATACTTATTTTAAAAAATTATACTTACTAATACTTACTTTTCAGTGTTCTAAGAAGCAAATATACTTATTTTTTAATAACATGAGTTGGTAGCATTACATATGAATGAGTACAATTAAAGTAAAAGTAGGTACTCATAAGTGTTTATCTTAGAATTTAACATTAAATTTTCCGATGAATTTTCTGCTAACCTTGCTATTTTATAAGTTACACGCTACATGTTATTAGTAATTATGTTATGAGTGTTTTATAAAAAATTTAATGGTAATTTTTGGGACATAATTCAAAAGCGACTGGATTTTCCCACTAAATTGATGCGGTTTTTTTTGCAGATCTTATTATAAGATAAATTATGCCTTTAGCATAGCCATTTTGATTTCAATAACCCTTCCACTACCATAACTATTACCATAACGATTACCATAGCCATCACAATTACCATTACCATAACCATTACCATTACCATTACTATTACCATTACCATTACCATTACCATTACCATTACCATTACCATTACCATTACCATTACCATTACCATTACCATTACCATTACCATTACCATTACCATTACCATTACCATTACCATTACCATTACCATTACCATTACCATTACCATTACCATTACCATTACCATTACCATTACCATTGCCATTACCATTACCATTACCATTACCATTACCATTACCATTACCATTACCATTACCATAACCATAACCATAACCATAACCATAACAATAACCATAACCATAACCATAATTATAACCATAACCATAACCATAACCATAACCATTACCATTACCATTACCATTACCATTACCATTACCATTACCATTACCATTACCATTACCATTACCATTACCATTACCATTATCATTACCATAACCATTACCATAAACATTACCATTACCATTTCCATTACCATTACCATAACCATTATCATAACCATTATTATAACCATTACGATAACAATTACCATAATCATTACCCTAGCCATTACCATCTGACTTTAAAATGGACTTTCCTGAATTTCAATCTATCTGTTCTGAATTTCAGAAGGGGTTTCTAAATATGAATTTAACTTTTTTTAATTTCAATTGACATGTTCTGAATGTCAATTGATCTTTTCTGAATTCCAAATGAAATTTCTGAATTTCAGCTAATCTCTTCTGTATTTAAAATTGAATTACTAAATCCCTATTCATCTTTTCTGAATTCCAAATGGGATATCTGAATTTTAGATCATCTTTTCTGAATTCGAATTGATCTATTCTAAATTTAACTGGGAATTTCAATCGATCTTTTCTGATTTTCAAATCGGTTTCTAAATTTTAATTGATCTTTTCTGACTCTCAAACTGAGTTTCCGATTAAATTGAATAATTCTGAATTTCAAATGGAATTTTTATTTTCAATTGATATTTTCTTAATAATAATTAGAGAAGTTGTGGAATCACAACTTTAAGCTTTATTCAAAATGCACTCCTACTAAAACAAAAAAAGAAAAGAAAAGAAAAATCGAAAGGAAACATGGTTTTTGAAACAACGAGCGCAAGGACGTCGGTTTTAAATTTTGAATTGCAAAATATTTCACAATATGCAAGTCAAAACTGTTATGGCGAGAGCAGTTTCATAACGAAGAATTCTGAAAGGAATATCCGTGAGAATTCGATAAGTTAAATTTTCTTCTTAGGTTTTTTCTTTTCAGACTTTAAGTGACAAGAACGAATACATCTTCTGCCAATTTCGGAATCTACCTTTAGCAATCCTTTCACTTTGTTGTTATCAACTCCATCTGAAACAATTTAATTGAAATAGTCTTGGCGATATTATGATTTTGACTTATTAAGAAGTGTTTTCTTTTTTTTTGGCATTTTATGAATTATCTTCAAGGTCTAGGCCAAGCCATACAAGCGAACGCAACTCTTGCTTGATAGTCGCTTAATACGGACGATCTTAAAACTTTTTTCAGCACTGTGTTTTTTATTTAATAATAATTATTTTGAAAAATCATTCTTATCAATTAATTTATTTATTTATAAATATATACACAAAAATATGTTTAACACGAGTGCTGTATTTGATGTCATATGGCTTTTGTTGTTTATTTTTTCTTTTGTATTGACAGCAAAGGTTTTACTTTTCAAAAAGGAAAAAAAAAATTGTAGAAATATTAAATGAAATAATACAAATAAGTAACCAGAAGCTTATAGAATTAGCTCTGTGTACATAAGAGTATGCGTCAATGTAGGTACAACTGTAGAGAGTCACAAGATACTGTCATTTAATAAAGGCAAATATTGTGATAGTTTTTATTGTATTTTTTAGATTTTTGTGTTTGTTTTGTGGTATTATCGGCGGTGTTAAGTTTTCAATTATAATGTTGTTGTTGTTGTTGTTGCTGTTGTGTTGAACCCTTTGGTAACTATTGATTATATAAGCGATTTTGCTGTTGCTATGCGAGTTTAAAATTAGATTACTTTTGCTATCTGGGAGCAACAAGTTACTTACAACTGATTTAATATATATGCTTTTTACTTTAAATTTGCTGTATATATAAAAAATATTTTAAAAATAACGAGAACTCTTTTGCGTTTGTGAATTTTTTGCAAAACATGTTAAAAGCCTTAAAATATTCTCACTTATTTCTTAATATTTCTCAATTAGGATCAAATAAATGTAACACTTGTACTGATTGTCGATTAGAAGAACCTTCTATATAACCTTGTTCTAGTTTTTCAAAACTAGATTTGATTGAAAATACGAAAAAATCAAAAGTGTTATCAATATAAAATTCAAACGATTGATTATGTTTTCCTTCAAATACACCCTCTCCTATAACATAAAAACAGCACGCTGTTCATGTGAAAGAAACACTTAATAACAACCATATGTTATAATAAGCTGTATTGTGACAGCAAAAGAAGCAACTGACAAGAACAAGAACAACAACTGTAACAATAACATAAAGAAAAACACGCCCTCTATTTAATAAATTTCTCCTGCAAGTCATTAAAAAAACAAAACTTAAAACTCCCTTTTTGTGAAGCAGAAAAACACACCAAAAATTGCTTTTAGACAGGCGACAACTACAAATCTAACTTAAGCTGTCAAAAATTGCTGCACTTCACACACATGCAGCCACAATAACACACAGTATCGATACCATGGGTACTCATGAATACATGCACATGCTCTATATTTAGCACATGTTAAGCTGTAACATTTCGTAAATTAGATAAAACTTCGAAAAAAGATAAGACCTATAAAAATAACACCATACATAGCAAAGTATTTTTTAATGTTTCATCACATCGTTGGTATTATTTTTTTGATTTATTTGTTTTAATTTCTGTTTTATTTTTTATTTGATGCATTTATTGAAAGCACATTGTGGCAGCTAACTTAAAATTTAAATGAGCCAACGTTAAGATCGCATTTAAGTTGTGTAATAATTACTACGTTTTATAGTTCTCTTGCTTACTTAATTTTGTTCAGCTTGAATCGTATATTTGTAGTTGTATTAAAATGTGCTTCTTCCAGAGTTTACTTGTGAACATTTTTTTAAAAATTCACTCTTATATCACTCCGATTTGCTTATCCTAAACAAGAACACAATTACTTTTATTTTTTTAATTGAGATGTAGTTTTTTTTACATAAGTTTTCTTGTTATCTATTGCATAAAAATTCTAAGTCAGTTGCCAGCTACTTGTTTAAAAAAAAAATATGCGGTTGAAAATGAAAGATAGGAATTTATGAGTTTTTCTATGAAGAAATTTTCGTTTAAAAACCATGCATTAAGTTTAGAAAACAAATATTTTCAAATGAATGTTTATTCAAAACCTACGACTTAGAGTTTTTTAAACAAAATTTCGTAAATTTTTATAAACAAACATACATAAAACTCATGTATAGTATAGTTATGTAATGTATATGTTTAAACTAAAGAAAATAATAAAATCTTAGCAATCACAGTTGTACTTTAATTGTAATTATTTGCCCACCTCGTAGCAGGACGTGGGCCTAACAAAAGACATTTAGCAAATCTTACGTGTGCAGCGATAAGCAATAAATTTTTATTTTAAAAATTAAATATTCTTTTTATGTTTTCTTGAACTCATTTCCATAAATAATTACACAGCTCAACAAAAAAATGTAAACTAAGTGTTGTCCTGGGTATCTCAGCGGATTATTATAAAAACGTACACACAATTTCCGCATAAAAAAGTTCATAAAAGTTCTGGATTGGATCTTGTTTTCGAGATATTTGTGAAAATGTGAAAAAATTTAATTTGACTGTACTAGCATTTAGCTAAATAAATGCTACTTAATGGTTTGTTTTTGCACTAAAACTTTTAATTTTCATTTAATGATCATATTGAATGATGAAAGTTGATGATCAATTGAATGATCAAACTTAAAACTTTGAGCAGTATTTACCCACCCGGCGCAGAGTCCGATTTCGATATCGAAAAACGTAAATTTCTCGAAGAATTGGCGAAGAAAACTATAGTATTCGAACTCGTTAAAGATACGAAAATGATCCGTTTGGCGTTCTTAACGGTCAGTTCATTAGCGAGTGATGGTTTTGTATCGAAAAAGAACCCGTTTACGATGTCGTAAGCGAAAAATTTTATGTAAAATTAAGGAAGGAAATTATCGTATTTTTACTCTAATACGAATCGAAAATGATAAATTTGGCGCAGTAATATTTATTCGAAAACGAGTGTTCGTTTATGATTTGGAAAAGGAGCCATTTACGATGTCGTCAGCGATAAATTATATGCAAAATTAAAGAAAGAAATTTTCGTTTTTTTTTGGTCTTATACGAATCGAAAACGATATATTTCGCGCAAATTACGATCATTCGAAAACGAGATTTCGTTTATGTTTCTAAAAAGAGCCATTTGCGATGTCGTCAGCGACAAATTTTTACTTAAATTTAGGAAATAGATTATCTCATTTTTTATTTAATTGAAATATTTTTGGCTTTAATCGTTCATTGTTATTTTTTTAATATAAATTTTTTAAGTTTACAGTTTAAACTTACATTTCATAATTTATAAATTTATTCATATCATAAAGAATAAATTTATACTAAAATGTATACACGAAATGCAAAATTAATGATTAAATATTAAGAGAATGAATACACGGATTAATAACTATTGAATAAAAAATAAAATAATGAAGATATATGAATAGTAATAATAAATGAAAATATTCAGCCCTATTGTAAAAAATGTTCACGCGGAATCGGAAAAGGGAGTTTTAATTTTTAAGATAAAGCTCAAGAACATTTAGAAAATTTTTAATGCAAATTTGTTGATAAGCAGTTGATGAACAAATTTGCATTAAAAATTTTGAAAATATTCTTGAGCATTCTCTTAAAAATGAAAACTCCCTTTTCCGATTCCGCGTGAGAAATTATTCATGGTAGGGCTGATTAATAAAACTTAATAGCGAATTTAAAGTGAATTAAGGAATGAATAGTGAATAAATAGGGAATAAATAAACGAATGAATAAATTCTGATTGATTATATTAATAAATTACTATACTATTTTTAAGTGAATGCATGAATTAATAATTAATGAGTTATAACGAATTAATAATTAATGAATAATAGTGAAATAATACTGAATTTATAGTGTATGAATAAGGATTTCAAGAAAGAACTACCAATGTACCAATAAACAATGCATAATAACCACTGATAATATTATAAACATTGATACACTTCGCCTTTTCTTGACTCACATTTTTTAAGTTTAAGTATTCGGTCATGCGCATATTGGAAAAACTTCTGAGACGTTTTGTCAAAGTCTTCATCGCCTAATGAAAACTTTTGTCTATATGTCTATATGAAATGATAAAAAATTAAAAAATTTTATCTCTGCTTTAGCGCATAACTTAAACTTTTAAATTATTACTTCTTATAGCTAGCGTTAAGGACAAGCCACGAATGCTTCCCTTCGAAGTAGTTCCACTCCATGAGTAATGCTCAGCAACTTCGTCATATTCGGCAATTAATATTTCGAAATTTGGAAACCTGTAATAGTTTCAAAAAAATTGTGCAATTTAAATATAAGATAAGATGTTAACTAGTTCAACATTTTTAAACTTTTTCTTTTTGTGAAAACCTTAAATTATATGCGGGCCATATTTTATATCGACTTAGAGTTTTCCTTTTAAGCTTGCTGTTAAAAAAATTTTATGAATTTTATGAAATTTTAATAATTAAATATTAAGAGAATGAATGCACGGATTAATAACTATTGAGTAAAAAATAAAATAATGAAGATATACGAATAGTAATAATAAATGAAAATATTCAGCCCTGTTGTAAAAAAAAGGTGTTACTTTTTTCACTTCAAACCAAACTTTTTAATTAAATTCAAACAAATGTCATTACTTTTCTTTCATGTCATTTTTTATTTAATGCAAATGTCATTATTTTTTCTCAGGTAACGTGGTTGCCATGAGTTCTCAAAAATTATTAGAAAAAATGTGATTTCTGTAGGGCGATGGCAATTCTGAATGCTAAATTGTTTATTCTTCGTAAATTGTTCGCCGTATCGACAAAAATTCGAAATTTACATTCGATAAAAGTTCGTAGGAGACGAACATTCGTTTTTAGAGAAATATGTGCCGGGTGGGTAGTTTAACCAGTATTTTGAATATTTCAATGTGTTTGTTGTAATTTTTTGATTTCAAAACAAAATTTGAGGCTCAAAAATAATAAATGTTGATAAAAATTGTCAACTGCTTTTCATTTATTGACAATTTCATTCAAAAATTTGGTTTTTTGTGCTTCAAATTTTGTTTTGAAAACAACAAACATATAGAAATATAAAAAATTGTGGTTAACAATTGTTAATTTGCCAGGAAATTGATTTATTTTGCATTTTTGTGTCATTTTGTCACATTTAACAAGTCAGGAATGTATAAAATTCTTACATATTATTGGAAATGTTATTACCAGGGTAAGGATTTCGATGACATGTCATATTTTCTGCTGCTTCTACGACATTTATGTTTTTTATCGGTTATAGTTTTTAGGTAATTTTTACTAGATTCGTGGCATTTTTTGGTAATTTTTAGCGCGTTTTTAGTTATTTTATTGTCATTTTTGGACATTTTTAATTTTTAGAGCGTTTTTCGGGTTTTTAGGTCATTTTATTGTAGTTTTAACACTAAAATGATCTTAGGGCCATTTTTAGACCCGAAACGAATTTAACGTGATTTTTCGTTGTGATAATGATTTTTAAAATTTTTTTATTCCTGCTCAGTGTACTCATTCTTAAGTTATTTATGAAAAATTAATAACTTTTTGATTTGCTTTTTTAGTTTGGTCAAAAAACAACCATCGTACTATTTTTGACCCTCTTACAATATTTGCATAATATTTCTTTGCTTCACACTGCAAACTCTTCGTTTGTAATTTCTTTGACATTAGCAAGCTTTTGTTCATTGTTAACACTGATTTATTCCAATTTGGGTTCACTATCGCAAGCATTGTTATCACTGTTGATACTTCAAATTTGCATTTTTATGTAGAAATCAGCTACAAAAAATAATTTGTTCATCCAAAAAAACATAAAAAATGGCCGATGAATTTAGAATTGTTAGAGTAAGTTTTTCTATTGAATGTACTTATTCCTGTGTGCTACATGTTAGATATAGTGCTTGTCTATAGAACCGGCGCATGAGGGATGATGAAATTCGTGAAATACTGGAATCATCCGAGTCCAGTCTCGAGGATTTTAAAAATTATGTTAGCGATAGTGATAATAATGATTACGAAACAGAAGTGCAATCCCATGCTAGCGATTTTGAAGATATCGATATTGAGGAGATTCTTGAGAATTTCAATGACATCTGCAAATCAAATGAACCCTCTGAGCATCTTAGCAAGGTCAAGGCGACAAAATGGCACACAATACGTCCCACCAACAATGCATTGGCCAGAGACCGTTCCAAAAATATTATCCGAGGATGTGTTAGCATAAGCGCCTTTGCTGCAAATAGAATTGTCGAATTGAAGGACTCTTTTAGCCCATCTTTTACAGTCGCTATAAAAAAGAGTATAATTCGTTTAATTAATATTGAGGGGCAAAGGGTGTTTGGAGATAGTTTCGTTTGATTGGATGATATTTAATTGGATGCTTTCTTGAGACTCCTGCTCCTAACAGGCAAAGGATGAATTCATTTTTTAAAATATTTAAAATGAAACGATTTAGGTGTATATCATTCGCATGGTGAATACCTTAACAGCATATGGGACGAAATCCATGTGTGGCCAATTTTGAGATCAGTAATGCCTGTCAAGCGATTTCTTAATGTATCTCGTACATTGGTGTTCAACAATAGGGAGCTGCGTCGAGACGTTTCCCCTATAAGAGACGTTTATGAACAATGGGCCGAAAATTTAAAATAAATATATATTCCTCACAGAAAATGTCACAGTTGACGAGCAGCTCATCGCATTTCGTGGAAGATGCTGCTTCAAGGTATACATTTCCAGCAAACCCGGAAAGTATGGCACCAAAGCATGGGTAGCTGCGGATGCTGAATCTGGGTTTTGCTTGAATATACAAATATGTATATTTTGAAAAAGAAAACAGAAATGCTGCTCTAAAAAAAAACTAAGGTCTTGAAAATATGTAGTCGAAAGGATATTTCCCTATATAATTTATTTTACGAGTCATATCGTATTAGACGAGAGAGTGCGTCGGCCGAAAAACAGGTATAAATTTTTTCTCGAAACACCTTTCTTTCCGCGCTGTACACGATTCCGCTTCAATGGCTTGACCTATTTCGATGTCTGATGGCTCAAATTAAAGCTTATTCACTTTAGGAGTCGTTCAGGAAGCGTTTTTACCAAAAAAAATTTATTATCATTATTTTTTTAACGTTAAAGCAAAAGAAAAAGGAGGAAAAACAGGGTTTTTTTTCAAAGGGCATCCATTTTTTTAAAAAGGGTTTTATTAAAATCGGAAATCTAAGAGGTCCCCCAAATTTCATCAAGGTCAATAATTTTTTTGGTTTTTTCGTTGCAGATCACTTGGCAGGGCTGCAAAGTGTGCAGCTCACATCGGCTATCGTCGTGCACGGCTTTAATCGACGAGACCTTCAGCCGCCATTTTGAATTATTTTTTATCGAAAAAATTGTATAATGTTCTTGAAGTATACACAAATAAATGCAGCAAATGATTTTTGCAAAAAAGATTTACGTTCACTCAAATAAAAAAATCCTGAAATTACGTTACGTTTCGACTAGAACCTACTAGAACCTCCCCTTAAATTGCCAGAGGAATGAATACAAATTACAAATCAAATGAAATAATTCAAATGGTCTTACTTAGACCAGATAAAAATTGAATCAATAGTTACGAAAAACACTTTAACTCTGTAAAAATTTTCTATGTCAGACTCAGTTTTCATCGATAGGTTGGTTACAAGTAAATTTGAATGGTATTCCAATAGCCTCCGCACATTTTTACATTTATTAGCCCTGTAGAATTTTTTTCATCTGAACATTTTGTTTAATTTTTTCGTACATTATATTCTGAATTCGGGGCCCTTCCTTCTATAAAGCCTGGTGTTATCTATTGATTAATTTTGATGGCTCAAAATGTTTCTTTTTTACGATTTTGTTATGGATTTAATCAGTTATGAATGAAATCAGTGGCATAGCTACGGGGGGATAAAAGGGATATATATATGCTCCCTTTACCCATGATACAAAGAGCTACAGGTAAAGTATTCCCGGCGCAACAAACAAAATTTACTGCGCACCTCGTCATCGGTGCTCGTCAAATGTGACACTTGATGAATACATTCAAAAGAAAATGTAGAAAAGTGACGAAGATAGCAAAATGAAAACGAACAAACAGTCAAAATTCTGTCAAGCACATCAAGCAACGTAGCCGCTTTTTGTGTAAATCGGTAAAAAGGGGAAAAAGCACCCCTACAAAATATGCAAATTTTTCTTCACAAACAGTACTAAAAAATATATTTACTTTATTTTGGACATGTGCTTTATAAAACAATATTTATTTCATATCAGTAAAACAAGTTTTCATAAGAAAATGTAGGCATTTTAAAATCTTTATACCCTATGAATAAATTGTGACTACGTTTTAACCAAGGAGCACCTTGCACGTCACAGCAAAGATGGCGGACATGCGCAATACTTTATCTGTAGTTCTTTGTATTATGCCCTTTACCTATCGCTTTATTCCAAAATTAAGCTATTATAAATTTTTAAAAAATGGAACTAAATTTTTTACATAAATTGTTCGAATAAAAAAGTTATTTGCTAGCACTGCGCATTTATATTTTTTTTAACAAATTTTTTCTAAACTCATCCATACATCCAGTATTCTGTAGAAACGAAAAAAAAATCCATAAGAATTACATTGAGATTTTTGACAACGAACAGGCAGCGAACTTTTTTTCGCAAGCTAGCACGCTGTAGATGCGAAAATTATTGCTATGTTGCCAAATTTCCATTCGTGAGTGGAGAGTTGAAATGTCAAAATGCGCTGTCGATTATATGCCTGTACTTTTCATTGGCGCGGAAATTTTCCATTCAACAAAAAAAAAATAAGCAGTAAGTATGTTTAAGTGTTGAATTTGTTATTTAACAAATTTATTGTTGCATTTATATAGTTTATCAATGTGTAGTCTTGCTTTTTATAGGATTAAAAATTGCAGCAATAAAAATATGAATCTGTCAACCAGAACAGCAAGTGCTTTTTCTTCAAACAACAATTTTGACTCTACACCAATATTTCGCGTGTAGAGTTATATGCCCAAAAATTTTCGTTCCTATAGCATACTAAGCTTAAAGGCCCAACCCAAATAGACGAGTTGCTCCTTAACGAGTAGAGACGAAAATGTTCGCTTTAATACAATTCAATGTTGTTGTCCAAAAGGAGCAAACGTAATTTAACGAAACTGAACGAAACAGCTTGTCCATACGTTTTGTTCCGTAAGAACCGAACTTGTAGCGTCTCAACTCGTCAGACTTTCGGCAAGTTGCAATCGTCTCAATTCGTCTATTTTGGTTGGGCCTTAATGTGCAGTAAAAGCTACAATTGTTCCTAAAAAACACCACTGCTACCAAGTGAAACTAAAAACTAGCATTATTGAAACAGATTCTTGTGAAAAAGCGAAAACGTTGAAAAGATTAAATGTAACCAGATGGATTGCAAAGTGCGAATCAGTTAGCGACTTCCATGCAATTTTTCAGCCCGTATATCATGCTCTTGAACAAATGCAGTATGATGATCCAAATTCTAAATTTTCAAAAAAAGAATATTGATTTGGTTGAGGCAGTCGGTTTGGTAGACGATGCTCAGCGTGAAATTGAGAAAATTCGCGAGGATGAATAAACTTTTGAAAAAATTTTCAAAGCAGCAAAGTCGCTTGCAGAAAGCCTTGATATAACTGTAACACTTACAAGGACTCAGAAACATGACGGCCTGCCGATAGAAAAATATTTTCGTGTGAAACTGTTTAATGAATTTCTGGATTTTTATAAAATTGAGTTGAAGGAAAGCTTCACAAAACATACAAAAATACTGGCTGGATTTCAGGCACTTTTTAATGATGTCTCTTCAGAATATAATCTTAAATCCACCTTTGAGTCTTACGAATAGTTTCTTGACTGCCCACCATCAACAGCTGTTACTGAAGTTAGACTGTGGAAGCAGTATATTAGCCGCAAATGCTATTAAATCGATGGATATGTGGCCCAAGGACGTTTTTCCAAATGTTAATACATTGCTGAAAATTTTAGCAACTTTACCAGTGTCAACTGGTATGAAGCGAATTAAGACCTACTTAAGAAATTCAACAGGACAGGTATAGTTTAGAATTAGAATTTGTTTGTTAAACAGTTGTAGTAAGCTATAATTATCTATTAAAATTTTAGAACCGGCTTAATGGATGGCTGCCCTTGCAATACACAAAGATGTGCCCATTAATGCTGATGAGTTACTCAATGAGCTATCTAAAAAGCCAAGTCGGTTTGACTTAATTGTTTAATGCAATAATATATAATGTTACATGTACATTTTTACTACTTTTTGACTGTTCGCTAGGAGCGCATAAGCATTCAAATACTCTTAAATAATATATATATATATATTTAAACATAATTTCAAATTTTCTTTGTTCCCCCCCTTTGGTAAATCCTAGCTACGCCACTGAATTGAATTAATAATTGGCAAATCCATTTCTTTTGTGTAAAATGATTTGTATTCCCAACTTACAGTTGAACTTCCAGCAAGCTATTGCGAGAAAATTTTGCCCTCCCTTTTCTTCCTTCCCTGCCTTCCTTCTACTTTGAAGCCTCTTTGAAGTTCGTTTAAAATACTTTAAAGATTCACTTTCGTATCAAAAAGTCTCAAAAATACTTTTCTCACAAGTTATCTGGAAACCTCTTGGAAGCTTACTGATTTTTGGTAGCTTCGAAATTATGCACTTGTAATGTTAAACAATTATGCCACATCATGCTGTATCTAGCTAAGTCAATACAACTACGTTAGGGCTGCCATAAATGGTCGACTCAAAACCAGGAACAAAAAAAAACCTCCATCAGAACAAAACACAATTAAAATAATGTATATTTATAAAAAGTTTATTGTAGAAGGTAGTTATATAGAATACTGAGATCATATTTTATCAACTAGGACCTTATTTAATAAAAAAAAACTTAATTAAAAGATTTGTTTAAAAAAAAAAAATAAATGGGAACTTCAATCGATACCAACAAATATCTTTATAAAATAATACTATTTTATGTATATAAGGAAGTTCTTGTTTTTAATTTAATTTTGAAAGCATCACGTTTTATTCAGATATTATACAAACAACGTTTGGTCTTTGATCTGAAAGGAAAGGGATAGATAATAAGAGGAAGAATTAATTAAAAATATACTGGAATTATCGATTAGGTGGAACAAACGCGAAAGATAGTTTGAATTGCTTATAACCGAGGCTAGTGTTATGCCTTAACCTTGGCTAGCATTTCCAACGTTTTCCACAATTTAGCTTTGAATTTTTTGTTTCAATAGTTCTTAAAAGTAGTAAAGAACAAAGAAGAAGACAATAACTATGCCCGAACCCGGATTCGAACCGGGGATCTCTGAGCTGGTAGTCTTCACTAGACTACAAAGGTCGACCTGCAAAATTTCTGTTGCTACACTTTTATGTTAGAACTATCTAAACACTTGCATCTGGGTATTGCATATAAATACTGACAAATTTTCAGGAAATTATCATTTTTTCCATTTTAACAATTTAAAAACAAAAAATTCATTCATTTCTCTAGCATGTGCATTTAGTTTTAATTTTTGTTTTGAATAGACATAAAAGATTTTAAATATTGAAATTTCTCAAAACAATTGTCATCAATGTCTAAACTGCTGTATACAGACCTTCTATATCTGCAACGAGTGATTCATACTTTGAGTATACTCATCGTTTACCCATGATTTTGCTGTATTTATATTCATTCATACTCATAAAAATATTCATCATAGCCATAAGTACTTGATTCTATTCATAGAATTGATATAAATCATACTCATTGGCTGCTGCTGCATAATACTGGCATAACGCACAACGTTGTTTGAGGGAACACCCAGCAGGAAATTTAATAGAATGTCTATGTCGCCAATAGTTCTATAATAAGTAGATATATAGCTCATATCGTGCAAGACTGTCACGAATCTATCGTTGGAATAGAAAAAATATAACTTAAATCGGTGTAGAGTTACTTCGGGTAATGTGATATACTTACCTGCATATTTTGCAAAATACACAAATTTTGACTAGAACATAACGGTAACGGAAAAATACACGTGCTGCAGTTTTATGCGCGCTCTTATACGCTGTATTTGATCTTATTGTTGTTAAGTTTTTTCGTTGTTGTAGTCGATATTTTTTTTAGTGCGCTTTTTGAGTGAATTACGAGAAAACTGAAGCAGAATTGAAAGTTTGAATACATAATTTTGTTAGTGTTTGAATACAGTTAACTATTAATGAATTGAGTTCTTTATTTTCTGAAGTGAATTTTTAAAAAAAATAACCTGATTGTTTTGAAAACCGAATTCGGCTATTGTGATATAGTTTAAGTTGGGTAATGTGATATACCTCTCTGAGTTATCAATTAAAAGTTATTATTATAATAATTTGCAGATGTTGAAAAACAAAGGATCGTAAGTGGGATGCAGAAGGAAGGAGAAAGGCTATTTTGGCAGTCAGAGAAGTAGCAATGGTCGTACGGTTGGCATCAAAGGCATTTGTAGTGCCATTGGCAACGCTGTTAAGAGAAGCTCGCAGTGATAAACCTATCAGCAAAATTTTATAAATTATTTTTTAAACTATTTGTTTGTTAAATTTTTATTTGCGTATTCGTATTCTGTTGCTTTTGTTTATATTTTGCACTGAAATAATTAAATTTTTTATATGTATCTGTCTTACGCGGTACGTGCGTAATGCATCAAAGAACTATCCTTTGTAACGCGGTATAAGCAAACGTAAGCAAATTACGAGTAATTATAAAAATAAAATTACCTATATCACATTACCCGAAGTTACTCTAACAGTTTTTGAGCATTTTATGAATCCTTAAGTTATATTATTACAAAATTTAATATAGATAAATAGATAACCTCCCGGCAAAAAATTTCAATGAGCATTACTTGTATGCACGTAAAGAGCGCTTCATTCTCTTTGCAAATAGTGCTGTTTGTATAGCGCTATATTTGTAGCACTTTCCGTAACGACAACGTTGTACTTGAAAAAAGGTATTACATTTTAATGTGAAAAAAAATAATTTTAGAAAACTAAAAATTCATAAATCGTTTTAAAACTTTGTTTTCTGTTTTTCCTTCATCAAATGAAAAATGCATAAAAATCATACCTTTTTATATTGTCGCTCTTATTCTAATAGGATGTATGTCAAAATTGGGGAAAGTAACGTTTATTAGCGGTTGAGGTAGATTGGTCAAAACTACATTTATGTCCTTTTTTAGTTTTTAATGTTTGCATGAAAAACAGGGAGGTAGAACGTTTGAAACAATACTTTATCGTGTGAACTTCATTCAAATTTTAAACAGTTTTCTTTGCCTTCTGAACAATAGATAATTTTGACTTACGTCGTATAAGAATTAGGCCGACGATATGAACTAATAAAGGAAACAAAGCACTCGGTTCTTGCTTCATTTGTATATTAAATACAGGCAGAACATAGCGCTCGGCTCTCGCTACGATTTTATTTTTTCTACAGCGGGAGCGGAACGCATACATCTGATGATATGACTATGTTAAAAAACGCGGTATACATAAGGAGAATGAAGCGCTCTACTATTTTTTGGAGCGCTTTAGATGCGCTAATGGAGCGCTCGCCTTCTTGCTGGGCTCGTTTAGGTTCTTTGTATGTATTTGTAGGAAATACGCACACTCAGTAAAAATTTAAGCTTGCCCTCACTAGCATGTTTAAACTTCGAACCTTTATTCACAAGTTTCTTGCAAGTTTTAGCGAGGTAAACAAATATTCTTGCGGCTATAATTATGGGCATCTCTGTATCAATACAAAAGCTTTGTGGAAATAAGCATGATAAGCTTTAAAATTTATAAAAGTACATTTTGTTTTGCAACGTATAAAGAAGCTGACGATTCCAATTAATCGCTATTTTTAACCTTAAAATACTTAGAATCGTCTAGCACAGAGACAAAATTATACCTAAATAAAATATATTCATGATACTGAGAAAATTGGAAGTATAAAGAATTATTTATGAAAAATTCGCACTTTCTGAAAAAAACTCAAAAACCCAGATAGTTTTCTTATCAATATGCCATTCATTGCTGACAACAAAGAGCGTTTGTAATATGAAATTAAATACAAATAAGAATAATGAGGAATATCACATAATAAAAATATCAGAAGAAAAAATCAAACAAACAAAACAAAACAAAAAAAAAAAGGTAGGCTTAACTATCAACTCAAATTGATTAACGTTGGCTGCTAGTGGTTAAGCAGCTACTTAAAATGCATGTACTCAAGTATTAAACACTTTACTTCGCCGAAGAACGCGTGGCGCATAATTTCGAGAAACATTAAACAATTGCCTAAAATAACAATAAATTCCAAAGCGTAACAGTCAGTATTGATAATTGTGACTTGGCTTTTAAAAGCGTTTTTAATGCAGCAGCAGCATTCAAAGAATCGCATGTGATAAGTCTACAGCTGTTTGGCAAATTAACGCGTACAAAAATGGGTCTTAAAATACCAAAGAAGCGCTAAAATGGACAAATAGAAGAGGAAGAGATACAAGAAGCAGAAAAACTGCACAATTAGTACGCATGCGCAACCATTTAGCATTTACAACAATAACAAAAACAAGAATGTAGGCAATAACAGCAAAGCGCTGCTGTTGCAATCGAAAAGGTGAATCTTTATGATTGTCGGAATGGGATGCTGCAAGACAATAATTGAAACATCTTCACATCGACAGCAGCTGATATTGAAGTGGCAGCAATGAATAAACGAAAAAAACAACAATAAAAAAAAAACAAAAGCAAAAAGATGCGCATTTATCGCCGCAATTAGCGCAAGTTTTTTAAAAAAAAACTGCACACTTACTTCTTTTCGCAATAATTTATGTTTTTATTTTCGCACTCATTTTGCAATTTCGTAAGTAATAATTTACGTAAGATTTCATAATAAAAAGTGCAGAAAATGTATTGTGTATGTGTTTGGAAAGATGTTTTCTTTCAATTCATGATTAAATTTTAATCGCCATAAAAAGTCTCGTTGAATATATAAAAAAGTTTTTGAAAAAAGTAGGTTTAAAAAATGGCTAATTTTTTTATACCCTGTTTTTACCCCAATAGTTTTTCTGTATTAAGCCTTCTTAAATTTTAAAATTTAAAATTTTTTTTTAATAAAAAAACAAAGTCTATTTTTTTTTGAATAAATATTAGAGGTAGACCATATCTGAAATCCAAGACCATATATCAGAAACATTAATTTACTAAAATAGTAAGCCAAAATATCTTTGGGTTAGTTTTTTAATGCTGGTTTAAGCCTCGTTTAACCTGAGTTTAAGTAACGTATACTTTGTAGCGCTTGTTTAAAAAATGTCATTGCTGAGGATGTGTTAATGCGACAACACTTTTAAATGTCGAAAATGTATCGAATTTTTAAAAGTTAACATAATAATTAACAGATATTGTGAAAATATTGAAAACAATTTTTAACAAAACAAGGTTAACACATTGAAATTTGTTTGAAATTTTCTTTTTAAAATTTTTTGTGGACCATGAAAGGCCCCTATTGAAGGGTTTTTGTTGTGACATAATTTGTGGTCATCTGATTGTTTACAATTTCAGAATACTTGAAAATAGCTTTGGTAATTTGTCTATGACTCCAAGCAATTAGCAGTGCATCAGGCATTTGAAACCACTTTCATGTTTGGCTTCTAGGTTGATAATTTAGTAATTGTAGCAAATTTGTTGAAGAGCACGAACCGAGTCAGGGCATTGGCTCACTTAATGGCCACTGAGTCGTCTTCAGAAGGGACTGTGCCCTTTAAACGACGTTTAAGGACTGTATCGAAAAGAAACTGCACACTCTATTTTTTAATTTTAAGATAGTAGGAACATTTTATTAATATTTTTTTTTTATTGTGTATCTAAAAATAATCTACATTCTAATAACAATAAATAATATTTATTAAAATTAACTCCTTATTTGCTGCCTTAGTTTTCTGTTAACACCTTCCATTAAATTCTGCACAACTTTCGAACCGACACTTCTAGCTGCAGCGTTCCAATTTTTTTTAAATTCTTTAAGGTTTGAGGCTACACATCCTTTCTTCCTTAGGTTAGCCTTTATCAATGCCCAATACCTCTCAATTGGTCTTAGTTCGGGTGCATTTGGGGGATTTTCGTTTTATTCTACGAACTTGACACCGTTTATCAGCAGCCAATCCTGAGTCAATTTGGCGTAGTGTGCCGTTGCAAGATCGGGCCAAAAAATTGTGGGTACTTGGTGCTTCTTAACTAATGGCAGTAACCGTTTCTGAAGACACTCTTTTCGGTACACTTCACCATTAATTGTGCCTTTAGTGAAAAAAGATTGTGTTTTAAAGCCACAAGTACAGATTGCCTGCCAAACAAGGACTTTTTCTTCAAATTTTTTAATTTCGATAACCTTAACTGAGTCTTCTACACTACTGCCTTTTATTTTTGTATAATATTGCGGCCCTGGTAAAACTCTGGAATCCATTTTTGCGTAGGTTTCGTCGTCCATTATTATACAGTTTATTTTTTCCTTATTGAGCCGCTCGTATAATTTTCTGCACCTGCTTTTTCCACATATTTTTTGTTTTTCGGTTTTTTTTGGCACTTTTTGTTTTTTGTAGGTTTTTAAACTATTCCTCTTTTTGATTCGTTGAACCATTGAAGCACTTGTACCCACTTTTTTTGCCAAATCACGCACTGATATCGAAGGATTTTTTTGAATTAAGACAACAACTTTTAAATCCAATTTTGGATCCCTTGCAACTTTTTTTCGTCCAATTTTTTTTAAGTCGGCGGTAGAGCAATGTTCACCATATTTCAAAATTATATTTTTTACCGCGTTTGGGGATACTTTATACCGTTTTGCTAGTTTCCTGTACGATATAAACTTTTTTGTGCAATAAGTGTGCACAATTTTATTTCTAACTTCTATTTCAATTCGCGGCATTTTGGAAACTAATTGAGTAAAATATTTGGTTTAACCTACATGCATAGTTGACGCTATAGGAAATCTAACGGTACCTTCAAACATGTAAACAAATATTTACACTGCGAGAAATAACCATTTAAAAGTGTGCAGTTTCTTTTCGATACATTCCTTAAATGAGTAGCACTTGAACAAGAAAAGATCGTTGCAGCAAGACAGTTGCTAACTTTTCAAAATAAGCACAGAGCATCAATCGTCCAAACCAATAAATTAATGATATTTCACTTTTTCTTCTAATTTTTCCTTTGTTTTTTTCAAACATATCCTGTACAGACAAAAAGTACAGTAACAAAAATTTAATCTAACAATATTGGGCGCTTAAGATTTGTTTAAACTTCATTGAGAATTCACTGGGAATACTCGAATCATAGCTTAAACTAAGATAAGCGTTTCCACAAAAAGTTAAACTAGCACTAAAAGAAATTGTAGACATTGCATAATATAAATAAAATATGTATTAAATTGACTGTGATTCTAAGAAAAGAACAAACGTAACATATTTTTATTATACTTAATAAACTTTACTAGGAAAACATTTTGAAGGATCTCAAAAAACCTAGAATGAACTACTTCTTGTAAGAAAAAAATTGAGATCTTATCTTGTATGCTAAAAAAGCACCTGGTATAGAGATATTTTTTGTCACCATTATATAATATTTAAAGAGAACTGAACTCTATAACGTTTTACCTTTGATATACACATTCCAAAAAGCTAATTGTAACACTTTCGTGCAACTATACTTCCCATTTAAAATGTTTTAAACTTCACAAATTTGAAAAAAGTGATACAATTTTCAAAAGTTTCAAGAGATTTTTGAAAAGAGCAGAGAAGAAACGAAAAGTCCGATTGAGCTTAATCTTCTTTATTTCACTTTATTAAGTCTTTTTTCTAAGATTAACTACTTTCAGCCACAAAAACCCAAAACTCAGTTTATTTCAGTGCGATAATGGATTTCATACAGAGCTGTTGGTTTCCTTTTTTGTTAAATTCAGGAAGAAAATATTAGATCTATCTATGGAGTTGTCATTGCATGAAGCATAAAAGAAATCAAATGTATAAAACTGACATAGAAGTTACATACTTTGTTAGTCCCTTTTGTCCTGTAAAATCTGACAAATTGTGCAATTTTTTTCCTATTTTTAGACAATTTAATGCTGGCTAAGCATTAGTACTGGCAAAGTTTTCTTCGTAGTGTGAAAGATATCAGTATATTGTATGTAGAATTTGAGAAACACAACTTACTTATTTTAGAACTTATTGCCACGGCTGAAAGGTCAAAACTGCAAAAAATTTAATGTGTGCTATACTTACTTGCTTGAACGCTTATTCCTATTTTGTAGGAAACAAATTAATTAAAATAAACGAAATTAAATGAATTAAAATAACGGAAATCAAGTATAATTTAAACTATCCGAGGTGGCAACCCTATCCACCATCTTGAATTTTAAAATTCTGACTTTAGATTTGAAATCAGCGACCCCTTAACACTAATGAATGACGTTTAAGACTCTTAAAAATATATTAATAGGTGGCAACCCTATTATTTCAAAATTTTATAATTTTGAAATTCTGACAACGGATTCAGATTCAGCGACCCATTTTTGGTGTACCATTTTTTTGCCAGCTCCGAATTCATAAAACTACATAAAATTAAGGTGGCAACCCTATCCACCATCTCGAATTTTAAAATTCTGACTTTAGATTCAAAATCAGCGAACCCTTAACACTGATAAATGATGTTTAAAACTCTTAAAAATACATATTAGGTGGCAATACCGTGGTAAAAATTTAGGTGGCAACCCTAACCTCCATCTTAAAATTTTAAAACTGTGACATTATATTCGAAATCAAATCCGTTGTCAGAATTTCAAAATTACAAGAATTCGCAAAATTAATAAAAATCTAGGTGGCAACTCTATCCGCCATCTTCAGAATCCTTGCAAGCTGTCGTGGGCTTATTTATATTCAATTACAAGCTATACTTGATTCAAAATTATCAAGCTCAAGCTAGCTTGAACTTGTATTTTCAGCAAGCGGTTGAAATAGACTTCAAGTAGGCTTGCGCAGTTCTCTGATTCGCACAACCAAAAATATAATGAATATGACGTATGCTGTTAGCGTCTTCAATGCGAATGCCAAAAACAGTGCAAAACAGCCGCGATCGATGATGCCAAAGAACAAAAACCACAACATGCAAGCGCAGAACAGCTATCGATGGTTCGACAGAACAAAAACAATAACTTTAAGAAGCGAGGCTGAAATTGCAAACTGAATTCAGCGAATTACAACAATCATGAAAATATTGAACTTGTTGTAAAAGAGTGGAAAGAGTTAGGCGCTGGATATCGCTGCTCTAAAGCATTGATGCTCAAACGCGCACAAATGTGCAAATAAGGTTTTGTGCTTTCAACGTATATCAAGTTCACGCATATAAAAAGCTCATTTGTTCCCCAGTTGGCAATGGCAGGAGTTCGAAGCACTACTAGCAGGCCATCATATGGATTTCGAAGTGCTTCCACACTCATATGCAAGTATACTTTCTTTTTCCTATGAAACGCGAAAATTTTTCAGGCCTTCCGCTCTTGCGACTCTAAAAAGGCCTGCTAGAAGCTCTTTTTGAGAATGCACGTTAGAAAGAAAAGCAATATAAATATGAACTTGAAATAAAAAACGACTAACAATTTCCAGATTTGAACCAACGTCCCCTCTCATGTGACGGTCCGACATCTTATCCACTCATCCACCGCAGTTCTTAATAAAATTAAGCTTATTTTGCATCATATCAAATGAAAGTAAGCTTTCGGGAGCGCGGTTCCGAGACTCAGCTCGGACAAAAAAAATTTTTTTTTGTATTTTTTTAGATCCAAATTTTTTTATAAATATTTTTGAGTTTATTTAATTTTTTTTTTAATTTTTTTTTTAATTTTTTTGTAAAATTTCTTCAAGCAAAAATATAAGAAAAGACGTGGAATTTTTTCATATAATTTTTTTCATATAATATGATATGTTATGTGTTAGATTTCGGAGACCTGAGTTCAAGATTTTTTTTTTTGTCCACGTTGGATACAATTTTAGGTATTTGTGCTAACTTTTTTGTTTACAATGCTTTGTTTTTAAACATGTGTACGCTTTGCCTATGACTTAAAAAGCCAGCAAATTAGTTATCTATATCATCGTTGGGCGTGCAATACCGCGTAAACGTAGATGAAAACGTTTTCGTAGATGAAAAGATACGCGGTATTGCACGACCAACGACGATATATAAATAATCGAAGGCAGTTCGGTACCATTTTCTCCCGTGTTTTTTAACCGAATTGACTATTTTTTTCTTTTAAATGAATAAGAGTAGGGAGAAGTAGTGCACCGAATGTAACATGTGCGAATGTGTATTGTGATCGTGAAATTTCTTACAAACAGTAAATTTTGTAAAATTTCCGTTATTTTGACATAAAATTTACGACCATATCTCAAAACTGTTTTTTAGTACAACGTTTTTATTTGCTTTAATTTGGCTTACTTCTATGAATTGTATGAATTTTCAAAAAGTTAACAAAATTTATTTTGACGGTTAGATAATGGTTTTTAATTACATACATATTTTTATTTTTAGAAAATAAATCCTTTGGAAAACTTCAAATTTTCATTTCAGGGACTTTTGTCATACTAAAATAGAAAAAGACTCTGTGCGCTGATTTTATTATTTTTGCACCTCACACATATCTTCCAAACATACTCACTCCTATCTGTCCCCCTTCTGGGGGGATTCCAATACAAAAAATACAAAAATGTGTTACATAATGAGTTTTTTGTACGGGGACCAACCAGAAGATTAGCAGATAAGGAGTAGAGGAGTCTTGCAATGAAATGTTGGTAGGAAAAAAAAAATTATAGGATTACTTCATATATTTGACCTAACTAAGCAAAATGTACATCTCTAAATTCGGTAGAGTTGCGGAATATTTTCGAATTTTTTTTTTTTGTAGAGGAACCTCCAAAAGGGTGTCAGATCGGAGATAGGAATGCATTTAAAAATATGTTGGGGAAGATGGATCTATAAGAAGCAATGGGATCAGCTCAGACATTTGACCTAACAACTAGGGATCAATTTGGGAGAGATGTGAACTGTTTTCATCATATTTATTTCTGTGTTTCTGTAAGGAAACTTCCAAAAGGTTGACAGATAGGGGTGAGAATATTTGAAGGTAATTTTGGGGGTTTTGCCAAATAAGCCTCCTTTAGGACCTTTTGTGAGCGAGAACAAAAATTCAAATTAAATAAGTTTATAATTGCAAAAACACATAAATTTTATGTTTTTTTGCTTCTTTATTGACTTAAGATATGGACTCAGTAGACTAGTGGTAGCGAGCTTTACTATAGCGCAGGGGTCCCGGTCTCAAATCCCGGCAAGGTAATGAACATTCTACGCTCTTTTCTGCTAATCAAAAAGTCTGACATCGTGAAAGATCTATCACCTGAGATAGGAATAAGTGATAGTAGACGGTCGATGTTATGATTGTCGTTTTCTAAATCAAATTAAATAATTTAACATTTCATGGAGCAAATGTAAACACGTCAATTCTAAGCAAGGCTTTCTATTGCTTAATGGATTCAATTGTTTCTTAGATTTTTTTCAAGAGCTTCTCTAATGTTATTCATAATTGAAATTAATTCAAAACTCAATTTTATATTTGAGTTGACAAGTAATTGCGCACCACCTTACAATTATTATTTGTGTCAAACTGATTTAAATTAACTTATTTTTCAAATATTAATTTTTTTGAGTAAGCAGTTGCATAATAATATTGCAAAATATTGCTTTCTGTCTTAGTGACAAACTCAAAACGGTTATATAATTTAGGGCTTAAAGGTTTATTGCAGTTGCAATTGCTTATGCTATTGAAACAATACAAATTTATCGCTAACAAAAGGGACGTCCTAACAAATTGTTGTGAACACAAAATAAAATAACTAAACTTAACAGCTTGCTAAGCAAGCCAGTGCTTAAAAAGCTTGTAAATTTTTCAATAATGCTTGGCGTTCCATGAAAACAATTAAATTTTCATGGCTTAAAATTATTCGCCACATACATAAGAAAGAAACCTATTACAACAAAGTATTTTATTGCATTTTGCTTTATGGTTAATTTTAAGCGAACAAGTGTTGAAGCAAAGCGCCCTGTCATTGCACTCGATGCACCACTTTTTTTGCTATGGGTACCTACTCACTTCTTATTTGTAATTTCAATTTCCATTTCAACTTTCAGTTGTTGTAAATTTTTAACGCTTGATTAGCGAACTTTCACAGGCATTCAAATCGATGAGAGAGTGAGGGAAGATTTGCTGATGATAGCTTGTAGCATGCAATAAAAATAAATGCATTTAAAGCTTAAGCCAACAAAATTAAACACTTAGCTTTGAAGAATACTTAAAAATATTTTGGTTATTTAGGCTGTGTGCGAATTGATCTAAATGCGATCTAAACTAAATTGGGTCGATAAGGCAGTGCTTCCTAACTAATTTAGTAAATTCTAGAGTTATCTTAATGCTTGCTAAATTGGTAAACACTGCCTTATTGACACTATTTAGCTAAGGTCGCATTTAGATCAATTCGCACACAGCCTTAAAATAACTTTGAACGCGATTCTATTGTTAAATTGTGTTGTACGTGTTATTAAATGTTTGAACATAAATAAATGATGACTGGGCCTTCGTGTTGTATGCAGACTCCAAAAGTCTTATGTTCTCAAGAAGCTTTACATGGCAGTTTACACATGGCAAAGAGGTGGCGGCCGGACAGAAACATTAATTCAATTAAAAAAACATTCTGTCTGAGCTGAGGATTGAACCCGGGCTACCGAGGTTCTTTAGTTTACGGGCCACGCACTCTTCGCAGTAGGCTACGGCCATCACCATGACTTTTCCCACACTCTTTCAAATTATTCGCACCATTTGCTTCTATTTATATCCGACATCATCGTTTTATCCTTTACCTTTAGCTCGTATTCCTGAAATAAAAGTTTATCCCTATGATAGAGTCTTAGAATTATATATGAATAGAATAAATTTTTGGAAGGAAATAAGCTAAAAACAGCATGATCCAACTTAAATGCAAAAAATCTATTCAAATCATCTGACCCAGGGCCCGTAGCCAGGATTTACCCAAGAGGGGGCTTTGATTAAAAAAAAAAATATTGATAGTTTTTGATATTGATAAATCGAAGGTATTTTTATGTGTATATTAAATGTTTTCTTCACCATAGACCAAGTTGTGGACGCCATACACTAAAAATAGTCGATTTGATATAAAAATAAAATCTATAAAGTTTTGTGCCAATTTATAGACTTTAAAAACTAGCTCAAGAGACCAATAAATGGAGAAGCGTCTTAAATGCAATTGTTCCTTAAAATGAGTTAACAAACATAAAAATCGGATTAAAAGTACCAGAGTTGTGATATTTTACTTTTCGAAAAATGTTATTTTATTTCTTATTTCAATAAAAAAAATTGTGAAAATCCAAATATAGGAAATTGCAATGAAATGTTGAAATATTTTCTGAAACAACACTTAATACAAATGAGGAGTGTCTCTTCAAAAGTTCCTATTTAACATTTTTGAAAAAATTTGTTCTTACTATGGCTTAGCACTTAAAATATTTAATCCTATCATTTGCAGAAAAAAAAAATTAAAAAAAAATCGTAAATTTTTTCAATATTTTGTGCATAAAAGTTTATGTTTCTGTTCAAAAGAGCCTAAATATGCATACTGAAAAATTTATTTTGAAGATATTTGAACAAAGGGAACTAATTAACATGATTTTAGTTTTTGTACAATATTTAATCAAACGGTCTTATCAGAATTTTTTTAAAGACTCAATTACAAGAAATTGATTATTCAATGAATGAAAGTCCTCAATGAATCCTCATAACTACAATGAGAAACCGACGAAGAATGTAAACGTATTGAGCCCGACATGGAACACTACGTGTTTAGTGAATTAATTATTTATGTGAAAACTTCTTATGTATATTTTGTTGTGTGTTCATTTTATAAAATGCTTAAAAACCTTATCAAAAATGCCTCTTTCTTCGGTGACTATACAAAAGGACATATTTTTAAATTTGAAAGCTCTATAACTTTGAAACCATTAGGATTTTTTTTATCCATGCTCCACACAACAAAAACTATACTTTTTTCAGTTTTCTTCAACTTCATACAATGTCGAAATAAGCTCTTTCGAACAGACACCAAAATCCCAGAATCCCCAAATATACGAAAATGCAAAATTAAAAAAAAAAACGACGTAACGGGGTGCTATAGCATAGTCTTTAGCTATTTTGTGAACAAAAAATGCAAAAAACCAAATTTGGATCAAAAAGTTATAGCTGTTGAGACTTGATGTTTTTTAAAAAAATCCTCAAAGTGCCTGTGTTTGGGCATTTCAAACACAAAAATAAAAAAAAAATCATAAGAAATTTAAAAAAAACTATATATATCATTTAAAGTGATTTCAATAATTTTCAAAAATATTTCTAATTTTCGTTTTTTAAAAAAAAATCGGTACTAATTTATATAGTAATTTAAAATATTTTAAAATAACAACTCTACAACATTATCAACGTGAAATATAACTGTTAAACATTTCAATTGACGTTACTAAACTAGTGATTAATACGCTTATTAAATTTTTCTGTTCTAGTCATTAATTTTTTGGAAAAAACAACAAAGAAAGTGAATGAACCAACTTGATCACAAATGTATTTAGTTGGAACTGCGACCATATAAATAGCAATTTGAAAATCAAAAGGTTTTATTGTTTTTATAAATTGAAATGCGAGAGGCGATATTGTGGTATTTTGAAATTCAGTTGCGTTGTCTTAAGCTTTAATAACAGCACCCTGTAGCTTTTCTTCCGCTACATACTCTTGTGCTTCTTGTAGTGTATAGCCGCACCATCGTAACCCTGCCCGAACATAAAATCGCAATCTATTCCGAAGTCCTTATATCTATGATCTGAAAGCAAAGGTCTCAATTCAGCTCAAAATTGAAGTGGTTTGCAACTTTTTACGCTGTTGCGTTGTAGTTGCCTTAATGCTAATATATTAGATTTTTATACTTTCTATACCCTAAGGGGGGTTTTAACCTCTAAAGTCCCCCTTATCTACGGACCTGATCTGACTTATTAAACATCTAAAACGAATTTTTCTAATCATTTATTTATTAATTATTTTGTTAAAGTCTATGCCAATTAGTATTTTACAGACTAGTTAAAATATAAAACATTGCAATTAAAAATGCATTGATCGTACTCAAAACATATCTCATTTCATTTTTAAAAACAGAAAAATCGAAATTATTATACCATAGGAACGTCAAAAAAACACGAAAACGCCAAAATATATAAACTTAGTTTTGGGTCTTAGAATTTAGTGGCATACTTAGTTTTTCCCAATCAGGTAAAAATTTCGAGATATTTGCGATTGAAATGTAGTCATTTTTAGACATATTTGTAGTTATATTTTTCTTATTTTTGGAGACTAAAAATTTTTACCACCTCCGATTTCGCTTAACCTTTCAAAATTGAATCTACTTATGAAATAAAAACACTAATTTGAATAAAAAACGTTCAAGATTTTTTAAAGTTTTTACGAAACATTCAAATTTGGTCAAAGAGGAAAGAAAAAGCGAAATTTATGAACTTTTGAAAAATCACAACAAGGCTGACCCAATTTTCACTTTTGAGGTATTTTTGAACAGACAGTAAAAAGTAATTGTTAAAAAAAATGTTTTTCGTTTTTTAACTTTATGAATCTGAAAGGTCAAATATCAAAAATCCGAATATCTCGAGATTTTGACCTGGTTGGGAAAAACGGAGTATGGCACTACACTCTACGCCCTAAGATAAAGTTCACGTGTCTCTGCGCTTTTGTGTATATACTTTACTTACAGTGTTGTTAGTAGTGTCCGACCGAATATTCGGTTTCGGTTTCGGTAACGGCCAGTTTCGGACCTTTTTGTCAGTTTTGGCTAGTTTCGGCTATTCGGCCATATTGAGGCCGAATCTTTACTTTTCGTTAAAATTTCTTGTATCAGTCATTTAATTCAAATATATAAGTTTGGTTTAATAAAAATATCAACCACGCATTGTACAAAACAAAAATTATGAATTCGTCTATTATTTGATTTATTATGTTAACGCAAAACATTTTGTTAATTTTATGCGTTCGATACTATCATTTTCAATTTTATTATCTCTATTGCAATTAATATTTAAGTTTTATAGGTACTGAAGGCAAAAATTGATAATTAAACTTCTGAACGAATTCTGTGTTTGTGGAATAAAGGAAAAGAAAACGAAATATTTCTATTTTTATAATATTAAACCTTTAAAAAAAAAATACTTTGTTTTGTATTTCTGTAAAAATGTGCATTGTAGGTGCATACTATTTTGAATGTGTACGAAAGATATAAAGTATGCAATACTTTTGTAATAAAAAGTAAAATAAAAAATTATCTTATTTATTATTAAAGTAAACTTCAATTAATTATAAACTTCAATATTCAAGTAATACTTTTTTATAGTAAATATTTTTTCTTAATTGTATGAAAGTAATTTTGTTTACTTTTAATAAAAAAAAAAAATTATTTGTAAAAACTTTAATTTTCATATTAATAACCACTTTCGGATTCGGTTTCGGCCGAATATTATAAAATGGCCCAATATTCGGTTTCGGTCGGATACTAGTTATAAGTATTTATAGAATTAATCATTTGCAAAGCTCTATTAATAGGTGAATAAACTGCATATTTAAAGCGAAAAATCCAAGTAAAAAGGATCATAGTTCTTAGGGATCCTTGCAAGAGCATTGGTGCCAATCATTTCCAATAAGGCAGGACAATTAATCAAACCATCAGAAATTAAAAGCGGCGATAAAATATTTCTTCTACTCTCCAAAGTTTTTAATCATATTAAAAGAAATCTGGTATTAAAAATATGAAGGAGGTACTTCTATCCATATCTACATCTACGTCCATCTACAGTAAACGCAAACCTCTTGGACGATTTCTGAAAAAATTCAAGCAGCAACTTATGAGACTCATAAAATGGGTTTTAAATAATTACTACATATTCTAATATAGTACGTATAAAAGATATAAGCAAAACTTGTAAAGTAGACGGGACGAAAAAGTATGCTCTGTTTCTACGAATGAACGTTAGCATGGCATAAGTTTTGGGAATAATATAATCAAGAAGTGGAATAAAGGTAATTTTAAGATCATAGACTACACCATAGTCCTCGAGTTGATCAACAGATGCCAATGAATACTTGGCAACATCATAAGCAAACGGACGCAACGTGTAAGATTTGGAGAAAGTCATGGATACATATTTGTTAAAATTTAGGAGAAGACCGTTCTGGCATCACCAAATATATAAATAATTTACTTCATTCTGTAAGAGTACAATGTCATTGTAGTTGCTAATTTTTAGAAAAATCTTAAGATCATCAGCAAAGAGCAAGTATTTGCAATGAGCAAAAGCTGAGGAAATATAGTCCATAAAGAAAGAAAAAATCAATAAAGGCTCCAAGAAGCTTATTTGCGGAATACCCGAAGTTGATACATACATACGTTGAGGATTTACCATTATCAAAGGTGACTACACATTGCCTATTTGACAGATACAATCCAACATAACAAACTGGAGTGAAAACCTAATTTTTCTAGTTTCTTAATTGAGAGAACCTGAGAAACTTTGTCAAACACTTCTGAAAAAAACTGGAAAGCAGTATTTCGAAAACAATACTAATATTGACATAGTAGAGCGACCAAGAATTATTATTCATATAAATATTTAATTCAAATATGATAATCCTTTTGGGGGCCAACACTAAAAATAAAGCCGGATATAATAGAAATTGAATAAATATTCTATTTTAAATTTTTTAATACCAATAAAACATTTTTTCTATGAAGGACTTCAGAGATATCTGACATGACATCAGAGTATGATATCAAAATGCGGGCAAGAAATGTAGACAACGAACGAGATTTATATATAGT
The DNA here is from genome assembly GCA_963920525.1 of Dichetophora obliterata. Classification (NCBI taxonomy): domain Eukaryota; kingdom Metazoa; phylum Arthropoda; class Insecta; order Diptera; family Sciomyzidae; genus Dichetophora; species Dichetophora obliterata. The sequence continues at coordinate 92,462,802 of OY986437.1, forward strand.
ATCACTTACGAAAAATAAATTTCTTAATCGTTTGATATCTTGTCTTATCTTATACTATTAAACAAGCAATATTTGTTTGTCCAAAATTCTTTTTTTTTGCCCAATTTCAAAATCTGAAAACAAGTGGCGCGTGGGCTAGACAGATACTTATATATTGTAGGAAAAAGATGAAAACAATTCTTTACATGTCCGCAACGTTACTATCTTATCTCTCTATTCTTATTGGCTGCAGAAGAAAGAGCTCAAGCTTGTTTTTGACACTTAATAATCAAAACTTAACGAGTGACGAATTGAGAGAAACGTCAAGAACAATGCATTAAAAATGCTGTCTGTCGTAAACTTTCTTCTCCAATTCATACTATATGCATATACACTCACACTTCTTGCATTAGAGATTTAGCACTATTTCAACTGCTCTAGTTCATTATCAATGAATACAAATTGGACAAAACAATGAAGTATCATACGGGCTTCTGACAGTACATGCCAAACGAAATGAAGAACAGATCTTTTTGTTTTGTTTTGTTTTTTTTTGTTTTGTTTTGTTTTTGTTTTGGAGGGCTGCATTGATATGTATATCACTTTTCGCCTTGCTCGAGGCTCATCTGTTTTTTTTGCGATGTGCTAGTTGAGCAAAAATAACCAGATGCGTCGTTGGACACACGAGAGAAGCGAAGCTTTTTCACAGTTTCATAGAATTGTTAATTTACTAGTTTTTTGTAATAAAATAATTTTTAAATTCAAAAATTTTAAATAACATCAAATTACGTATGTTATGGATGTTATGTCGGCAATATATCTAGAAAATACTGCATCAATAGTGCATCAATGACAATGGTAATAAGTAGAAGCAACATTTTTTTTTGTTATATGGATAGCCAATACACAATCCTTTTATATAATAGATTAATGTGATCTGCAACATAGCTTCACGGATTCAAATGCAGGATACCTAATGCACAATCCTTTAATAGATTTTTGTCATCTATGCAACATAGCTTCAGTTAATATTTAATATTAAGTAAACATTCATTGTCAACGAAGGTTTTTGGATCAGTTGGTAGTGTATAGGACTGTCAATCGAAAAGGTACGAGTTCGATTCTCATTGCTAACAAAGAAATATTTTTATTAATTTTATACTCTCTTGTTACAATCGACACAAAAAGCAACAACAATTCTAAGAACAAGGTATACGGAAAAAGTGTCGTTTTCAGATTTCACTCAAGCAAATCACAAAACGAGGCGTAAAAAGCTTTGCTTAAAAAAGATAATAGTTGAGAGAAATATGGAGATTATTCAAACTCTCGCAACACAAACGCGTAAAAGAAAACGATTAAGCATTGCGTGGCATCTAGGATGATTTCTTAAATGACTTATATTATACATTTTATTATAAATAAATATATAAATATAAATATATTATACATTTTTTCTCATTAAAATGGGCCCTGAAATATTATATCTTATATAATAGTATAGTAAAGATATAAGCAAGGAAGTAAATGTAATGATATTTATGTATCTTTAAAAAATTTGAATTTTTTCAGTGTAGTGATGATACATTTAAAAAAACTAAAAAATTTGTCATTTTTTGTTTTTGATAGTTTAAATAATGAAATAAAAATTGCAAAAATTTTCTATATTTACTAACAATTTTTTACCTTTTCTTTTCTTTGCAGCTGAAGGCAAATTATTGATCGTGTTACGATCGGCACTTTCTGCAATAATTGGATTTATGTATTCAAAAAGGTAATTAAAATTGTTTTATTTTACGTTTTTTTGTTTTCTAAGGCAAATGTCAAATTCACACTCAACATATTCATAGCATGTTATAAAAATTGACTTTGACTAAGCCAAGCACAGAGAAAACTTTAACAATAATGTTGCCGGCCGGCATTTTTGGTCAAAACTTGATCGCTTATCACACAACACACAAAACGATCGCATACTTACTAGCGCCAAACATTAAAACCAACAACAACAACAGCAGCAGTAGTCAATGCTATTGTTTATATTGTAGCTGTTGCTGCTGCTGCTGCGCTCATTGCCATAAGTAAAAGTAGCATGAAAAGATCTCTTAACGACTTTACAACCGAGTAAAATTCGTAGCACTGGCAGTGGCATTGGTGTAAAAGTGGCACCGCCTTGCACGTTGTTGTTTAGAGTTCAGAGCTAAGACAAACTGATCGACAGAGATGATGGCATCTGCATGCAGAAAGCAGTAGTAGCTGTTAAGTGATCGCCATGATCTTGGCTTGATCTTTAAAATACATACCTTGTTTGCTAGCCTGCAGCTAAATTCTTTTAAATTCTGACTGACTACTTGACTGAATGACTGGATGTCCGATCTTGTTGTGTGGTAGTCACAGTGGCAACCCCTTTTCTTATCTTACCTCATAAGTGATAGTCAAGCGGCCGAGTTCGCTACATGTGGCAGTATCGGTTATTTTCAAGATATCATTTCATTTAAAATTATTGTTGTTGCTCCTTTCGGAGTCTTAAGTGCAACAAATTGTTTCGCATGTCAATGTTGGTCACATTAAAATACATACCAGCAATTATTAACACATGCAGACATGCAGGCACACTTATGAAGCTCCTCATAGAAGATGTAGAGGCGCATTGGTCGGGCAGATCAATTGTAGCAGCTGGCTGTAATTGACGTTTTCTAAACCTTTTTTTACTCCTCATCTCGTCTGTTATTTCATTTCAACGTCCCTCTGCTGTTATTTTCTGCCATTTCTTCTCTTATTTAAGTCAATTTTGCAGTGCTACCATATTTTTCCTTTATTTTTTTTTTTTGCTTATCTCAACACGCATTTGTAAGACTAATGCACCCTGTAATTACTACAAATAGTTTTCCAGTGACTGTGGTTGAAAGTGTTGCAAAGCATTTTGTAAACTACTGTTGCAGCATTAAGTAAAATGAAAAAACAAAAATCGCTGGCACCACATTCAATCTATATAGCAAGTCTTTTAACCGTGTATTTGCCAATTTTTTCTATATTATCTTTTATTTATTGTAAATTTTTATCGATATTTTCTAGAAAATATTAAGTAATTATATTTCAAGCCAAAGTAAAAATACTTCAATATTCGGGTTAAAAAACTTTCAGAGTCTAAAGTAACTCTTGCATTAAAAGTAAGTCATTTTTATGACGTCATTTTTTAGCTATGATGTGTGGTTCTTAGCCGATTCTACCAATATCAAGATATTATTTAAAGAATGTTGAAAAAAATTTTCTTAGCAGTAAAGTCCTAGAGTTAAAATCTATTCATAATGATGATCTATTTATATTAAGCAGCTTTACAGGGAATTATTAAAGCTGCTAATGGGAATTATTAAAGCTGCTTACAGGGGAAAAATAAGGTACATGGGCCTTCAAAGCTGTTTTATGGTAAGTTGTGGTAAGTACCAGGAGAAGTGTCGCACCTGAAACTGCTTTATGGGATCAATTTCAGGAAATAGAACCTATAGTTCCACAAGTACCACAACGTACGATAAAACAGCTTTAAGTGCGACAAATTCCACAGCTAACCGTAAAGCAGCTTTGAAGTGACATGCACCTTATTTTTCCCCTGTAAGCAGCTTTAAAGGGAATTATTAAGAAGATTTGGACTAATTTTGCTGGTTGGGTATGGCTCATGGTGCACATGGGCCTACTATATTTTTAAAATTATGTAATAGGTCCCATGTATTGTCAAATTTTATGAATTTTGGGACCAAATAAGACGCTCAAAAGTCGCTTTTAAGCTTAGTTCATAGTTTTTAATTTATGATATCCAAATGATATTGAACTCAATATCTCAATCGAATATTGGATTTTTTTTTATTTTTGGTAATAAATTCTGTTTTGCTTTATGTTCCAATAATTTACTGAGCAGACTCTTTTGAAAACGTTTTCCTTTGTAAATTATTTAAAAGCCTACCTGTATCGAAATTCATTGATTTTCAAGAGCATTGCCAAAGTATTGTAGCGTCATTTGCCTTTATTGATAAAGTTTGACGCAGGAACAAATTATTTTTTTTAAGCATAGTACTCTGTTCAGTTTCATGTAAAATTCGACTCAAATCTCCATATAATAAGTGACAACTGCGAAACAAGCGTGTAAATTTTTACAACATGTTCGTCAGAGCAGTACTCTGTTCTGCTGCTTGAAATTATCGCAACATGTTTCTGAGCAACATTTTTTGACGACAATTTAATTGTACTGCCTATTTATTCTGAAGTGAAAAGAGAGAGATCATATGAAATCTCCCAACTTATTCTGAGTCTCTCTGAGCAACGTTGCCATAAGAATTCCTCGCAACAAACTTTAAGTCAGAAATTTCACGCAACAAATAAATAGATGTTGCCAGCGAAACTTCACGTAAACGAACAGAGTACTCTTTAATAAGAAAAATGTTGAAAGTTTTGGAAATATTTTTCATCAAATAGGATTATTAAAAAAAAAAAAAATGATTTATCAAACAATAATATTTCGAAATAAACAAACAAATCTTATTAAAAAACCGAATATAGTTCAATTAATGCTAAACAATTTTTTGAAATGTCTTAAATACAATTTTCGAATTATAAGTAATTTAATTTTAAAAAAATACTTGTTTGAGTAAATTTTTTAACGAATTTTTTAATTTTTGATAAAACTTAAATGTTAATATAAACCGAAATAAACATTAACCATATTTTGTGTCAAAATTTAAAAAATCTAGTAGAAACGATTTAATCGATTTTTTCATATATAAGTAAATTCATAGGAGAGGCTTTTATTTTTATGAAGACCTTTTGGAAAAGGTAATGATTTTGGAAAAGGTAATAATACTTAAATTTTCGTAACAAATAAAATATTGACTGCTACAAACATTTAGACAAAAAAAAAGTTTAATAATATTACACGCCGTGCCAAAAAATCGCATCATCTAGAAATATTTTTAGAAGCGGTTAAAAGTCTGCTTAAATTTGCTTTAACACTAATGCAAGAAATAGACATTGAAACCGTTGGTACAACTAACTATAACTCAGTTGGTAATCAAGTTGAGCGTTTTGCTCACAGACAATACAATCTCATTGCAACTTGCCAAAAATCAACATGCTTTGATTTTTCGAACAACCTGAGTTTTACCAACGGTCGCAACGTCTATTCCTTGCATAAAAGTGTTGATATGGATTTTTTTATTGGCATCTTCTCTCCAAGCGTGCAAAAAAATGTACATAGAGCAAAAAGCGTTCAGTGGTGCTTTATGTAAGAAAAGTAAAAAAAATACTAATATTTTGAGGAAGATTGATTAATTAATAAATGTTAAGAAAATTGTCCAAACATAAATTTTTGGTTGGTTTTTAAATGCCGAAATTTTTCTTGATAGATTTTGGGTAATAATCGGGCTCAAGGTCACTTTTTAATATAAAACAAAATTCTATACAAATCATAAATTAAGAGGTCGAAGAAATATCACATTATTTTTCTTGACCCTCAAGCAAAACTGAATTGTAGTTTTTAATAAAAAATGGCGATCCATTTTTGATATGTTCACAGTTTTAAGTTATATAAACAAGTTTTTTCGCTTAAGTCACGAAATTTTTTTAACTTTTTAAACAATATGTTACACAATATTTCTTGATGGGAACTTAAAGATGTACTAAAAAGTTTGCCGTTTAAACTGGGTTTGCAGCACAATTAAACAAAAAATTTAAAAAGCTATGTGAGTGAAACCAATTTCCTGGTGAATAAAAGGACTTTATGTAGGTTTCCTCCTTGATGTGATAATCAATAAAATTTATATATTTTAGTGGTTGGAGCTGAGTTAAAAAGAATTGCATTTTGTTGCAGAGAGATCTTAAGGTAAATGGATTAAATATAAAAATCTACGCATCTAGCAACAAGAGCCATATTAAGACAACTCTCCCGACTTTTACCTCTGTTTTTCTCTTTTGCCGTCACAGAATCATACAGATGCTGAAATGGTAAAAAACTTTAATTCATCTTCTTGGCCTTAATGATTTTTTAGTATGAATTATTTATAGTAGAATTTATGGTTCTCGTTTTATTATAGTCTTTATTCTCAGACGTCTGCCATGCTTCCATCGTACCTATTATATATAAATTTTTATCCGACGGTGAACATGACTTATGCCCGTCAATAAGTGACCCTATTTATTAGCCTTGATCACAGAACGCTATATTTCTGATACAACAATGAAAATATTTCTGTGTTTTTGTACAATATCTTTCTCATTTAAAAACAAAAATAAAATAATCCTGCAAATTTGGTGTCACCAACCAAACTTTTGGTGAATATTGTTGATTTAAAAAATATTCTGCATTCAAAAATACTCGAAAATTTTATTTGTTCTTATTTTTACATTTGTTGATAAAAACTCCTAAGTAAAAATATTATGATCTTTTGCTTTTTTTTTAAATAAAGCAACCTGTTTAAAACTTTGGGGTAGGGCTTAAGTTAAGGTATCAACCAACACATCTTTATCCAAGTTTATTGTGAGCATGCTAACTTTGGGTGGTTTTTTAGCTCTTCTAAAAAACATATCTGGTGATGGCGTTCTTTTTTCACGGGGTATATATTATTTACCGCCAAAATGTGATTTTTGTTGGTAGATAAGGTTAATAATAATAAGGAAGAGTTACTCAATTGAAAAATAAATTTTACAGCATTCGTTTCTAGAATTTCTTAAATTTTTTAAAACTATTGAGTCCACGTGCATTGTAAATTTAATTCCGGTCAAAAATACATACTCGAATTTTGCTACTGAAAAAGCCAAACCCTTCTTTTAAATACATGTGGGTACCAAGAAATTTTTGTAATCAAAACCATCAGGAAAAATCCTGGCGACGGGATGTTCTTAATTATTAAAAATATATATGTTATTCATAGAAATCAAATCATTACTGAATAAATAAATACAATAAAACTATTATTAAAACGGTTTTGTGAAAATATTGTGCAACATTGTAAAATGACTCATCAAAACTTCGTGTTTTAAGAGCACATTTATTGAAGTGGTTTCTCGTCTTAATTAAACCAAAAAACCCCAGCTGACCGGTTAATGATTATTGCTCATATCAACATAACTACAATTAAGTGCAATAAAACAACACTTTAACTGACAAAACCCGTAAACATCCACAAACGTAGGTTGCTTGAAGTTTATGAAGAAATAAGAATTTTTAACAAAAAATAAAAAACACCAAAAAATTTATATAGAGTAAAGCAGAAAATATGTAAACCGAAATTAGAGCCGAAAAGTAAAACAGGCAGTCATTTCGCACACTTTCTGAAGTTTCTGCGAAATGACAGTTAAGTAAAATTTGGAAAAAAGCAATTAACAGTGAAGACTAGTCCCATTAACAACGGCGAAGTTTCGAAATAGACTTAAAAGGGAAAAATAAATTTATGAATGCTTTTTTTAACAACATCAATAGACATAATCTATTGACGAGATATTTGAAGGCTTTTGAAATCTCAATTAAAATTAAGAAACTTTTTTATTTAATTGCTTACTTTTGAAATTGAAAATTCCTAAATGTTGTATAAAAATTCAAGAGTCAAGATGTAATAGTAACAGTTATCGAAGAAAATACAATATAAATAATCTGAAACACAACATGGAAATTCTTAAAATAAATTAAAAGAATACTGGTTGCAATAAACACCTAGCGTAGCTGCTTCCATAGTTAAGGTCTGAAATTTTTCTTTTTTTTTCGAGTAAAAAGTGCCCTAATCACCTAAACGCACAAACATAACCCCCCCCTCCACCTCATTGTTCTACAAATCTTCACATGTAATTTTCAAGATTGTTCAATTTTCCGTGGGTGTCATTTTAAATAGCGTTAAGTTTTTCATATCATTCAAGCTCTAGTTGTAATCACCAACATGTCTGACGATGATCAACGACATTTGCCATAAACAAATCATTACCGCTGCGAACAGACAAATTGTCGATCGTTTCGTTTTTCCATCACACTTGTGACGCCCAAAGGTTTTTGGTGCAACGGTGAAAAATAAATTAATAACAAATAATAAAACTGTCAAATATTCAAATGGCAAAACACACCGATAACCGACAGACAGACTGTCTGTTGGCCATATTCCAAGCCAATTCAAGCGGGAGCAAAAGCTAACTAAACGGAGCAACCTTTCTCTTTTGCGTTGGCCATATTTTGACATTTGTTTACGCCTGTCAGTGCGGACAGAGGAAATTGAATATCCGCTCATTTTGCTCTGGGCCATTTTTCACAAACATTGAATACGTTTTCAATTTTTTGTTAGTTTCCTGTGAATAAATTATTTCCCATTAGGAAAATAAAAGCGAACAACAACAAAAAACCCAAACAACTCTATTTTCTGTTTATGCTCGTATGTGCACACCTGCGATCACTTTTCTTTTGCCACACACTAGATGGCGTTAATATGTTTATTTTCTGTTTTTGTGATCTAATATGGCGCTCTGCTGGGTGCCTGGAAATGGCATCTATGGCTGTGTGTAGGTACTCAATATAAAGCGTGAAAATCATAAAGATTTTTGTTTAAATCATTTTTGCATTGAAGGTGGCGCGTTGGCTTTGTATGCTTATTTATGATGAGTTGTGAAAAGAAATTTAGTGTTTTCTTTTAGTTTGAAATCGCAACAAAATATTTAAGTTGTTTGTTCATTTACTAACATTGAAAATAATAAATTGCATAAATGTGTTATAGTCAATATTGTTATTAAATTTTTGGTTACACAAAAAATCCTCCAAAAAATCTTTCCGGCTGAAACATTTGCAATTGGCATTACCTGACATTCTGAATGAATTAAATTTGCTTTTAATTACTTTTAAGTATAACATTTTCAGTACATAAAAATTGTATCTAAGTGAAAAAAATTTTCTAATATGCTATAAACGGTTTTGTTTGAAAAAAAATATAAATACTATATATGTTCTATTTATAGACCAATTACTAGATATTCTATTAACGAAATTTAAACGAAAGAATGGCTTTTAAACATAAAGTACTTTTAATTTTAAAACGTTTTTGGCTTCTCTTATAAAATTATGAAATGTTGTTTCGGCTCTTTCGATTTGAGGTGACGATATATATTTCAAAGTGTAAGAACTTTTAGATCGATAAAACTAAATTGATTACTGTACTTCAAATAGTAATTATGTATTTCCAACTATGTTTATTCTTTGATTGTCATTTTCTCATACTGTATTAGCATTCAAATTTATTTTTAGAGCACAATTAAATTTTTGAAATAATAATGGAATTCGTCTTATTGCAGTGAATGTTTGTCAAGCCTTCACAGCAGATATTAAGTAGTTTATTTTATTTTTTAATATTTTTAATCTCAAAAAAAAAAACAAGATGATTTTGCTTAAGCTCGCAATAACTGATGGTTCTGACCCAGTTAGCAACAATTTTTTTTGTTAATGATCTCCTAAAACAAAAAACTGTCAGCGGTTTATCAGCACAGCGACATGCAGATTTTTCCCACCCACGCGTTAGGTAACACAATAAATGTCACTGTTGAGAACATTTTTATTTTTCATTCAAAGAAATAGAATTAAAAAAAAATACAGATAGCAAATTTGAGTGAAAAACTCGATCTTCGTCTGCTTTTTTAAATGATTTTGACATAATTATGGCAGGCGATGTTTTTTAATGTTTGTTGTTATTCTTCGATTAAATTTTTCATTTCTCTAAACAGCTATAAAAGATTAGAGGCCAAGTAAAATACATTTCAAAAATGTTCACATAAATTACAAACAGTCAAACATAGCTGCCATCGAAAAAGTTATGAATGAATTTCTTAAATATTAACACATAGTCATAAATAACATACGACGTGCTCTTAGAGTATGTCTAACAAATAGCTGTTAGTAATTAATGTGTAGCAGCTATTTAAGTGGATTTATTTGCATTTTTGCTCGATTTAAGTGGCTTAAGCCAATTGTTGGCTTGACAAATTGTCCAAGATATGATTAATTAAATTAAAACTATTATCAAGTAATCGTCAAGTGTGCCAATAGTTGTCTTTTTAACTAGAGATTTAATGCCAACTTGCTATTATTACAATGTTTTATAATTATTTTAATTGAGACTTTCAACAGTACTTTAAGCTGCTGACTCGTATTTATTTGTAAATTCAGTCCTAATTACGGCTTAGTTGTTTTTACAGTGAATTTCATTGATCAACTCGTACTTGTCTATAATCATAACACTTAAACATTCGCATTCTTACAAATAATTGATCGAAACTGTTTGTATTTGTTTATGTTAAGCAAAAAAATATGTTTAAAATTATTGCAAAAATTTATTCACTGCTGATTACTAAGTTTGTTTTTTTTTTGTCAATTCCTTGTGTGATTGTGTATGCCGCATGGCCTCGCATAATAATTTAATTTATTAAACATGATTCTTCAGTGTGGAGTTTGTTAGGAACAGCTAATCATATTAATTAGATACTTTTTTCTAATATCTTGGATCAACAACGACGACTAAGAAATCTACGAACGTAAAGAATACAAATGAAGTTCAACTGTTTGACTGAAGAAAATATATTAAGTTTAGTTTGACAAAAACATTCTCCGATTTGGGCTCATTCGAGTTTTTAGCAAAGCACTAAATAGTATTGCTGCTGCAAAATTAGCTAGTAAACAAATTAGTCAAACGTGTGGGCAGAACTAGTTTTTGGACAAAAAATCAAAACTTTAAAAAACCAGATATTTTAATCTGTTAATTTCAAATTCTTCTCTGCTTAAATATAAATCATTCAATATTTTTAATAAAAAAACGCTTCTATTGATTAATTGTGTTGTGCGTATTATTTATTTTTTTTAAACACAAATGATCAAATACTGGACCTTCGAGTTTTATGCCGAATCGAATGGCTTATATTCAGATGAAGCTTTAGATGGCAGAATAAACTCTCCATAGTTTGCTATTCTCTACAGAAAAATTCAGTCAAAATACATTCTGTCTACGATGGGAGCTCAAACCAGGCTGCCGCGGTACTCTCTACACTTACTATAAAAACTATAAATACTATAAATACTATAAATACTATAAATACTATAAATACTATAAATACTATAAATACTATAAATACTATAAATACTATAAATACTATAAATACTATAAATACTATAAATACTATAAATACTATAAATACTATAAATACTATAAATACTATAAATACTATAAATACTATAAATACTATAAATACTATAAATACTATAAATACTATAAATACTATAAATACTATAAATACTATAAATACTATAAATACTATAAATACTATAAATACTATAAATACTATAAATACTATAAATACTATAAATACTATAAATACTATAAATACTATAAATACTATAAATACTATAAATACTATAAATACTATAAATACTATAAATACTATAAATACTATAAATACTATAAATACTATAAATACTATAAATACTATAAATACTATAAATACTATAAATACTATAAATACTATAAATACTATAAATACTATAAATACTATAAATACTATAAATACTATAAATACTATAAATACTATAAATACTATAAATACTATAAATACTATAAATACTATAAATACTATAAATACTATAAATACTATAAATACTATAAATACTATAAATACTATAAATACTATAAATACTATAAATACTATAAATTAAATACTATAAATACTATATACTAATACTATAAATGCTATAAATACTATAATACTATAAATGCTATAAATACTATAAATACTATAAATACTATAAATACTATAAATACTATAAATACTATAAATACTATAAATACTATAAATACTATAAATACTATAAATACTATAAATACTATAAATACTATAAATACTATAAATACTATAAATACTATAAATACTATAAAATACTATAAATACTATAAATACTATAAATACTATAAATACTATAAATACTATAAATACTATAAATACTATAAATACTATAAATACTATAAATACTATAAATACTATAAATACTATAAATACTATAAATTACTATAAATACTATAAATACTATAAATACTATAAATACTATAAATACTATAAATACTATAAATACTATAAATACTATAAATACTATAAATACTATAAATACTATAAATACTATAAATACCTATAAATACTATAAATACTATAAATACTATAAATACTATAAATACTATAAATACTATAAATACTATAAATACTATAAATACTATAAATACTATAAATACTATAAATACTATAAATACTATAAATACTATAAATACTATAAATACTATAAATACTATAAATACTATAAATACTATAAATACTATAAATACTATAAATACTATAAATACTATAAATACTATAAATACTATAAATACTATAAATACTATAAATACTATAAATACTATAAATACTATAAATACTATAAATACTATAAATACTATAAATACTATAAATACTATAATACTATAAATACTATAAATACTATAAATACTATAAATACTATAAATACTATAAATACTATAAATACTATAAATACTATAAATACTATAAATACTATAAATACTATAAATACTATAAATACTATAAATACTATAAATACTATAAATACTATAAATACTATAAATACTATAAATACTATAAATACTATAAATACTATAAATACTATAAATACTATAAATACTATAAATACTATAAATACTATAAATACTAAATACTATAAATACTATAAATACTATAAATACTATAAATACTATAAATACTATAAATACTATAAATACTATAAATACTATAAATACTATAAATACTATAAATACTATAAATACTATAAATACTATAAATACTATAAATACTATAAATACTATAAATACTATAAATACTATAAATACTATAAATACTATAAATACTATAAATACTATAAATACTATAAATACTATAAATACTATAAATACTATAAATACTATAAATACTATAAATACTATAAATACTATAAATACTATAAATACTATAAATACTATAAATACTATAAATACTATAAATACTATAAATACTATAAATACTATAAATACTATAAATACTATAAATACTATAAATACTATAAATACTATAAATACTATAAATACTATAAATACTATAAATACTATAAATACTATAAATACTATAAATACTATAAAATACTATAAATACTATAAATACTATAAATACTATAAATACTATAAATACTATAAATACTATAAATACTATAAATACTATAAATACTATAAATACTATAAATACTATAAATACTATAAATACTATAAATACTATAAATACTATAAATACTATAAATACTATAAATACTATAAATACTATAAATACTATAAATACTATAAATACTATAAATACTATAAATATATAATACTATAAATACTATAAATACTATACTATACTATAATACTATAAATACTATAAATACTATAAATACTATAAATACTATAAATACTATAAATACTATATTTACTATAAATACTATAAATACTATAAATACTATAAATACTATAAATACTATAAATACTATAAATACTATAAATACTATAAATACTATAAATACTATAAATACTATAAATACTATAAATACTATAAATACTATAAATACTATAAATACTATAAATACTATAAATACTATAAATACTATAAATACTATAAATACTATAAATACTATAAATACTATAATACTATAAAATACTATAAATACTATAAATACTATAAATACTTAAATACTATAAATACTATAATACTATAAATACTATAAATACTATAAATACTATAAATACTATAAATACTATAAATACTATAAATACTATAAATACTATAAATACTATAAATACTATAAATACTATAAATACTATAAATACTATAAATACTATAAATTCTATAAATACTATAAATACTATAAATACTATAAATACTATAAAATACTATAAATACTATAAATACTTTAAATACTATAAATACTATAAATACTATAAATACTATAAATACTATAAATACTATAAATACTATAAATACTATAAATACTATAAATACTATAAATACTATAAATACTATAAATACTATAAATACTATAAATACTATAAATACTATAAATACTATAAATACTATAAATACTATAAATACTATAATTACTATAAATACCATAAATACTATAAATACTATAAATACTATAATACTATAAATACTATAAATACTATAAATACTATAAATACCATAAATACTATAAATACTATAAATACTATAAATACTATAAATACTATAAATACTATAAATACTATAAATACTATAAATACTATAAATACTATAAATACTATAAATACTATAAATACTATAAATACTATAAATACTATAAATACTATAAATACTATAAATACTATAAATACTATAAATACTATAAATACTATAAATACTATAAATACTATAAATACTATAAATACTATAAATACTATAAATACTATAAATACTATAAATACTATAAATACTATAAATACTATAAATACTATAAATACTATAAATACTATAAATACTATAAATACTATAAATACTATAAATACTATAAATACTATAAGATACTATAAATACTATAAATACTATAAATACTATAAATACTATAAATACATACTATAAATACTATAAATACTATAAATACTATAAATACTATAAATACTATTAATACTATAAATACTATAAATACTATAAATATAATAAATACTATAAATACTAAAAATACTATAAATACTATAAATACTATAAATACTATAAATACTATAAATACTATAAATACTATAAATACTATAAATACTATAAATACTATAAATACTATAAATACTATAAATACTATAAATACTATAAATACTATAAATACTATAAATACTATAAACACTATAAATACTATAAATACTATAAATACTATAAATACTATAAATACTATAAATACTATAAATACTATAAATACTATAAATACTATAAATACTATAAATACTATAAATACTATAAATACTATATATACTATAAATACTATAAATACTATATATACTATAAATACTATAAATACTATAAATACTATAAATACTATAAATACTATAAATACTTAGAAATACTATAAATACTATAAATACTATAAATTCTATAAATACTATAAATACTATAAATACTATAAATACTATAAATACTATAAATACTATAAATACTATAAATACTATAAATACTATAAATACTATAAATACTATAAATACTATAAATACTATAAATACTATAAATACTATAAAATACTATAAATACTATAAATACTATAAATACTATAAATACTATAAATACTATAAATACTATAAATACTATAAATATATAAATACTATAAATACTATAAATACTATAAATACTATAAATACTATAAAATACTATAAATACTATAAATACTATAAATACTATAAATACTATAAACACTATAAATACTATAAATAATATAAGCACTATGAATACTGTAAATACTATAAATCTATAAATACTATATTTATGTTTTATAGCGGTTTAGCACAATAAATGACAAGACAATACCAAAAAATTCGTTTCACTTCGAAATTATTCCTGTTTTGAGACTTCTTAATAGCAAATGTTTCTTTTAAATAAAGTAACTAAGTAAAGTAATTAAACTTTTAATGCCTGTTGCTATCTCTATTCATACCTAAAGAAACGGATTGGCCATTTTTTCATTCTATTGAGTTCAATCTTCTATTTATCAATTGTGTTGTTCGTGTTACAAAAAGACTGGTGATTGAACCCCTGGCTTCTCCTTTGGCACCGGGCCTGACAAGGTTAATAGTATTTGTAATCAAAAAACTATAGTTAATTGTTTATTTCTTATTTAAATTGAATTCCTAATTAACAAAAGATTTTGACAGCGCTTCTGTTTACTCAATTCAATAATACGCATAAAATTTTGTGCGTAGAGATTTATGCAAATCGTTTGCTAAAGTTCTTATAAAAATATTGAGATTGCGTAAAACTTACGAGATACGCTGTTACGCAGTAACTTGAACCACTCTATAAATTTTCTAATATCATATGCATTTAAATTCTATTGCATTGTTATTGTGTGAGTCAACATCGTTACATTATTAATAGTTAATTTTTTTAACCCTCTACTGAGCGCATTATGATCGAGCTAAAAAATTTTTTTTTTTGGATATACATATATTTAAAATGGAATAGTTAGATACGCAAAAAATTTTTTTGTCAAAAGTATTTCCGTTTCCGTTAGAAGTCATGTGTGTCTGTTTGAAGGAATGCTCGATTTCATGTGTTTTACATGTACAATTGGAAAACAATCACATAAACATTAATCAGTAGGCTATAAATTCTATATAAAAAAAATATAAGTAAACTTACTTACACGTAACTTACAAAAACCAATGATTTGTTTTCTAAATTCTCTTTTTTTCTGAATTAAAAAAAAACGACACGCACTGATAAACTAAACTGATATTTTCTTATCAGTTGCGTAAAAAAAGAGACAAGAGCTTTCACCCCACATTACCAAGCGTCTACTAATTCATTTTAATAACTGTTCTTTTTCGTCACTTCCAATATCCATTGGAAATTCGAATTTGAAAATGAAAAG
This sequence comes from Dichetophora obliterata, assembly GCA_963920525.1. NCBI lineage: Eukaryota > Metazoa > Arthropoda > Insecta > Diptera > Sciomyzidae > Dichetophora > Dichetophora obliterata. The sequence goes on from OY986437.1 coordinate 92,479,462, forward strand.
CCATATATGGCTTCGTGTGCATAAGAGGGTTAAGAAACACGATAAAAATGTTCACTTTTGTGAATTTAAAAAGAACATCAAATAATTTTATCAGAATTTTTCTTAATTATAGCAAACTTTCAAGAAAATATCAAATTATTAGATAATATATAAAAAATTTCACAACATGCCAAAAAACAACAACAAGGAAAACCAAAATAATACCATCGAAATATATATATTTGCTAAAGTGTGTGGATATAATGTGTGTTAAAGTGTGCAGAAGTTTTGTATATTTAATTCGAGTCCTTCTGTTTATTTAATTATTTGATGTATTTGTGTTTTCTTATAATAAATAAAATTTTTTTTTTAAATCAATTATGATTACGGTTTTCTACTTATATTTCTAGGTCCAACATCACTTGATTGTTTTTTAAAACATTTATAATAAAGTCTTGCTCAATCTTTTTTATTTCCCTGAAACTGTTTTATTGTATATTTAATAGAGGCTTAGCTCCTAAATGCATTTATGCAATGCATCAGTGTGTTTTATTTTGATTTGGTTCGAAGCTTATCAATCAAAACTGCGCCACTACACTATTTTTAAGGATATCAAGAGAGTTGCGCAGTTTTCGTATTTGAACTTAGCACCAGTTAAAAATAAAACATACTGATGCATTGCTCAGCATTGCATTGCATTGAAATCAGCCACATGTTCGATAAAATTGGGAAAAGATTTTTTACAGCGTCTAAAGTTGAAAAAATATTTAAAGCTATCGAAAATTTAAACCATAATGACTAAAGTAGTTAAATAAAGAATCAGATTTAATTAAATAACAAATTAAAATAAATCATTCTTGTTTTGACAACAAGCACATTAATACATCATTAAAACTATGAATTTGTAGAGCAAAAACATTTCTATAAACGACAAATAATCATTATTTAATCAATATTAATAATAATAACATACTCATTACATAATTTTAATAATATACACATTAATTATAATATTAATATTCCTATTATGATTAATATTAAAAAGACATATGGCGTGTGCCATTGATAAACACACCTCTAATGTCAAATTCAATCCAATCATATAATTTTTATCAGTGCATTTAATTATTAATGACTAGACGGTCAAACGACTGAACTTGAACTTTTGTCATGACATCAAATAATAACAGCAAACACAACAAAAAGCCAATATTGACAACATTATATTATTAAATAAAACAAAAATAACAACCATTAACAAAAATAAAGTAATCAACACCAAAGCAAATCAAGGCAGACCAAGATAGACACTTTTATATGTATATAAAGACGATCTAGAAAAATCATATCACAAGTCAAAATCAAGTTCAAGTTATAGCAAAACAACGCCTTCCCAGCAAGCATGCTTGCTGCCATAAAATAAAATTTAGCAACAACAAGTACAGCATAACAACAACATAGCCACAGCAGCAGCAACAACAACAATCTTTTGGCCATTGGGTCTACATTGCAACATTTGATTTATGCGCCATAATCAAGAAACGTGTTGAGCCCGTTGGCAACACATACGAGTATAAAGCAACAGCAACAGCAATAGCAACAGTTGCTATATAATGCGATCAGATAGATCAGCTGATATTGCGCGAAAATATCATGATATAAATATTAGCAACGGAATAAATTTAAAGATTTTGCGGTATTTTTGTGGTAGCACTTATTTATTTATAGAAAGTGAAAAGTAATGAATTGAATTGTATTATTTAAGCATTTTTAAAATTTTTTTATGGTGGCATACCAAGCCATAAATTCTTATATATTTATTTTAAGCAATGAAAAATGCTAGAATTTTTAAAATTTTTTAAATTTTTATTAATTTGTCCGAACTTTGTTTTCTTTTTTTTTTAAATAGCTACCAATCGCTTTTAAAAAAATAAAAGAAGCTGCTTTGTTTTTTTGTATATATTGCTCACAAATTGCTTTTATTTGCTTAGATGTACAGTTATTTATCTTAGCCCTCCAACTTTTTAGCACATTTAAAAATTGCATCAATAATATAAAAAAGGCCAACTTATGTCGTTCGTTGCCATTAAAAGTCACAATTGCTCTTAATTTTGCAAAAAACTCATTGAAATTCCTCGACGTGTTCACTTCAAATGCAAATCTGTTCGATACTTGGATTCAAGTTGTATCTCAAAGATGTGGTGGGCGGTCTTAGATTGTTTTTTAAGATTCATCTATTGGATGAGGTCATCCATCTAGTGTGGTTGTCCCACTTGGTGAATAATCATAATATGGTTTGAGGGCAATTCTTTGCTTGTCGAGAAACTTCCCATTAAACCAGGAGTATCATTATTTATTTCATTTATGAACCCTTTTTTTGGTAGAAAATTTCCTTTTGCGCACTAGCAAATAAATAATTTGTCAAAATAACATGATTTGATGATAAAGCTAAACTTTTTCCACTGGACAAATATAGCTCTATTTGCATTAGTAAGAAGAAAATGGAAGTGGCAGCATACTTATGTAATTTGTTTATGCTCATAACTTGTGCGCTAATATCGCACATTTATCGACTATGAGCAAAACTAATCATAAAAAAGCATTTGTGCTCATAAATGTGGAGCAAGAGAAAATCATTACATATGAGCAATTTGGGTAAGATACCTCAGTAAAATATTAATATGTGCACAAATATTATTTATTTTTTCTCCCTAAAAATGAATAACAATACAATTTTTTGTGAGTTTGTCAAAATTTTTTTAAAGCTTGGAGTTTATTATTCCAACAGAGAATTCTTCTCTTACTCGTTTCGTAGTACTTACCGTTAATCGAAAAAAGTGTGAAATCTCGCGTGTGCAATAGAAAGTATTTATTTGTGCACAATTGCTGTTTTTTGTGCTTTAACTGCAGTAACGTAAAAATTACAAATTTTTGTTGATAACCTATGTAAGAAAAACAATAAACACAACGGTAATGCATTTTTGGAAAAAAATATGAGCACATTTTAGAGTATTTTATTTTTCAAATAAAAATGCCACGTGGAACTACTTTATCTGTAGAAGATGGTGGAAATATAAAAGGCTTAAGTGAAACCGTTATAAAAGTTGGTGATAAAAGTTCTAAATGTTACCAGAAGTGGCCTTTGTAGTCTGATAAAGAGTGCGCTAGACTATAAGCTCAGAGGTCGCCAGTTCGAATTCGGGCATGGTTATTTTCGCTTTCTTTGTTCTTTACTAAGAAGAATTATTGAAGCAAAAAATCCACAGCTAAGTTGAGAAAAATGTGGAATTAAGGGACAGGAACAACTGAGGGCTGGAAATGCTTGCTGAGGTTAAGGCATAACACTAGTCTCGGTAAAAAGCAATTCAAATTGTCTTTCACGTTTGTTCCGTTGTTCCGCCTAATCGATAGTTCACGTATGGTTCCAATCAATTTTTCCTCTAATAATCTATCCATTTCTTTTAACCCTAACACTGACCCTATTTACATATGTAAATATTTCATTTTTTAAATGGCTACAAATTTGATGTTTTTGGCACGATTTAAATATAATTTACGTTCAGTGGCTAATTTTGTTTATTTAAACAAATTTAAAAATTAGCCACTGAATGTAAATTATATTCAAATCGTGCCAAAAACATAAAATTTGTAACCATTTAAAAAATGAAATATTTACATATGTAAATAGGGTCAGTGTTAGGGTTAAGGTCAAAAACTAAACGTTGTTTGTATAAGATGTTTGCATGCCTTGGTTCTTTGATCTTTTTTTTTAAAAATAAAGAGAAAGAAGCAGAATCCAACAAATTTTGGATGAAAATGCCAACGTTAGCTATGAATCGCCTTTCTCTCATCCCAAGCTTCTTCCATGACACATTGCAGTCAGTCTAGCATATGGTGAAAAATACAAATTGTGTGAGAAAGAGTTTGGGAATGTCATTTTAATTGATCAGAAAAGGTTCAACCTTGAAGGGGCCGATGGTTGCAAGAAATACCGGCACGATTTGAGACAGCCACAATAAATTAGGTATGCCCGTAACCATGTGAGCGTATCATTGATGATTTGAGCCGGTTTCAGATACTCTGAAAGTCTCCAATGTATTTTATCGAATTAAAATCGAATGCACAAATGTATATTGAGTTAGTATATGATGTGCCTATTGACTCTATTGAGTATGTATAGCAATACGAGGATAAATGGACTTTTCAGCAAGACAACGCACCAAAAAATTCTGCCCGAGCCACAAAAACTTTCTACAAATCTGAAATATACCCGTACTGTAGTGACGTGCTGTTAGTCAAGACTTGAGTCCTATCAAAAACCTATGGGTCATTTTTTTGGCCCAAGTTAATAAAAACGGGCACAAGTTCGAGTCGGTGAAGCATCTGAAAACAGTTTGTTAAGAGGAATGGCATAAAATCCTCAGATCCTCAGATCGTGATGTACTTCATGTCTTTCAAGCTAAACCAAGTCATATATAAGAAAATAAGACATATTCCTTTCTAAAACATATGTGTGTATATTTCTATTTATTTCTTAAGGTCTTGCCAAAGTGTTCATGGATCATGCGCAAATGAGGTTAATTGAAAATACCTTTTCCACAAATTATGATTAAATTATTCATTGATCATGCGCAATTGAGATTGAATTGAATATACCTTTTTAGGAAAAAATTAAAATTTTTTGTTATTTTATTACTTACTAGTGTCGCCTGTGGCCGAAATTCAACCAACTTTCTGAAATTATAATCGTTTTTTCTCATTCTGAGGCGATGACCTGTGATGGTTGATTACCACTGGGGTTTTTTTTTCTTATCTTAATTGAAATTTTTTTTGTCACCACAATATTGGTAGTTTTAATTAAACAATTTATAAATATGAGTATTCGGTTTTGTAATTGAAATTCTATTACAAATCAAAATATCGTCACGTAACCCATCCACATCGATATGTTGCATATATTGCTATTTTTGACTATCGAATATTAGAATATCGAATATTTCAAACGGAAATTGCGAACTTAAGCCACTCTGATCTGTATAACGCGATCGAAAATTCTTTCTTTCTCTCTAAGCTTGCATCAGACAAGACACGCTGATTCTGCATCCAAAAATTACAAAAAGATCATTAAGACTAAAATCAATTATATTTGTTAAAATTTAATAGTGAAGTTAAATAAAAGTTTTTACATTAATCTTGTCCTAATAGGAAAAAGGGCAAAACAATATTATTAATAAAACGTTAACAGCAGTTATCCGAATAATCAACTTCATCCAAAGGTAAAAAACAAAAAAAAAATGAATTTTAATATCTTTATAAAAATGATTATTTTAATAATAAATAAAATAATAACACTTGCTTAGGCATTCGATCAGCAACATTCATTTTTGGTAGCATGGTGGTCACATAGTTTATCTGGCCAACTTGCACCCCACTACATGCTAAACCGAGAAACTCAAATTTCTCTATTACTCCACTGCCGAAGATCTGCAGCTGATCACGCATTCTTCTGTTCTTCAGCGCAGTCCAGTCCTCAGTCATCATTTGCTAACACACGACAACGACAAAAATTCGGCTTTAATGTGCTTAAAACTAAGAAAAAAAAAACTATTAAGTTTGCTTAGAAGTGTTAAAAAAAACTACTAAAATCTTCTTTAAACTATTTAAAGCTCTTAGAGATGCTTAAAACCATCAAAACTATTAGATTAAAAGTTAAAGTTTAGTTTAATAAAGTAATAATTAAATTCAGTATTAAATACAAAAAGTTAAATACCTATTAAAAGAAGAAAGAGAAAAAGAAAAAAAAAAAAAAAAGCATGTTACAGTAGTGAAATATATAAAGGTAATTTAAGCATATACACATTTTCTTATAGTGATAAATTAAAATAGTTGCTACGTCTCATCCACAACAACAATTCCTGCATCAGGCCTGCTGCATCGGATTTCGTAAGAAAAAAAAAAATCAAACAAAATTGTAAGTTTATCATTTTAATAATTGTATATTATAAAAATTTAATAACCACGTTATTGTGCATAGAAATACATACATATATACATATTTGGTTATACATTTATATATATAGGTGTGTATGTATATACATACATAACACAACTATTCCAAATCATATACCATATATAGCTAAATTTGAATTACCTAAATATATTGACCAGTACAGAGACTATAAATACTTATAGACATTGCATGTGAAAGGAACGGCGCGAAATGAAAAATTTGCCCGTACAAGACAAGAGACCCGACGAGTAACAAACCTAGCGAGTACTCGCTTGCAAGAATTTGTGTTGCTAGCACAACATCATATGTTCCTTAAAGTTTTGTTTATGTTGCTAGAGTGTGTTGCTATATTTTATATACATATATATATACATATATTTTTTAGATTTCGCAGTAGTGCAGCATGTCGTTTGTTTAGGTTTTTTTGCTTGATTTGTTGTTGCAGCATTGGTTTTTTTTTGCTGCTTTTTCTTGTGTTAGGATTTTGTTCACGTTTTGGCAGCTTTTGATCTTTAGAAATAAATCATATTTTTGCGATTTTGTCTATCTGAGGCAAAGGCGTTTAAGATAAATCGCTATATCTTTTTTATTTCTAATCGGATTCAAATGCTCCAAAGAGCAAAATTTTAGAAAATGGATTAATCTTTCAAATGACATTAAAATTAAATTTTAGAAAAAAAAAATAATTATTTACTATCTACCTATTTTAAACCGATTTAAAACAAAAACTCTAATTTGCTGCACAGGGTAAAATTTACTCAATCCTTTTAATTTCACTTTTTTAAAGAAAATACTCTCAATTTTGTTTTAATTCAAGATCGTCAGATATAAATCATATTTTTGCGATTTTGTCTATCTGAAGCAAAGACGTTTTAGATAAATCGCTATATCTTTTTTGTTTCTAATCGGATTCAAATGCACCGAAGGACAACATTTTAGAAAATTTATCAATATTCTAAATGACATTAAAATTAAACTTAAAAAAAAATAAACCAATTATTTATTAACAATTCTTACCTTTATCCTTTCAAATGACATCAAAATAAAGTTTTGCAAAAATTAATCGAATTCTTTATTTACTATTTTTACCTTTATCTATTCAAATAATATCAAAATTAAATTTTAACAGAATTAATCCGATTATTTATTAACTATTTTAAATAGATTTAAAACAAAAACTCCAATAATCACTTTTAATTGATTTTTTTTAAGAAAAAAACCATGCATTTTATTTTCTTGTTTTATTTATTTAGAATTAAATTATGATTTGTCTAATTTGTTGTTAAGAAAAAAATAAAAAGTAGTATTCTATTGCCACGCAGGACAATCGGCAGCTGCACGAATTGCCTTGTGTTATTCTTGTTGCTTTGCCTATTTTGTAGCATCTTCCAATTGGAGACTTATTTTTTTACATTTGATTAAATTGCGATTCGGCAATTTATATTATCAAAAAAATATTTTTTTTTTCTAAAGCAAAATGTAGGCTTATTAACAAATTGTAAGCTCTAATTTTTGTATTAAATAGTGAAAAAGGAATACATATATGAAAACCAAAACAACTGAAATGCTTTTAAGTTTTTTGTTATATTGCTGACTTAAACATGAATTATTATAAAATAAGTTTTGAAGTTTTTTGTGATAAATTTAAAATTTGCTAAATAAATGAAATTTTTAAATTTTTTTCCTTTTTCTTCGAAAATTTAAAAATTACAAAATAAATGAAATTTTTTAAGATTTCTTCTTTGCTTTTAAATTTCAATTATTTCAAATGTATATAAGTTTTAAGGAAATACCATACAAAAATAAAAATAATTACAAAAGCCTGGGGGAAAACATTGCTAAATGAGGTGCACTTATTTTTAACAATATGAGGTGCATTCAGTTTAGAGTAGAGATGAGCGATATTTTGATACCGGTGATTTAGTCACCGTGATTGAAAAATCACTGGTAACTGTGGTGATTAAATACGATTAAAAAACCGTGATCAGTGATTGAGCTTTTGTTAATTTTTTGTCGTATGTCGTTTGCAGCGATTCGTGATATAACCAGTGATTTTTTGATTGTGCGAGAATTTTTTGTCTGTTTCTCAAGTACGCATATCATATGCACTTTGATATGAGTTTTAATGTTGTTTCGGTCACCATACATTTTTTTTTCTATTTTGTTTCAGTTTCTAGTGACCGGACGCTTATTAAAATTTGTATGGTAGAAGTCTATGCTATCACAGTAATTTCACAGTAATTTATCACAGTAACTTCTACCATACAAATTTTAATAAGCGTCCGGTCACTAGAAACTGAAACAAAATAGAAAAAAAAATGTATGGTGACCGAAACAACATTAAAACTCATATCAAAGTGCATATGATATGCGTACTTGAGAAACAGACAAAAAATTCTCGCACAATCAAAAAATCACTGGTTATATCACGAATCGCTGCAAACGACATACGACAAAAAATTAACAAAAGCTCAATCACTGATCACGGTTTTTTAATCGTATTTAATCACCACAGTTACCAGTGATTTTTCAATCACGGTGACTAAATCACCGGTATCAAAATATCGCTCATCTCTACTCTAAACTGAATGCACCTCATATTGTTAAAAATAAGTGCACCTCATTTAGCAATGTTTTCCCCCAGGCTTTTGTAATTATTTTTATTTTTGTATGGTATTTCCTTAAAACTTATATACATTTGAAATAATTGAAATTTAAAAGCAAAGAAGAAATCTTAAAAAATTTCATTTATTTTGTAATTTTTAAATTTTCGAAGAAAAAGGAAAAAAATTTAAAAATTTAATTTATTTAGCAAATTTTAAATTTATCACAAAAAACTTCAAAACTTATTTTATAATAATTCATGTTTAAGTCAGCAATATAACAAAAAACTTAAAAGCATTTCAGTTGTTTTGGTTTTCATATATGTATTCCTTTTTCACTATTTAATACAAAAATTAGAGCTTACAATTTGTTAATAAGCCTACATTTTGCTTTAGAAAAAAAAATATTTTTTTGATAATATAAATTGCCGAATCGCAATTTAATCAAATGTAAAAAAATAAGTCTCCAATTGGAAGATGCTACAAAATAGGCAAAGCAACAAAAATAACACAAGGCAATTCGTGCAGCTGCCGATTGTCCTGCGTGGCAATAGAATACTACTTTTTATTTTTTTCTTAACAACAAATTAGACAAATCATAATTTAATTCTAAATAAATAAAACAAGAAAATAAAATGCATGGTTTTTTTCTTAAAAAAAATCAATTAAAAGTGATTATTGGAGTTTTTGTTTTAAATCTATTTAAAATAGTTAATAAATAATCGGATTAATTCTGTTAAAATTTAATTTTGATATTATTTGAATAGATAAAGGTAAAAATAGTAAATAAAGAATTCGATTAATTTTTGCAAAACTTTATTTTGATGTCATTTGAAAGGATAAAGGTAAGAATTGTTAATAAATAATTGGTTTATTTTTTTTTAAGTTTAATTTTAATGTCATTTAGAATATTGATAAATTTTCTAAAATGTTGTCCTTCGGTGCATTTGAATCCGATTAGAAACAAAAAAGATATAGCGATTTATCTAAAACGTCTTTGCTTCAGATAGACAAAATCGCAAAAATATGATTTATATCTGACGATCTTGAATTAAAACAAAATTGAGAGTATTTTCTTTAAAAAAGTGAAATTAAAAGGATTGAGTAAATTTTACCCTGTGCAGCAAATTAGAGTTTTTGTTTTAAATCGGTTTAAAATAGGTAGATAGTAAATAATTATTTTTTTTTTCTAAAATTTAATTTTAATGTCATTTGAAAGATTAATCCATTTTCTAAAATTTTGCTCTTTGGAGCATTTGAATCCGATTAGAAATAAAAAAGATATAGCGATTTATCTTAAACGCCTTTGCCTCAGATAGACAAAATCGCAAAAATATGATTTATTTCTAAAGATCAAAAGCTGCCAAAACGTGAACAAAATCCTAACACAAGAAAAAGCAGCAAAAAAAAACCAATGCTGCAACAACAAATCAAGCAAAAAAACCTAAACAAACGACATGCTGCACTACTGCGAAATCTAAAAAATATATGTATATATATATGTATATAAAATATAGCAACACACTCTAGCAACATAAACAAAACTTTAAGGAACATATGATGTTGTGCTAGCAACACAAATTCTTGCAAGCGAGTACTCGCTAGGTTTGTTACTCGTCGGGTCTCTTGTCTTGTACGGGCAAATTTTTCATTTCGCGCCGTTCCTTTCACATGCAATGTCTATAAGTATTTATAGTCTCTGACCAGTACATAAATTTACGTAATGAGAATAAATATTCACATAGATAAAAGTCTTGGAATCTCTACTATAATAATAGCTAAACAAGAATAATTTTTCTCTTTTTTTCTTCTAATTTTCGTTAATATTAATAACCAAATAAAACAATAAAAAAATAAACATATAAAATATTGCAAATTTGTAAAACTAATTTACCTTAAGTAGTTATTAAAAGTGAAAGAAGATAGTTAAAACAAACATAAAAATAAATTAATTACAGATATGTGTATAATACTAACATATAAACTAAAACATTTAACTAAAATACCATAAACAAACTAGAATTCGCTATAAGCTATATATTAAGAATTTAATTATTTACCCAACAACAACTAGCAGATTAATGCAGAGACTATAAATACTTATAGACATTGCATGTGAAAGGAACGGCGCGAAATGAAAAATTTGCCCGTACAAGACAAGAGACCCGACGAGTAACAAACCTAGCGAGTACTCGCTTGCAAGAATTTGTGTTGCTAGCACAACATCATATGTTCCTTAAAGTTTTGTTTATGTTGCTAGAGTGTGTTGCTATATTTTATATACATATATATATACATATATTTTTTAGATTTCGCAGTAGTGCAGCATGTCGTTTGTTTAGGTTTTTTTGCTTGATTTGTTGTTGCAGCATTGGTTTTTTTTTGCTGCTTTTTCTTGTGTTAGGATTTTGTTCACGTTTTGGCAGCTTTTGATCTTTAGAAATAAATCATATTTTTGCGATTTTGTCTATCTGAGGCAAAGGCGTTTAAGATAAATCGCTATATCTTTTTTATTTCTAATCGGATTCAAATGCTCCAAAGAGCAAAATTTTAGAAAATGGATTAATCTTTCAAATGACATTAAAATTAAATTTTAGAAAAAAAAAATAATTATTTACTATCTACCTATTTTAAACCGATTTAAAACAAAAACTCTAATTTGCTGCACAGGGTAAAATTTACTCAATCCTTTTAATTTCACTTTTTTAAAGAAAATACTCTCAATTTTGTTTTAATTCAAGATCGTCAGATATAAATCATATTTTTGCGATTTTGTCTATCTGAAGCAAAGACGTTTTAGATAAATCGCTATATCTTTTTTGTTTCTAATCGGATTCAAATGCACCGAAGGACAACATTTTAGAAAATTTATCAATATTCTAAATGACATTAAAATTAAACTTAAAAAAAAATAAACCAATTATTTATTAACAATTCTTACCTTTATCCTTTCAAATGACATCAAAATAAAGTTTTGCAAAAATTAATCGAATTCTTTATTTACTATTTTTACCTTTATCTATTCAAATAATATCAAAATTAAATTTTAACAGAATTAATCCGATTATTTATTAACTATTTTAAATAGATTTAAAACAAAAACTCCAATAATCACTTTTAATTGATTTTTTTTAAGAAAAAAACCATGCATTTTATTTTCTTGTTTTATTTATTTAGAATTAAATTATGATTTGTCTAATTTGTTGTTAAGAAAAAAATAAAAAGTAGTATTCTATTGCCACGCAGGACAATCGGCAGCTGCACGAATTGCCTTGTGTTATTTTTGTTGCTTTGCCTATTTTGTAGCATCTTCCAATTGGAGACTTATTTTTTTACATTTGATTAAATTGCGATTCGGCAATTTATATTATCAAAAAAATATTTTTTTTTCTAAAGCAAAATGTAGGCTTATTAACAAATTGTAAGCTCTAATTTTTGTATTAAATAGTGAAAAAGGAATACATATATGAAAACCAAAACAACTGAAATGCTTTTAAGTTTTTTGTTATATTGCTGACTTAAACATGAATTATTATAAAATAAGTTTTGAAGTTTTTTGTGATAAATTTAAAATTTGCTAAATAAATTAAATTTTTAAATTTTTTTCCTTTTTCTTCGAAAATTTAAAAATTACAAAATAAATGAAATTTTTTAAGATTTCTTCTTTGCTTTTAAATTTCAATTATTTCAAATGTATATAAGTTTTAAGGAAATACCATACAAAAATAAAAATAATTACAAAAGCCTGGGGGAAAACATTGCTAAATGAGGTGCACTTATTTTTAACAATATGAGGTGCATTCAGTTTAGAGTAGAGATGAGCGATATTTTGATACCGGTGATTTAGTCACCGTGATTGAAAAATCACTGGTAACTGTGGTGATTAAATACGATTAAAAAACCGTGATCAGTGATTGAGCTTTTGTTAATTTTTTGTCGTATGTCGTTTGCAGCGATTCGTGATATAACCAGTGATTTTTTGATTGTGCGAGAATTTTTTGTCTGTTTCTCAAGTACGCATATCATATGCACTTTGATATGAGTTTTAATGTTGTTTCGGTCACCATACATTTTTTTTTCTATTTTGTTTCAGTTTCTAGTGACCGGACGCTTATTAAAATTTGTATGGTAGAAGTTACTGTGATAAATTACTGTGAAATTACTGTGATAGCATAGACTTCTACCATACAAATTTTAATAAGCGTCCGGTCACTAGAAACTGAAACAAAATAGAAAAAAAAATGTATGGTGACCGAAACAACATTAAAACTCATATCAAAGTGCATATGATATGCGTACTTGAGAAACAGACAAAAAATTCTCGCACAATCAAAAAATCACTGGTTATATCACGAATCGCTGCAAACGACATACGACAAAAAATTAACAAAAGCTCAATCACTGATCACGGTTTTTTAATCGTATTTAATCACCACAGTTACCAGTGATTTTTCAATCACGGTGACTAAATCACCGGTATCAAAATATCGCTCATCTCTACTCTAAACTGAATGCACCTCATATTGTTAAAAATAAGTGCACCTCATTTAGCAATGTTTTCCCCCAGGCTTTTGTAATTATTTTTATTTTTGTATGGTATTTCCTTAAAACTTATATACATTTGAAATAATTGAAATTTAAAAGCAAAGAAGAAATCTTAAAAAATTTCATTTATTTTGTAATTTTTAAATTTTCGAAGAAAAAGGAAAAAAATTTAAAAATTTCATTTATTTAGCAAATTTTAAATTTATCACAAAAAACTTCAAAACTTATTTTATAATAATTCATGTTTAAGTCAGCAATATAACAAAAAACTTAAAAGCATTTCAGTTGTTTTGGTTTTCATATATGTATTCCTTTTTCACTATTTAATACAAAAATTAGAGCTTACAATTTGTTAATAAGCCTACATTTTGCTTTAGAAAAAAAAAATATTTTTTTGATAATATAAATTGCCGAATCGCAATTTAATCAAATGTAAAAAAATAAGTCTCCAATTGGAAGATGCTACAAAATAGGCAAAGCAACAAGAATAACACAAGGCAATTCGTGCAGCTGCCGATTGTCCTGCGTGGCAATAGAATACTACTTTTTATTTTTTTCTTAACAACAAATTAGACAAATCATAATTTAATTCTAAATAAATAAAACAAGAAAATAAAATGCATGGTTTTTTTCTTAAAAAAAATCAATTAAAAGTGATTATTGGAGTTTTTGTTTTAAATCTATTTAAAATAGTTAATAAATAATCGGATTAATTCTGTTAAAATTTAATTTTGATATTATTTGAATAGATAAAGGTAAAAATAGTAAATAAAGAATTCGATTAATTTTTGCAAAACTTTATTTTGATGTCATTTGAAAGGATAAAGGTAAGAATTGTTAATAAATAATTGGTTTATTTTTTTTTAAGTTTAATTTTAATGTCATTTAGAATATTGATAAATTTTCTAAAATGTTGTCCTTCGGTGCATTTGAATCCGATTAGAAACAAAAAAGATATAGCGATTTATCTAAAACGTCTTTGCTTCAGATAGACAAAATCGCAAAAATATGATTTATATCTGACGATCTTGAATTAAAACAAAATTGAGAGTATTTTCTTTAAAAAAGTGAAATTAAAAGGATTGAGTAAATTTTACCCTGTGCAGCAAATTAGAGTTTTTGTTTTAAATCGGTTTAAAATAGGTAGATAGTAAATAATTATTTTTTTTTTCTAAAATTTAATTTTAATGTCATTTGAAAGATTAATCCATTTTCTAAAATTTTGCTCTTTGGAGCATTTGAATCCGATTAGAAATAAAAAAGATATAGCGATTTATCTTAAACGCCTTTGCCTCAGATAGACAAAATCGCAAAAATATGATTTATTTCTAAAGATCAAAAGCTGCCAAAACGTGAACAAAATCCTAACACAAGAAAAAGCAGCAAAAAAAAACCAATGCTGCAACAACAAATCAAGCAAAAAAACCTAAACAAACGACATGCTGCACTACTGCGAAATCTAAAAAATATATGTATATATATATGTATATAAAATATAGCAACACACTCTAGCAACATAAACAAAACTTTAAGGAACATATGATGTTGTGCTAGCAACACAAATTCTTGCAAGCGAGTACTCGCTAGGTTTGTTACTCGTCGGGTCTCTTGTCTTGTACGGGCAAATTTTTCATTTCGCGCCGTTCCTTTCACATGCAATGTCTATAAGTATTTATAGTCTCTGCTTGAACTAGAACATATGTTTTTATTTCTGTTATTGCATTTATCAAATTCAAAGTAAAAAAAAAAAAAAAATACGCCTAATGAAAATTTTTGATTTAAAAAGATTGAAATAAAGATTAATAAAATGAAGTTTAAATAAATATCTCTCTTTTGGCCTGATGTGTTGAAAAAAAAAATAAAACCGGTTTAGTTTAAAACAAATAGGGGCTATCATAAATTATTGTGAGAACAGTTTTGGTAGTAAAGGTTGGGATATTGGGTAAGCAGAACATCAACATCTTGCTCTGCTGCTAAGTGTGTCTGTCTTCCATTCTGTTATTGTTTTGTGTTTAATAGATTCAATGACTTTTATTTGTCCGTCCGTCATTTGTTGTAATTTTCCTATCCCCTCTAGTTTCTTAAGCACGTAAATCTCTCTTGTTTTGACTCTTCAGTGTGACGTAACAAAACCCCCCCGTCCGACGAGCTAAGCCTTTAACCCTTACGTGCGCATGTTATTAAATCACCTGAAGTAGCTTCGATGAAGAAAATGGTTACCCGAAGCTGAACATTCATTACAGACCTTGCTTTAAGGAAATCTTAAGTTTCAAATTATCGCAATAATTTAAATATCAAAATAACCGAAATTTTTAAAAAAATATTATATGTAAAACATTACCCAAAAAAAAAACACTTCTGAACACCGTTATTTTTCAGAATCAAGACTTTTCATACAAAAATATATTTGAAATTAGTTTTTATGCTGCAGAACTTTGTAAAAAATATAAAAACAACATTTTGAAAAATTTAGTTTTCATCAAAAAAATCATAGAAAATCATGATTTTCGATTATAGAAACGAGCAAAACTGAATATTTTATAGGTTTATTTAAAATAATATAAAACATTGAATTGGTGAAATAACGGTAAATCTTTTTTATTTCTCCAAAATCATTTAATTGTTTTTTTCAGACAAAACGAATTTAATGAAAATCGATTGAAAAATGGCCGAGATATTTGCTTGTTAAATCAAAAGATGAAATTTCAATCGTTTGTTTTCTCATTCTGAGGTGATGACCTTGCTTCAAGGAAATACGTTGTTCTGAAAAAATCTACATGTATCAGCAAATCAAAAAATATTCACATTAGTAAGATAAAAAAATGCTTATTGTAGGATAATAAAATAGGGTATCCTACAAAATGTCTGAAGTATTTTTTGCACATCTTTTCAATGTCTAAAATTTCCTTTTACATCATGTTTTTATATCTCTTATAGTTTAGCTTTTATTTAATTAATGCTCTTTTTACGTTTATATTTAAGGTCGAAGGTCACTAATCTAAAAAGCAATCATACTGTGCAACCAGACCTTTCATCTGATACCTCGTTCATTAATCTACCTCTTTTTAGCCCTGAGATTCCTTACTAAAATTAGTATAAAATTTCAACGTTAATATTTCGGGTCAGAGGTCATCAATTTCAAATCAAACATGATTCGGCACATCTATGGTGCAGTACCTTTCGAATGATATACGTTTCATTGCCCTTATTCTAAAATAAATATCAAAAAGTGTACGACAACATTTGATGTTTGCGTATTAATATATAAGATTTGAATATGTACATTAGAGTTGAATCAAATAAATGGAAGCGAAAAACCTTCATCGGCTTCATATATTTTTGAAAACTCCTCGTCAAAACAATATTTTGTGCATACTGGGTTCATAACTGCGACATAACTTTTGACTTTGCCCGAGGGTTTTTGTATTTCATTGCCATCTTTTTTATTTCACTGAAATTTTTTATTTTATTTTCATTCACCACAGATTTGCTTCTTTAAATTTTAGCAGCAATTACACAAGTGCTATACCCTTATTTATGAAACGCTTCAATTTAAGCTTTTTCAGCTTCACTTAAAACATTTCCTCTGCCATTTTCCAAAAAAGAAGTATTTTATGCATTTACTATGCAGGTAGAAATTAATCACTATAAGAAATTTTGCCCAACTTTTCGCTATCACGCAAAGTACCATGCTGTATAAAAAACTTTTCACATATTTTTATTTTCTGTACTGCTTCATTTTTTAACAAAGCTTCGTTATAAGAATTTGATATCAATTTATGATAAATTTATAAATTTTAAACGCTTTTAAGAGCAATTCGTTCATTTCGTTGATCATTTATCAAAAAATTATGGAAATGAAAAATTAATCATAATTTAGTTATGATCAATGTTTTGTACATGCTTTATACAGAATTATTGCAAAAATTGTGAGCATAGTCCATAGAAAATGATCAAAACTTATATATGGTTAAAGGAAACATACATATTTTGTATGTTATGATCAGCTTGATCATGACGTGTGCACAAAGAATTTTCTCCGTGTAATCTTCGTTTATTGCTTAAACAAGTTAAGTACGGCTTTGTATGTGCCCTGTAGGAAAGTCAACTAATTTAAAAGTAGTTGAAAAAGTAGTTTTTTGTTAACCTAGTTTAAATTTTGACTTTTTTCCATAGAACGAACTAACATATTTTGTATGGTGATGTCCGCTAAATAAATCAATTGACTTTCGTCTGCATTTGTTTTTAACTACTTGTTAAATTAGTTGAATTTAAATTATTTTTTAATTTCTTTTAAATAAATCAATTGAAAACTAGTTAATATTCCACTTACTGAAGATAAATTTAAAAGCATAAAAATTTTAAATTTCTATTCATCAAGAGGACATTTATTTTATTTTTGGAAAAAAAAATATACATAAATTCATATTAGTGAACTCCTAAAGTTAATAATATTTGATGAAATAGCATGGTTAAATACATATAAACTTGTAATCTAATAAAAATTTGCAATAAAAACATGTCAAAATCAGAGTAGTTGCCGCCTTAATATAATTCAAAGTAGTTCTTAAGCCATTTGTTTTGAAGTAGTTTTTGAATTACTTCATAATTAATGCAATCAAAACTATTCAAAATTGAAGTGGGTGCCGCCTTAATATAATTCAAAGTAGTTCAGAAACTAGTTTATTTTAAACTAGTTTTTTTATTAGTTGTTTTTAAAAACAAGTTTGTTTGTATCTATAGGGTGTTTTTTCAACTTCCTAAAAACACATATTTGTAAACATAATCGTACGGAAAAAGTTGTTCAAGAAAATTCAAAATAAAATTAGTTTCTTCCTTTGCAACTGGAAAAGTTGAAGAGAATTTTGAAGGGAATGATGGAGAATATTATTACGCCTGTGTCATAATGATAGTGAAACATAACAATTTCTTCTAACTAAATAAAACCTTTCACTGTTTATTGCCGAAACAGCAGAAATCAGCAACAGCTTTTCTAGTTTTTCTTTTTTTTTTATTATTAATATACTATCATACAAATATATTTATTCATACATCATACTCTGTCAAATAATACTTTTTTTTTAAACTGAACCAACGCTCAGGGGAAGCCCCCTATAAATGTGTAAATGTGTAAGCATTGTGTTGATTCGGAAGTTGGGTGATAGTTAGTTGGAGGGTGAATAGATGGAGTAGTGTCGGTGAAGATTTGTTTTTTCAATTTGCACAGCTTAAATCTGCCGGGAAGCACGCTCGCAGGGAGACTATTCCACAACCTTACTGTACGACTAAAAAACGAATTATCTCGGTAATGCGAGGTTCTGATGGACATCGAGGCAATGGTAAAGGGGTGGGCTTGGACAACTGCCCGAGTGGACCTGGCAAACACACGAGCTGGTGGCGTCAGGCCATGTATCTCCCTTCAACACTTCCCATGGTAATACCTATACAGAAGGCTTAGGCAACCAACATTACGTCGATGCCCAAGAGAGTTGAGAGAGGATGAAATACTTTCATCCCCTATCAAACATATCGCACGACGTTGAACTCGATCCAGAAGCTTCAAATAAGATCTTGAAGCCCCTGCCCAAATGTGCGAATTGTACTCCATTTTCGGCCTAATATATGAGGTGTAGATCATGCGAAGATCAGCTGAAGTGAAATATTTTTTAGCACCGTTTTAAAAAACCTAGGCACTTTCTCGCTTCTATCGACACATCGAAAATATGACCATTCCAACGAAGATCAGATTAGATCAATATGCCCAGAAGGTCAAAAGCGGTTGATTCCATAACATACACATCATTCATATTGAGAGGAGCTAAGGGGCAATCCATCCGCTTGTGGGTTAACATCAACACTGGGTCTTGCTTGCATTGAACTCTACTCTATCAGCAAGACCCCTCTCGGAGATCTTTTGTAGATCATTAAAGAGTGTGTCATTCATAATTTGCCTCTTTCTCTCAATCTAAATAGGGCTTGGGCGTTTTTTGAATGAATATGAATGACAAATGCTGCTGTCGTCTGCCAACAAATATATTGGGTCATATGTCAACTACAGAAAGTCGTTGAAAAAACCAGAAACAAGGTTGGCGATAGGACTGAACCCTGAGGTACTTTTGCGTTGATGGCATGCTTCTCGGACGAAATACCGTCAATTACGACACGAGTCCTTGAGAAAACACGTGATCCATCGAGCGAAGTTACCACCAAAATCATTTGCAACAAGTTTTGACACGAGCGCTTTATGCCACACTCGGTCAAACGCTTTTAAAATATCAAGAGCAACAACCCTACTCTCGTCGAAAAAGTGAACGCATTTATTCCATTCTTCGGTTAAGAACGCCTTCAGATCACCAGTAGAGCAAGCCCTACGGAAACCATATTGACGGTCACAGAGCAGTTGGTTGTGCTCCAGATAATTCGCAACGTTAATGTTTATTACGCTCTCCATAACTTTTGAAAGCGTAGATCATATCGCAATGAGTCTTTAGTTTGCAGTGTTCGTGGCATCGCTTTTTTAGGTACCGGCTGGACATTTGCAGCCTTCTAACAAGATGGAAATACTCCTGTTCTGTAGAAGGTGTTGAAAAGGTTGCGCAAAGGCCGAGAAAGTGAAGAAGCACACATTTTAAGCACAATTGGCGGTATGCCGTCAGGACCAAAAGCTTTATAGTGATACAGTTTTTATTGATACCTGGAAAATTGAATTCGAGTGACTTTTGTAATTTTTGAAAGAAACGACTCAAATACATTGAAAAACCTGTATCCATTATGTTTTCTTTTCCGAAAAAGTAGGAAGGAGGCGGCCTCGATAGTCTAGTGGTAACGCGATTGACTGTCGCTCAGGGGTCCCGGGTTCGAATCCTTGCCGGGCCATGGTCCTGCGCTATAATTTTTCATTCCTTATTTTTAATCAAAGGAACTTTAAAGCACATCAATTTACGACGAAAAGTTGGTGTGGAAAAGTTTATGAAGAGGAACGCCTTATAATTTAATTTGACTGAGGTCGAGGCATAACATTTGCTTCAGATTTAATATCACATGTTTCTACAGCTTCTGCCACATTAAGAAAATCCTAAACAAAAGTTTCACTTGATTACTCTCTTCTTCCATTCTGTGGTTTCACAACGGGCCAATAATATGGTTTTACAGGGTAGGTCTCAAGACCTGCCACCACCATAACCTAACCTAAGTCGGATGGAGAGGGGAGAGGGGGTTGTTCGATCATTCGTCACATTACTCTCCGAGGGTTTTCACTTTCGATTCAAAAAGTGGTTTTTTAAAACCATTGCTTGTGGCAAAGCGGTAATTATAAAAAGGTTTTTTTACTAAAGTTTTTTACATTTCATTGTATCCAAAAATGTGTTGTCTGTAAAAAAAAATTGACAGTGATTTTGAAGAAAGTTTTAAAAATTTTAGATATCTAAAACACTTTAAAATTTGGCAAAGGCCATGTTACATTTTTCTTTTTCATATGAAAACGCTTGAATCGTTTTTTTTTTTAAATAAGACACGCTAACTGTCAACAAAATCTAAGCAAATGCAAACAGCTGGAAAGCAATTATAAATAAGTTTGTTGAGTGTTGTGTTTTTTTTTTTGCTCATAGAAAAAACACAGGAACAAATAAGAATCAGCGAGAAAAATGAAAAAAAATGTTAAAAAACCGCTTATCTGAACTTGAACTAGACACCAGTTAGGCTAACTACGGGTTAGCATGATTCTAGCTCGGCATTCGTTGGCCAAGCCAAGGCAAGGCAAAGCAGAGCCAACGCTCGTCGTTCAATGCTGGTTTTGAAAATGAAAAAATTGTGCAAAAAAAAAATAACAACACTAGCAATAAAAGCAAAAACAAAAATATTCATAAATAAAAACATGAATTGTAACACTTTTGCGTTTCGGTTCGACTTAGTTTTGCATTGTGTGATTTATGGCAAAACCGGAAATGATGTCGACGGCGGCAACCACAACAGATGCAATAAAGCAGGAAATGCTATTTGGCGCAAAGTTCAACTTTGAAAATGCACGACTAGATCTCGACTTTGCTGTCTATGATTAGATGTCTGTCGGTCAGTTATGCATATATGTATGTATATATGTGTATAGCATATAAGCTTGTACTTGTTTTTATCATGGCATGTTGTTCTGGATATCTGTAGCTTGTTATGTCAGGCTGGCTGCCTTGGTTATCAGTGTCATTCTGCTTGTCTCAAACTGAAATATTTGGGCTGCTTTTCTTCAACTTAGCAGAATATTGTGTCTTTGCGTTAATTATCTTGTCTTTTCTGTTTTTTGCAATATTTCTGTGTTTGAAAATGCCGCAAACATAAGAATTTAAAAAAATTTAATTTGAATTTAATATATCTTTCATTTTCATGTTCTAATAATAACACTTCGCCATACTAATTGCAAAAAAATTTTACACATGAATTTTACCAAATTCATTTTCAACAAAAGTCGATAAGTGGCAAAATTGCATTTTCACTTCTTCTCGAAGGACTTCGAAGTTACAAGACAATTACTTTATTCAAAATATATTATTTACATGCTTCAAACCTTTTAAACATGACAATATAGACATCAAATTAAAAAGGACCTTTGCTCTTTCTAAAAAAAAATTATTTTGTTTATTTGGTCTTGAAATTTCCTTGAACATTTTGAACAAAATTGTATTTTTTCGTTCTTAACGTACTTTATTTTCAAATTTCGTTGGGAGTTTTCATGGCTATTGAAGGATTTCATTTAAAAAGGACATAAAAATGGCAAAATAGCTTTAGACATATAAATAAAAAGTAAGTTCTTCTTCTGCATTCGATACTCATATTTTAAATGTTTGAAAGGTTTCTGAACCTGACGTTCTAAAGAAAATGAGAGAAGGCAGTTTTGCAATCCTTTACTTCTAGTTTCACAAGTATATGGTTTACTACGAGTGTGAAAAATGCTGTCGCTCGATGAAATGTATATTTAATATTTATTGTTTTTCTGTGCTTAATTTATATCACTAAATTGTTTATCGAATTTTTGATTGAACTTAGTTCTTATATCACATTAGAACCCAGATGAATAAGAGCCAGGTCCATAGCCTGGCTTTCCCAGGGGCGACTTCGATAACAAAAATTTATTTGTACCATCATATTATTAAAAGTATGGGAATGGGACTAAAGTTTTTAAATGGCTTATAGTTTTTTTCAAAATATGAATAAAAAAAAGCTCAATTTATTTAAATGTGTTTTTATGATTAAATAAATTTTTAAGATATATATAATTTTTTATTTAATTTAGGTTAATATTAAAAAAAATGCTTTTAATTTTAAAACAAACTAAAAACAAAATAATAGAAGACTTGAAAATATTTTTTGTATTTAATAGAAACAAATAATGTAAACCATTATCATTTCATTAAACCATTTAAAATAATTCACTAGAAATGAAATTTTCAAGTTGTTTTTCGTTGAGATCGTAAAATATGTATTTTAGACCAGATTAAGATTGTCAGCTTTCGGGGTCAAAGTTAGAGTTGCTCTTAAAATGAATTTGCATAATTTATTTTTTAATTTTTTTCACAATTTATTTTTTTTAAATAAAAATATAAGAACAATACCTCCGTGAATTTTTTATGTATTAAAGCGAATACTATAGAATTTAATGAAAAGTGCACTACTGTTAGGTGTACTTTTGAAACAATTGATCTTTTTCTGTGGTACCTGAAACAAGTATTTCGAAAGAAAATTATTTCAGAAAAGATTTCTGTAAGTACTGAAAATATAATAAACTAGCTCAGTTAATTATGTCTATCATTTCATTTTTAATTTATCAAACTATACAAAAAATAAAAGAGGTTTTTAAAATTACACTTGCATTAAAAAAATACATTGCAATTTTATCAAAAACAACAGATTTTCCACTTTTTCTAATTAAATATTTAAAAACTTTAAAAATATATTTAAATGTATATATTAGACCGGATCGTTTTTGTATGGGGAAAAATAATCAGCCGTTCGGGGTCTGAAAAGTTAGAAAAACTCATAAAAACGATTTCTGCATACTTTTTTTTTTCAAATTGGAGAAAATTTATCGGAGCGTTTGTTTCTCCTGAAGGTCCTTTTTGTATAAAAAACATGTTTTTTGCTTGTAACTTTTTATTTTTCAAAAAACACATACCCAAATCTGCAAAAAATATAAATTCCTTACTTATACCAACTTTCAGGCAAAAAGACATTTTTTAAATTATGTTTTATTGTAACTCTTATTGACCTCCAAACATAGAATTTTTTGCTGTTTTAAAAATACATTTTGTTAAAACCTCTTCAAAAGACACATTTTCGATTGGATTAACGTAAAATTGATCTTGTTGGAGAGAAATTAAAAAAAAAATATAAATGAAAGCCATTTTAAAAACTCGTGAAAAGTACACAAACTTGGAATCACTTCAAAATTTATTATAATAATAAAAAAGACTTTTTCCAGCAGTTTTAACAAATGTGTTTCTATAACAATAAAAAAGTATATTTTTATAGGTCAATAAGAGTTATCATTTTATGAGCGTTGGACAAGGGGGCGTAACAGCAACATGCCGGGTTTCAGCTAGAAAGAGATAATAACTAATTTTAAAATTTTTTTATGCCTAAAAGAAATTTATCCTTTTAGCAGATTTCTAAAGTCGATTGCTGACGTTTAGTTATGTTTCACACACAGATTTGTTTTAACAGATATAGTAAAAAAAGGATAATTTTATTTCTTTCCAACAAGATCAATTTTAGGTAAATCCAATGAAAAATGTGTCTTTTACAGAGGTTTTGACAAAATGTATTTTTAAAAATAGCAAAAAATTAAATGTTTATAGTTCAATAAGAGTTATAATAAAACATAGTTTAAAAAATTTCTTTATGCCTAAATGTTGGTATAAGTACGCAATTAATATTTGCAGAAGATTTGGATATGTATTTTTTAAAAAATAAAAAGTTACAAGGAAAAAACTTATTTTTTAACAAAAAGGACCTTCAGGAGAATCAAAAACACTCCGATAAATTTTCTTTGATTTGAAAAAGTATGCAGAAATAGTTTTAATGAGTTTCTCTAATTTTTGAGACCCCCAACGACGGAATCCAAATTTCGATCCGGTCTAGTATATAGTATATATATATATATTAGGGCGGGTCTATTTATTTTTCGACAATTTCCCTATGATTTCCGTATTCTATGGGTTATTCCATGAAAATTTGCCGATGGAACCATACCTCTATCGTTAAAATCGATTCCCCTACTTTTTGTTGGTAGATTTTTTCCCAAATTGACGTTCGTATGAAATATTACCTACACGTTCACATCCATAACTCAAAAACTATCGATCGGGTTTAATCGCCAGTAGGCTTTACATTATTGGCATATTTTTTCACAGGGTGCACACCCTGTGTTATGTTTGTTTATTTCTTTTTGTTTTTAGTTTCTTTATAGACTTCTTTATTTTATTAAAAGCGCAAATCAGTACAGTCGTAACGTAAGGTTCGTAAGCTTCGTAAGTCAAAAAAATTGAGCCAAAAAAATGGCCATGAAAGTAATATTCTTGGACAAAATCATGAAAAAAATGGAAAAATGCTCCAAAATTTGGACAAAAATGCCCGTAACTTTTGAACCGTTGGACCAATGTTGGAGATTTTTTTTTGTAAATTGATCAAAATGAGCTCACCTTTCCAACGCGCCTACTGGCGATTAAACCCGATCGATAGTTTTTGAGTTATGGATGTGAACGTGTAGGTAATATTTCATACGAACGTCAATTGAGGAAAAAATCTACCAACAAAAAGTAGGGGAATCGATTTTAACGATAGAGGTATGGTTCCTTCGGCAAATTTTCATGGAATAACCCATAGAATACGGAAATTATATGGAAATTGTTGAATGTTTTCACTCTCTACAAATCGACCCGACCTACATATATATATATATAAAATATATGCACCTCCATTAATTTTTTATATTTTATAACCAGAAGAATCACTAAAAAAATATAAATGCAGCTGCCTTAAGAATGCATATTTTGCATAAAAGACTTTTTCCTTCGACCTTCTCAAAACTGCTGTTACTATCTTCTCTCTTGTGCTGGAGCTTGTATATTTCATGTTTTCAACCACTTCTATTAGTGTCATAGTGTATAGGAGTTATTTTATAAATATTAAGGACCCATTAAAGCTTTTCGGCAACACTATTCTGAATGACAAGCTCATGCAGAAGCTGTATTCACCATTGAAATATATTTTTAGCACATAAATATCGATACGTCCAACGTATAATTTGGTAACTCAATAATTACAAATTTTAAGTGAGACTATTTATGTGAAGATTTTGTTTTGCAAAGGATACAGTGAAGTAAAACTGAGTACAGTGGTTTACAGATAAGAGCTAGAAGTACAAATTGCTGTACCCAATTTTGGTTTTACAGTTCATTTTAATAAAAAAAAAAACAATGCTTAAAGAATTTATTCAAAACGTTTTTATATTTTCAGTTACCAACTTATACGTTGGACGTATTGATATATTTTAGGATAACTTTTTCGTTAAGAGTTAAAATATTTATATGTCTGATAGCTTGTTATACATAATAACGATCTCTATGAAAGCTTTTTCAAAGATAATAGATTAAAAATACATATACGAAATATACGAAAGAAATAAAAAAACAAATTCCAAATGGCTCTTTGGATTCCAAATGGCTCTTTACGGACCCAAACCAAAATTTTGAAAATTCCGACCTGGTTTTCCTACGATTGCAAAAAAAAATCCGTTTTTTCAAAGAACATTGAATTAAATCTATACAAATCTATGTGATGCATTTTTTATCAAATAAATGTGATTGAATTTTTTAAATAAATGAAATTTAGTATCTCATTATTTCTAAATTATTATATCTGTGTTCCATTTCAAATAAATTCTGTTCAAATTATGGTTAACTAATGCATTATCAATTAGAACGTATTTAAGCTAAAATAGTTCTTTAAAGTTGTGTTTAATAAGATACAAGTTGGTAAAGCTAAGGATCGGATATCTTTTGGCATGACTTATATCCGTTTTCGCTTGATAATAGCCAAAAATTCTCTGCAGGTACTTGGAACCAAAAAATTTGATTCTGGTAAATGTCAATATAGGGTACACAAATCTGATTCGGTTGCTTATCCGGAACGTGCAAAAGTCCTGAAAATTCCGAAATTTAATTCACATTAAATTGTTTATAATAAATATATATATATATTTTTCTATAGAGCACTTTTATGACCTCCGAAAGCTTTTTAAGCTCAAAAATTGAATCAATTTGAAAGACTTACAAATACAAAATCATAATCAATGTCTTAGTATAATCAATAAAGGTATGTATGTATATTACTTTCAGCTCCATGTGGAGCAGATCAAATTTAAAATTGATGTTATTATATAAGCTCACAGTTCATATGTTACATTTGATGAAAATAACTTCAATAAACAATTAATAATTTAGCATGATTGATTTCAACCGCATAATTTTTTTGTAACCTAAATATTTTTTGCTTAACAATGCTGTATTTATTAAACAATAAAAACAATTGTAAAATGAAGAAATGACAAAATCGAACATCTAACGAATTGAGTTGTAAAGCAAGAGAGATAGAAACGAATTATAGAAATCTATTAAATAAAGATTGTGCATATGTTATAGTTGTGGTTATTGCTATTCTTGTTGCTTAGTCTATTGACATTTCAAGCCTCATTATAAATTACTAATTTTATTTTATTATATTTCATGCCGTCATTTTTTACTTGAACGTCTGTCTTTCTGTCTCTCCGACTCTATTGACCCAAATCGATATAATAGTTTTTTTTCATGTTTTAGCATTACACATTTTTCTAAAAAAGTGGAACTCATTAAGCACAAATTACTTGTGCAACACTCTGCGATCAAGTGATCATTGGAAAAAAATCCCAGATTAGCGTATATTTGCTTGGATTATGACAAAATCTGCTTTTTGCACATTATTCATTAATAGTATATTAATGCAAAATACCGGTAAATTTTGCTTGGTGTGAAAATAAAAATCAGACACACGTTGGCTGACTCCTCGTCCCACCACCGGTGAAGGTGTGTCACACCGCTGAATCACTTTTTGCTGACGATAGCGATAGACAAAAAAGTTAACAAAAAATATCAGTAAAAAAGTGAAAAAGCGTGGCTTGAATTTATTGAAGTCAAGCTTTTATATCGTCCATTGCACTCGGCGGTTTTGGCGGAGGAAATGCTGTGAGCGCAAAATATTAAATTTGATTTATTTTTTATTGCTTTTTTTTTTAGCTAAGCTCTTCATAAGCATAAGAAAAGACTTAAGAAAATGCATGCCAGGCAAATGTTTTACCTTTCACTTTGGGCCTGGTTACTTAGTCAAGCAGTTTGAAGCGTTAAGTTGGCGGACTTAATGACATCATTAGTTGCGCTTTAACTGCAAATTTTCATAAGATTTTCAGCTAGTTTTCATATGCATAAACATAAGTTCCTTACCAATTTTAGGTACATGTAATACATACACATACCTGGTCGCACTCATTTTGATTTCCATGAAACTTTTGATATTGGTTCCAAAACAAATTATAAGAATATAAAAGATCGTTAATTTCTTGTAATCGCCATTGACTAAAAGTAAAAACCCTAAAAATCACTGTTGAAATGGTGTTGAAGATTTATTTTGAGAAAAATACAAAGTTTGTGGAATTTTTATGTTAGAACTAACAAGTTTTTCAACAAAAGTTTTATTTTCTAACTTCTAAAACGGCACACATTGTTTCGCAGATTTTTTTCTAATTATAAAAAATGTCCGTCTAAGAGAAAAGTCTAATATGAACTGAGATTGATAAGATTTTTAAAAATATAAAATTTGGCTGATATTATACTTTATCGTTCATTACTTACATACCATTGAAGATATTTAAATTAAATATTCTTAAGAAATAAGTCTAATTGCAATCAATATTTTGTTAAAAAAGTTTATTGTCCTTAAACGTATACTTGGTCCATTAAACTAAAAACAAGCGGATTTTTTTAGATTTATTTATTTAAACCTTCATTCGCTTTAAGTGTCAATTTGACACTATTTTTAAAAATAAAACAAATATCTTTGTGTGCTCAAATCCACTTAAGATTTTGGCTCAGTGTAAAAACCATGCCTAAATCTATATTTTACCATAGAAAAAATTCTATAGCAATAGTTTTCGTTGTAAAGCTGTACAAAAAATTCCCCTCAAACGACGTTCAGCGTCAAAGTCACACTAAGCTAAAAATACAACGCAAAGAAAAAAAATTAAAGCTATAACTATATATATGTTTGTCCAGTTCATAGTTTTACCCTATGCAAAAAATGTTCTCAAGCTTAGTGCAGTTGGTGAATAACAATCAAATTTTTATTTTTAACATTTTATGAATTATTTTAATTTTATAGTTCTAATGTGGTTAACAAATCTGGAGCATTCCTTTTTGAGTTTCTTTATAAGGGCATTCCTTTGTGACTACTGGGATATTTTTTTACCAGAATTTTACCAACTATGAGTTATAACAATGTCATCATAACTTATATAGTAGTGAAATATATTTTAAAACAGAGATAAATAACTATTGTGTAAAATTCCTTTAAAATAATGGCCAAACAATTTCTATATTTTGTGTTACTATCATTTGAAATTATGTGACTACGGGGACACTGTAAAATCCAACTCATCTAACTTTGAACACTCAAAGAAGAGTTTTAGCCAAACCATTTAAATATTCAAGTCAGCTTCTTCTGTTTTGTACAACATATGTATACTAAACGGCTTTCATTTTAATAAAGAATTCGTATGCTTACCTTTGTAGAAAAAGTAGAAAAATATTGCAGATTATGACTACTGGAGCAGGTCTTTGTGACTTGCAGGACAAGTAAAAAAGCATGTGTTAATAATAAGTTATTTTAATAAGTTTTATCATTGTTTTAAATCCAATTAATATAGTTAATTATATATCTGTGTATTTATAAAAAAAAATTACCTCTAACTGTATTATTCAAAGAAAATGTTGAAGTTTTACTCCAAATTGTTAAAATTTTACCTCGCAACAGCTTTCTAATAGGACATGAGACATATCTTATGTGACAGTCTTCTATGTGGTGAAAAACTCTGCTTAAGTCGATCTGAAAAACAACTTATCGCTTCGTCTTCCTCTTTTTCATTTTGATATCTTCTTTACACAAGATGCCTTGAGAGTAACTTGCAGTAGCTCAATTGGCTTTTGCTTTTATTCTTGGCCCTACCATATCTTTAGGTTCAATATTCAATTCTTGTTCGTTGTCTCTTGAGTCAGAGGGCATGATTAATACATTTATTTCCTTGGGATTTAAAATAGCGGTGGCTCTGTAAGTGTGAATTTTTACAGCCATTTTACACTCAAGTTAAAATCAGGTTGTTCACCGTGACTACTGGGACACATTTTAAAACAGACTCGAAAACATAATATTATCGCCTTAACTATTAAAAAAAGTTTAAATAGCGCACCACATGTTTATCATTACTTCTAGATTGTATTGAATTTATAAAGTTGTGTTTCAAGTTAGGAAAACAACTTTTATATATTTTTTCGTTACTGCTGGGACATGCGACTTGCATCTGTTTAAAGAACAAATACAAAAAAGCCAACATACCTCTTTGCTTTATTTCTGCAGTGGCTCACAATGAAAATCGGGCAAGCATTTAAATGAAAATGTAAGAAGAAATTTGAAGTTAATAATTTTCAAAACGTTATTTATTGGTGAAGCTAATTACACAAAAACATAATTAAAAAAATTAGAACATAACGGTGAAACAAATCTTATTCAAAACAAACCTACGAAAATGTGCTCAGAATTTAATATCTTGTTGCAAATCCATTTAGTTTTATGACTACCTGCAGCCTTTTTGGCATGGATACAACCAAATTCTTACAAACATAAGCTCCAATCTTATTTCACTTTTCACTTAGGACACTTTTTAATTGATCTTTATTTGCCCATCTCCGATACTGCCCTCTGTGTCCAAGTTCATCCTAAAGATGTTCTGTAACATGTAAATCTGGGTTTTGTGCGGTGGTTTTTATGATATGAGTACAATTATTGGTAAACAATTCTTTACCAAGAGTGGCGTATGTTTCAGGTTATTGTCTTGGTAAAAATCAAAACTAATTCCTAATTTACGCACACTTTCTTTAACGTACGCCATGGTAATGTCAAGGAACATATTTTTGTCTATTATACCTTCAATAAAATGAACTCTTCCAACATCAGACACAGCCCTAAACCATGACTAATCCTCCATTATACTTAAACGTGTGTTTCAAATTTTTATTGCAAAATTCTTCATTCGGTTGTCGCCTTCCATCTGAACCAAATAAATTAAAAAATGCTCATCGTTAAACAAAACCTATAATAAATGTTTATATTTAAAAAGTGCTGAAGATCCTAATGTATTCTGTTTCATAAACCTTGGTCCAGAATGAAAAGCCTTTGGTTATTTGCTCACACACTAAATTGAGGAGTTCTGTTATGTTTTTCTTACTAATGCGTGGCTTTTTTCGTGCTACTCTTCCATATAAACAACTTTTTTCTCAAAACTTTTTGAATTGTTTTTGCGTTCAAAAGAGTTTTAACATGAACGCAAGTTTTGGTGCAGATAAAAATTTATCTTTTTTATTTGTCTTAAAACATACCTTTCATCTTTTGAGCTAAGTTTATTTTTAGCTACTGTACGTTCCTTATTGCATATTATTTTATCTTGTTTATACCGCTTGATTATATCGAACACTGTTGATTCAATTTTTAAGACTATTTGTGAAATTTGTCGCTCGGATCTTAATTTCAAATAATGATCCTTCACGAGCTGCCTTTCAGTCAGTGTTGACTGATTCACTTTTTAAAAATATTTATTTTTTAAAGTTTCACATTTGACTGAAGTTATTGCAACAGTAGTAACAAGTATTAAGCAGAAATAAAAGTGTATAGACCACAGTTTGCATTTTCTCTTCACTTGCTCGACTTTCAATGTGAGCTCGTTTTTGTAGGTTTTTTTTATATAATTTTTTTTATATAATTTTTTTCACCGTTAATCCTAGTACTCTGTTTGCGTGAAATTTCGCTGGCAACATCTATTTATTTGTTGCGTGAAATTTCTGACTTAAAGTTTGTTGCGAGGAATTTCTATGGCAGCATTTCTCAGAGAGACTCAGAGAATAAGTTGGGAGATTTCATATGATCTCTCTCTTTTCGCTTCAAAATAAAAAGGCAGTAAAATTAAATTTTCGTGAAAAAGTGTTGCTCATAAACATGTTGCGATAATTTCACGCAGCGGAGCAGAGTACTGCTCTGAGGAATATGTTGTGAAAATTTCCACGCTTGTTTGCAGCTGTCACTTTTTATATGGAGATTTGAGTGTAATTTCACATGAAACTGAACAGAGTACTATGCTTTATGCTCTAATTTTTTATTATGTTTTTTATAAATTTTGTTCATCAAGAATAACGTTTTGAAAAAAGTATGCACTGCAATTTTCTTCTTACATTTTCTTTTCTGAAACTAATGCGAAAGTGCTAAGAAATGCCTGACCGACTTTCGTTGTGAGTCACTGTATATTAAAAAATCTAGTTTTTTCCAAGCCTTCTATATAAGACACGCGCCAGGTTTCTACAGTTGACAGAATTGCCGAAAACAGTGCTGCAAACATAATCAACATTTTACTCCCTAGCAACTTTGTATGAAAGAAAAATTGCCATATACAAAAAAGGATTTTTTGGGGAATTTTTCAAATATTTTTTTCACAGATTAATAAAGTATAGAAATTTATTAATAGTTTTTTATCAAATTATAAATAATGAACGGAAAACCAAAATTTATCTCATTTTCCTCATTTACGTGGAATGCCCCTATAATAAATATTTCAATATAGCATGAACTTAAAACGCAAAAATTGGGTTTTCAGTGGTTTTAAACTTAAATATTTGTCAAATTGACACTAAACATCTTATTCGCTAAAAAAATATAAAGCGTTTGAAAGTTAATAGCTTTATTGAAGGTCATAATATTTTGAAAATTTGTGGTAATCGGCCTTAGGTTAGGTTAAGGTGGCGGCAGGTACAGGTAGAAATATGTGATTGCATCTGAAGCAAGTGTTATGCCTTGACCTCAGTCAAATCAAGTTACTAAGCGTTCCTCTCTACAAATTTTCCTACCACCACCAACTTACCCATTTTGTCGTAAGTTTAAGGGTTTCCAAAGTTATTTTGATTCGAAATAAGGAAAGAAAGGTTAAAGCGTAAGACATGGCCCGGCCAGGACTCGAACCCGGGACCCCTGGGTGGCAGTCAAACGCGCTACCACTAATCAGCGCAATCGGCTTTAAAATAATTTATTCAATTACAATAATTTAGAGAAATAAACGTGGAGAAAATAAAAAAGTAAAAAATATCTGATTAAATATCCATTTTTCTTATTAATCTCTATTAAAAAAGTATAGATCCCAATTTCTGAATATTATGTTTGAACATCTCAAAAAGAAAAAAATAAGATTGGAAAAAATAATAATATGTCCATCCATAGTTTTGTTTAAAATGTAATATTTTTCTTGCAATTAGAAAAAAACTAGTTAGTAAATATTTTCGACTAGGTCGAAGTTAAAATACCCTACATGTATACTCGAAGTGACATATGCTTTATGAGTGCGATGAGGTCACTTCGCATAAAGGATGGTCGTGGTTTTCATTCAATTTTGGTAAATTTCAAATATAAAATACGTTTTAAATATCCAAAGAAAATGGATAAATTTGTCTAAATTTCAAATACAGAATATGTTTTAAATATCCAAAGATTATGTCTTAAATATCCAGTCCTGGAGGTGGGCGTGGCTTTTATTTGATTTTGACAACTTTCAAGCTAATCTGAGTCTTTAATCTGAGTCCGAGTCTGCGAACTGCACTGACATCGGGCTTACATCGACAGTACTCGGTTGTATGAATGAATATTTGTCTTGAGGCAAGATTTTTCGCAACAAGTCTGGACATGTTTCCAAGAATTTAAAGAAACCGGTGCAAGTCCATTCCATGTTGCATTTAACTTGCAAAATGGCACTAAAAGTGGAGGCATGAAGCTGGGATGACTCTTCCTTCCAGATTTTTTCCAGATTATTTTACAATCTGTTATTTTGCAACAGTGCGTTCAGTAGCCATACGAGTGTAGAGTTTTGAGCAGGTGCGTTCAATATTCGCATCGTACACAAATTAACGAAATGAATTGAAAAATCTCTAAATTTATCAGTATGATATTTCAATTATTATCTCAAGTCTCAAATCAGTATGATACTGATTAAATCAGTATAGTTGGTATCATTAGTTATAGGGTTAATAAAAACTCTAATACTTATTAGGGTTGATATTGGATTTTTGGTTGAATTATAAGATATTTTACTGTTTTGATAAATTTATTTTGTACGGAAGAAGGTCAGCATGGTTTTCATACATATTTAATCTGAATTTTTTTTAACAGAAGCGTATACATTAAATTTCAATGCGATAGCTTCAAAATCTCGCCTGTAATCGCTACGATAGACACACAGACAGACATGGTTTAATCGCCTCAGGAGATGATGCTGATCCATATACTATTATACTATAAATTTACTATAGTAATAAAATAAATTTTTAGTTGAAAAAGTTGAAAATCCTAAAATAAAAAATTTTAAAATATTAAATTTTTCTCAAAATTCATTACCTTTCCAACGATACCTCATTTATTAATATCGAACCATAGCTGTAGGCAGGCGCGGATACAAGGGGGGGCAAAGGGGGTAATTACTCCCCCAAGAACTTTTAAATACTTTACTTTTTAATATTTTATTTGAAGTAAATAATTGTACCCACAACTTAAGAGTACTTTTATGTATACATAAGCGATTCTAAATGCGTTTTTTGAAAGAATACTACAAAAAAAAAAATGGTCAGAGGTATTGATATAAAGTTTTTTTATTGATTTCAACAATTGAAGCATAATCGCGAATAACGTTGTAGACGACATTTTTTTTTTTTTGCGAATAACTGTGAGAATCACTCTCTTATATTATATATAAACAGAACTGAGTAAGCAGTTGAGCAGTTTGGGGTATTTTTATCGCATACTAAAAAAAGTTAATAAAAATGAATAAAAGTGCTTGTAAAATAAATACAAGTGAACAATTACAATTTTGTCGTTTACAACGTTATTCGCGAGAGCGCTTCAATTATTATAGTACTTTAAAAAAAATTTGTTTTTTTTTTGTTTTGTGACGTCATTTGTGTGTACGTGGCGTTTTTATGAAGCGATGCGAGAAGAGTAGGACCATTTTGCTTGCAAAATAACATGATCTGTAATCACCTGAAAAAAATATGTATACTTGAGTTTAGGTATATCAATTAATATAACTCGTATTGCTGGAAGACAGGGTCATCGTTGTAATGTCAGCGTTTCAACACCAGAAGACTACTTTCGAATTTCCATATTTATACCATTACTAGATGATATCATTGCTGATATGGCGGCTCGTTTCAGCGAAAATTTTTCCAAAAACTATATGTAAACGAAATCCTGCCAAACATAATTGATAAACACAACAATGAAAAGCTAAACAATTTGAGTGTTAACATTTCTAGCATAATAATTCCATTTTGTGACGGTAATAAGGAACTAATTCCAATTCAATTATTTCATGAACTTCAAATTTGGCAGTGTAAATGGGAGAGCAGAACTAAGGTTAATGATATCAACACCGTTTTTACTCTTTTTGACATTTTTCCACTAATTTCTAAAACGTTTGCTATCTTTGCCACGCTTCCTATCAGTGTAGCAACAGCTGAGCGAAGTTTTTCTACACTGCGACGATTAAAAACATGGTTACGTTCAACTATGCAACAAGAACGATTGAATGGACTCGCATTATTGCATATTCATAGAGACATTAAAATAAATATAAACGAAGTTATTGATAACTTTGCCGCAAAAAAGAAGCGCTGCGATGATTTTGTCATATAATTTTGTCTCTATCTAATGACTATCTAATAATCAGTATACATTTTGTATTGTTCATTTATTTTTCAAAGTGTACCATATCATAGTAGTAACGCCAGAACAATAAGTTTCAAATTCCTTTATTTTTTTATTGAAAAGTACTATGTTTTTTCATTGCACATATTTGAAAATATAATTGTGCAATGTTTTATAATGGAATAAATGTAAAAAATTTTAATAAATCATCCTTAATTCCAAAATTAGTCAAATTTAGACTTTTTATTTACTTTTCGCTAAGATATTCCAGAAAAAGGGAAATATAAATAAATACGGAAATATGCGTGTATGTGTCTGGGAAAATTGCTTCTTACACAATTCGATAATTTCAATTCAAAAAAGTACAATTTTTTTATATGTAAAAAGACAACATTTTCTCAAATCGAAAATGTGTGACTTTGGTAATTTACCCCCCCCCCCCAAGATTTTTTCCAGATCCGCCGCTGGCTGTAGGAGATATTATTTATTAAAATTAAGTCTTACTGGTTTTCTTACAACTTTAACAAATTTCAAACTAAGAGTGTATGTTAAGTTCGACGACTTCACTGCGCATAGGAGTTAAGCTGAGTTTAAAAAAGATTGTGCCAAATTGGAGACTCGGAGTGCGTGTCAACAATTACAGCTTAATTCCAAGTCATTTTAATATTTTTCGTGGCAGATTTAAGAAATTGTACAGTCTCCATATAGTTAATTCCTCAAAACTTATTACATTCTTACTACCTTACTGATAACCTTCTTAATCGCAACACACTCACACATGCAGCAAAAGCGACTATAGCATAACAACTGCTCAAAACAGCTAATTCAATACAACATGCGGCAGTATGACCGGTTAACTATCTATATATCATATATTTAGATTATAATGATCTTATGCTGAAATATGCGATGTTTTTAATGTCTTATTTAGCACAATTTAACCACATCTCAGCACAATTTTTGAATATCCAATACCTAATAATAAAGCTAACTTCACATTGAAAAGAGCTGTCTTACCATATGGTTTATTAAAATTTTAACATTTGTCAAAATTGATAAAGCTATCTTTTTGTACACAAAAAATATATGAAATATTGGTAAAAAAATTCAAATCCTGTGAGCTAACAGCACTTGGATACAAAATCCACGAAAATATCACTTCAAAAATGGGCGTGGGTTTTGCTTCAATCTGTGTTCACCGGCTGACTATGCATTTTTTACTTGTTTAAAAACTTAAAAATTTTGCGTAATAATAAAAAAAGCCGGCTATGTCTAGCTTCAAACCAACAAAGAAGATAAGACAAAGCAAAAGAAATACTATTACTCAACCACAACCACATCACCTGATTTTTGAATAGTGCTTCAACCGCGAATAAATGTTAAACCAAAGAAGAGAAAAAATACAGAACCTACATATATAAAAAATTAAAAGCAAAACAAAACGAAACTAAAAATTATAAATAGTTTCTTCCGCTAAAGTATATTCAACAAAACTTAATTGTCGTTTTTTTTACAAAATACAAGCTTGGCACCCTTTAAACTAAAGACATAACATGAGTTCAATGTACTCTTGATTTTGCTGAAGGTATACAAAATAAAAACTCTTTTATTATTTCAATTAAGTCAAATTTAATTCAAGTAAAAGAAACAGTGCCGCCAACTTAGGCAAGCAAGGAAATACACTTAAGAAGTCGCTGCCAAATTTGACATTGATTAAAGTTGACTGCTGCGCTGTTCAGCTGTCACATTGACATAAGTCACAAATCGCTTAAATGCACACACGCACAAGTTCGATCGCCACTGAATGTGGCCATTTGACAACTGTCAGAATTGAGACGCATGTGCTGTAGATTGTCTGCTTTCAATATAAATAACCTCGATTTAAACAAGTTTAAATTTGCAAAAATTAGTTTATAAAGAAATATGTATTTATAGAAAAAAAGTCATAAAAAAAAACAAAAATAAACAAATCAAATTATCTTATAAAAGCATAAATCAAAATTATTTTTTGTTAAGCTTCACAGCTTATTCAGCTTCTTATTATTATCTCCAAATCAAGCTTAGCTGAAAGCATGACGTGATTTCTTATTCACGCTTTTATCCAAGCTATGTTTTAAATTTTGCTTTATTTGCATGCTGCTTCTTTTGTCTTGACTTGACTCACTGAGTCAAGGTTATTCCGTTGACTCTGCTGTTTGACAGTTAAGATTTGGTAAATTGTAATTTTTTTTATATCATTTGTGGTTTAAAAAAAAGTTGTAAATTTCAATATAAAAAACATAATTTTTTATTGAAATTGTGTACCTTAAATGTGTAAATTTTTTATTTAAAAAAACGACACGAATTGTGAGATTTTTTATTTACAACATGCTTTGTTTCGATTCAAATTGAACAGTAAGTTTTTATATCTTAAGTTCATTGAAGAACAGAGTCCAATTCTTACAATTAATGTAACATTTAATGAATTTTTTCATATGTTAGTGTCAGTTTTAATTTTTGTTGTGAATGCGAAAAGCTTTATTTCTCTTAGACATCAGACATGGCATTTCAAAAATTATGTCAATTAAATTAAATTTTTATTTTTTTAATTTAAAGTGGTTTTATATACGTACAACTTAATTTCTACAAAAATGTATTTCAGCTGAAATATCTTCGAAAAGAGAAAATTTTGAGATAAGGTGATTTTACGAAGATATTTTTTATGCACAGCTCACAGTCTCAAACAAGTTAGAAGGAAAAATGTAGTTTATAATTTTAAACGATAGATGATAAAAACAAGCAAAAACATCAACTACGGGCTTATTTTGGGCTCCTGGAGAGTTATGGGCTAATTTTGTGTTTTCCGGAGGTTGTTTCACTAAAAATGCATTTTTAAGTGAAACTTTCCGCAACGGTGTCTTAAAAAGATAACTGCATGGAATTTCAAATAATTTCACTAGTTGCGATTTGTGTTACAAATAGAATATTTGGTGGTTCAACTTTAAAAAATACACTATTTTTAAGTTTAAAGTGAATTTTAAAAAAATACTTTATTGAACTTTATTTTTTATTAAAGCCTAGTACTCTGTATAGAGATTTGAGTGGAATTTCAAATGAAACTGAACAGAGTACTATGCTTAAGAATTAAAATTCCTCGAAAAATTTACTCAAAAAACTATGTTTACTTGACTCCAAGTTTTTACTTAAACATAAGCAATTTCAACTTAATTTTTATTTTTTACATATACATACATACTTATGGATCATTTCATATGAAAATATCTAATGGATGAGCTGCAGATTTTTCGATTTTGATGAAAAAATTTGAGGATGATCATCTAATAGGTATCTTATACTTGAAACCATAGTCTCTTATTTTTTAGTTGCTTTATTCATTCATAGAATAAAAAAGCATTAAAAAAATTTACAAAACTTTTTGAGTTTTGAAATATTGCATCAGGTCCTGTTCAGTCCAGGCCCACACTTTTAGTTAGGGGCCGCTAATTTCTTAATAATATTCTTAAAGAAAATACATTCGAATATTGATAATTATAAAAAAGGTCCTACTTTGATTTAGTGTTTATTTTTTATAAATATATAGTTTTATAGTATAGTTTTTTATAAATATATGTAACATTTTAAATCAATAAACAGTAATTTTGATGGAAGGGCGTGATAGACGATGGGGGAAGGTGGGGGTGTCTGAGAAAGAAATAATATTTTCATTCAAACTTATTTACATAACACTAAAATACTGAATAATGGTGTGGTAGCTGTTTTAATACACAGAAAAATACATAAAAATTCATAAAGTGAGGGGTTAGAGCCGAATACTCCTTGAAAGAATGCCAAAAGTAGCGAAACCTAAAAATGTTTAATATATTAAGTAGAGTGCGGAGTAATTTTTGAATAGTGTTTGACTTTAATCCAAGGAAAGTACATTTTTTTTAATTTCATTTGAACATTTTCGATTTCGGCAAAAAAATATGGGGCTCACCAAAAGAACTTTCCGTTTTCATGTATAACCATCAACGTTTAATTGGTTTAATGGCCTTTTGGTTTAATGGCCATTGGTTTAATGGCCATTGGTTTAAAGGCCCCGGGCATGCTCTAAGTCAGCAAGAATGTAAAGTACTGAATACAAGTAATCGAATCCAATACGAAATTCTTTTATTTGCGGCTGAAAAATGAATGAAAAAAATGATGAGTGAAACTTAGTGAAAAAACGACTGAAGTAGCCACGGTTGCCCATGTTGACGCATTTCAAGTGATATGGCCAGTCGCTTTTCTTTGCTCCTTGTTCGAGCCAACGTCCGTATTATCAAAAACGACGAGCACATTTGGCACATCTTCAGCCGTTGACGGATCTTCGGTCATTAGAATTTCGCCGCTAATGTTTTTCGCAAGAAAGTCGTCATCGCTGAATATGCTCGCGTTCAGAGGAACGATGCCAGTGGCTTCGAAACCAGTTGTAATATTCCGCTGAGTCACGACCTGCATTCGAGCACACGGCCAACATGGGACTGACACCAGTAAATACACTTCTGTGTGTACACGCGATTGAGGGGCTGCATTTGCCGGCTGCAATGGGTTGGAAGAGTTACAACCTCGATACCGTTGGATATGCACAAATCGACAACTTCAGTGGACATGTGTGATATGTGGTTGTCCATTATTAGTAGCAATGGATTGGTATTGGCGACAGACGTATGTTTGATGAAATTTTTCATGTATAGGATGAAATGATCAGTGTCCATCCAGCCTGAAACGTTGGCATGATGGAACCCGGCGGTGCGTTATCAAAGAAAACACTCATCATATTCTTTCGTAGGAAGAGAAACATCGGCGGAATGGTGTTTCCACCCACGCTGACTGCAACTGCCATAGTCACATTGGTTTCTCTTTCCGCTGACAAGAACTGGCCTAGAACAGCGCCCTCTTTGGTAAACGACTTTCACAATGTTCGTGGGTACTGTGGGGGAGTCCGGTTTCGTCCATGTTCCGCAGTCTTGTTGGATCGAAAATAGTTGGGGCCTTTGCAATTGCTTCTGGCAAGTTTGAGCAAAATTCATGGACTTCTTCCTAGCAAAATCCTTTTGAGCGTGCAGCACTTGTGGGCTGTGGCTTATGGAGCTTGAAGTTCGGGTGGCGACGCATAAGTGCGTAGTACCACTCTTTGGTTCTGCCCAACCAGCAGGAAACTTAAGACTAATCTTAACAGCGAAATTGTAGAAAGGAATGTTATTGATGCCTAGGTCGTAATTCATCTTAGCACATGAAATTATTAGCGCACCAATTCCTTCTCTTGAATTGCCGAAATCAGCTACATGGAGAAATAACACACCATTAATTTTGAAATAACACACTGACCCTCTAAAGTCGGAAAATGCTTCTTCACTTTATCCAAATGACGACGAAGAGTAGTTTGAATGATACTGTAGGCAGCTGCAGCTCTAGGCTCTGCTTATTTGGCGATCAAAACCATTTTGATGGCATTAAATAGGTTTGTTGCTTCAGGGACCTTCAAAATTCTTTTATTCATGTACCGGAGGCCGTTTGATAAAAAATAAAACAGTTACAGATTTTTACGTCAGGAAAACGTTTTGTTTCTCAATATAGTCTCCTTTTAGCTCGATACACTTGGTTCAGCGTTTCTTCAATTTTTTGATCCCATCCGAAAATAATTTTTCGGAAGGTCCTCAAAATAGGTCTCTGTTTCGGTGATGAGCTCTTCTCTGGTGGTGAATCTCTTTCCGCCGATCCATTTCTTTAGGTTTGAAAAAAGAAAATAGTCGGATGGGAGCCCAATCTAGAGAATATGGTGGATGAGGAAGCAATTCGTACTTGAATTCATGGAATTTTGCCATGGGAGCTAGGAATGTGTAAACGCGCGCTTTGTCTGGATTGAAGAGCAGTTTTTCCTTGCCAAGTGAGGAAGTTTCTCTTTCAAAGCGTCGTTGAAATGGTCCAATTCGGCAGCATAGTATTCGCCATTGATCGTTCTTTTCAGTGAAGTGTAATTGATTGAGATAATACCACGTTTATCCCAAAATACTGTCGCCATAACCTTTCCGGACGATAGCACCGTCTTCGCCTTCTTCGGAGCACGTTCAGTCGCTGAAGTCCACTGTTTCGGCTATTCCTTTATATCTGGTGTGTAGTGATGGATCCATGTTTCGTCCACGGTTACTAATCGATAGAAAAAAAATCCTTCTTATCTTTGTTCAACATCGCCAAACACGCTTTTGAATCAGTCACACGAGCGCGCTTATGGTCGAGAGTGAGCAAACGCGGCACCCATCTTGCGGATAATTTTTTCATGTCCAAATGATTTCGCAAAATGTTCCACACCCGTTCGTTTGAGATGTCTCAAAAATCTCGCGCACTTTAACTCTGCGATCGGACAACTTGATATTGTGAATTTTAGTGACCATTTCTGGTGTGGTAACCTCATTTGGGCGTCCAGAACGTTAGGCGTCACTTTTGCTTGTACGACCGCATCGGAATTCAGTAAACCACTTGTGAATCATTCCAATCGATGGTGCAGAGTCCTCATAGTATGTATCAAGCCTTTCCTTGGTTTGGCTGATGGTTTTTTTCCGCAAAAAATAATACTTGTTGAGCACACGAAATTATCTTTTTTCCATTTTCGCCAAAATTCACAAAATCCTCTGCTATCAATGACTGGCAAACAAAAACTAAGCGTCGCAATGAGCTGAAATTTTGGCAGTTGTCTATTAAGAGATGGTTTTGGCATTAAGACATTGACAGGATCAGAGTCTCATATAAAGCTACTTCGCGGGAAATTCAAAAAATCACTAGCTTCTCAAATTGCCCTCGTATTTGACAAGGTACATAGTAGTGAAATTTTTCTAGCGATCAGGAGTTGCAAAAACAGCTACAGGAGTTGTAGTTTGCCGCTGTTTACTAGCTATGTTTAAGTCGGTGCTTATTTTTGAACTCTTCTTTGATTCATTAAATTTATTCGTAAAGTTTATAAGAATGTTTTTAGTTTTCTGCGTGGTTTAGACTATTGACAATCTCTAGCCAAACATTCCTAGTGAAAAACTAAGCGAAAAAGTACCCACAGGGGGGCAAATTGATTGATGTGTATTCAAAAATTAGTTTAAAAAAATTGTAAAGGACCAATTAAATAAAAATACCTCTTATATGGCCATCGGTTGTTTTCAAAGTCCTATACCGGACTGATTTTACGTTCTCGGAATCCCGAGACTACTTCGGCATAGTGAAAACTAAGGTCTTGTGCATTCACGAGTCTGACTCGTGTAAACTTAAATTTGCTTTGTGAAACAGTCATGAGTCTTACTTGCTGACGCAAAACATGTCTTGTGAATCAATCACGAGTTAGATTCGTGATGCTTACGAGTAAATAAATGAAATAATTAATTTACTTCACTTTGTTGCTTATAAAAATTAATAAATTCAAATAGCTCACAATCACAATCATGTAAAAATTCAAAGAACATATCGCAATAGTTTATAAAAAATAAATTGATCTTATCGCCTCTTTGCATTGTTATATCCGTCAGATAGTAATTTTGAAGAATATTTTAATATTTAAAAAATAGATGCAAAAATAGTGAACATTTTTATTTTAAATAGTGGGATAGAATATCTTTACTGACAGA
Organism: Dichetophora obliterata; assembly: GCA_963920525.1. NCBI lineage: Eukaryota > Metazoa > Arthropoda > Insecta > Diptera > Sciomyzidae > Dichetophora > Dichetophora obliterata. The sequence continues at coordinate 92,522,304 of OY986437.1, forward strand.
TTGTAAACCACTAACATAAAAAGTCACCTGCAAAGAAAGACTGTAAATATAAGATCCCCTTATATAGTTAATTCCGATTCACCTAATATAAGTAAATGAAGCGTCTCAATTCCACTTAATAACTCAAACAAAGCTTTGCTAAACAACTTAAAAGATCATGTGAGAAGAAAAAAAAAACACAACCAAATAAAAAAGAAAAAAAATCTCAAAATTGCATTCTATATAATTTAGCACGCGTCAATTTAGCAATGTAAGACAAACAATAGACTGACTGACGGAAGAACGTAATGCCAGATGGATAGACAAACAGACGGACACGAGAAGTTTTCAATACAAACAAGTAGATTAAAATGGACAATTGCACTAGCTTTAGCAACAAATATAGACTTTTATACATGCAGTTACACGTTATAAATGACTATATTTGCAAGAATATATACTTGTGCAAACTATAATAATGTGTATAAATACGATATAAACGAACTTGCGTCTATAAAAATAATTGCTCTGGGTTCAGACTACCACCAGCTCGTTGTCTAGCAATAAATCAAGCAACAACAATAAAAGATCTATGTAGATCAGCTGCAATTCGGAGGAGGCACTTGTCGGCTATATAGAAATAATGAGGTATGAGACTTTAGCTGAGACTGAGGCAAGCTGAAATTGATTGTGAATGAAAAACGGCCATGTAGTGAAATGTATGCATGTAAAAAGAATCCGCAGCTGAGAAGCACTAATCAAAAATTTAAATTAGACCAGTAGAACAGTTGGTTAAAGATGACATGCTCTCGTATGCTGGAGTAAGGAACAAATAATGAAATATGAACACTATAGAACAAAAGTTTAGAACTTTGGAGATTTACATGCCTTAAAGAAAACCAAAAATACAAATCAGAAAATTTGAAATTTAAGATTAAGCCTGAAATGATTTAATTTTGTTTAATATCCTTTGATATAGTAAAAGTACGACAAAAAAAAATTAAATACAAAACCTCAATGGTTTTCAGTAGTACTTTGTTTTTATAACAAACGCACTTAAGTATTTATCTAGGTTAGTTCAGATAAGTTATTTTTCGTAATGAAATTTAACAAATGTTTGATTATTTTCTATTTCCTTAATTAAACACAATTTTGATTTGAGAACTTATAAATTCCTTATATTATCCTGAGGGTGCCAAATACCCCCTTAAAGTGCAAACATTAATGTTACTAAGGAAAGGTCAGTGATATCAGTACCATGAGTCCAACAAACCAATTTTTAAAAGCATTATCTAGATCTTTGCAAAACAAAGTTTTCCATAAAAATTAGCCATATAACATGCTAAAACTTTAAGAACATACATAATTTTTTTTTCTATGAATTCAATTTTATTTGTTTATATTTTGCCATAAAGAACTTAGGGGTCGTCCATAAACTACATTACCCATTTAGGGGGGAGGGGTTTTGAAATGCACTACGATAAGTAACGGTAGGGGGGGGAGGGGTTTTAGATATTGTAACGTTACCAAAAATTAAAAAATCGACGAAAAACCTCTAATTAGTAACACAATCATTTCAAAAATTTTTAACCTTACATGTTTATGTTTGATCGTCTAAATTGATGGTTAACTTTTGTTTCAACGATTTCTTCCACCACCTTTTCCCTCGACACAGGAACCTTTTGATATTCCTTCACCATCTCATCACACGTCTGAAAAATTTGGGTCTTTGCTTTTGCGACAGTCTTTGGCGTTAAGGCCTGAATGTTCTTGATCAAAGGAGATACCGTATGACATGTACTGTCTTTCTCAGAAAGAAGAAATCGGTTGAAGGTCGTGTCCTACCTGCGGCTTGTATTTCGTTTTTAAAACTTCTATAAATTGCCATAAGTTTGTATTGTATCGTTTACAATAAATCGGAATAAAAAATACTATTTAAATAAATCAATTTTCAGAAAGCATTTACACAAAAACACAGAACTTAGTGCAGCTCGGGTGCAGCCTTTAAGGGTACTCTGTCAAAGACCAGGTGAATTTCTTTGCGTTAGAAATGAATGTTCACCTGAATGGGTCGACATAGAATCCGATGAAAAATTCTATTTTGAAGGATCCTCAACAAAGCTACCAGCTTCTTCTATCCCAGTGATTGAGAGCATCGAATCTTGGATCGCAGATGGAATAGCTTTTACAGATGATATTAATTATTGATTTTTTTTCCAATTGTTCCTTTAATGTATCTAGTCATACTAGTCACTAGTACTAGTGAAAATTGTCAGAGCTAGTCAAAATATATAATCATTCGAATGAATTAATTTCATATGTCACGTTACTTTATGGAGGGGGGGGTTTTGAAAAACACTACGAAAAGTAACGCAGGGGGAGGGGGGGGTAAAAAAACCGGAAAATCAGTAACGTAGTTTATGGACGACCCCTTAGGATATTGATGTTTTTTCGTTCTTCTGTCGTGTATTGCTGATATAAATTAGGTTGTGGCCGTGTAAAAAAAGACAAAAACTTTTTGGTTAGCTTTTTTGTTTTTTATTTATCTGTTTCCCCGATATTTCAGCGCACTTTGTGGACCTACATCAGGGCATTAAAAAACTGGAAATTAACTTTAAAACAGTTAACAAATTTTCAAACTAATTAATGATTTAAACTGTTTGACATTTCATTTTTAATCTGCAAAAAATTGGTTGAGCCGCGTCTCACAGATGTTTAGCAGTTTTTATAAAGTACTTCTAAAAACTACTCTTTTATATTACAACGGCAATCGAACTACAAATAAAGAAACTACAACCAAAAATTCAAGAACTCTCCTTAGTTCTGCAGGAACTACTTTTGGCAAAGAAGTAGTAGCCAGTCAAGAGACCCGTCGAGTAGCAAACCGGGAGTAATCGCGTGCTGTGTTTAATTTTTTTTTGCTGGATTTGTTGTGGCTGGAGTAAAATTTTTTTGGCAACTATTTGTTACGCTAGGACTTTGTTCACGTTTTGGCAGCATTTTGTTGATCTTTGAAAGAAATCATATATTTGCGATTTTGTCTATCTCAAGCAAAAGCGTTTTAGATAAATCGCTGTAACTTTTTTATTTAAGATCGGATCCAAATGCTCCCAAAGACAAAATTTTAGAAAGATTTACAATCTTTTAATTGTTATCAACATTATTTTTAACAAAAATTAATTCAATTATCTTTTATCTGTTTTAATCAGATTTAAAACAATTAATTGTATTTTTTTTTTAAAAATACCATAAATTTTGTTTTTTTGTTTTATTTATTTGTAATTATATCCTAATTCAGCTAATTTGTACAAAAAAATATATATGCTATTATTGTTTCTTTTTTTAAAGAAAAAGCTAGTCTTATAAGCAAATTTTTATTTATAAAATTAAATTCGAATTATTGATTAAATATTTATTTAATCCGTCTAAAAGACGGAAGTGATTTTTGACTTGGATTACAAAATTTTCCAAAACTCTCTGAATTGGGCTTTCTGAAGACTTTTTGTATACAAATTTTTTAGAAGGGCTAAAAATTAAAAAAGTTTGTTTTCCAAGTGATCAAATTTAAGAACCTTCTCTCCTTTTTTTTATTAGGCTTTTTGATTTGGCGTGACGTTAAAAAACACATTTAATATATTGTGCTTTCATTGCTTCAACCAGTTTTTCATTATCTTTATTCCATGTCTTCAATTTTTAGTTAAACAATAAACTTACGAAACATTTACTAAACATTTACGAAAAAAAAACTGCATTTGTGCTAAATGAATTTTATGTATAAATTGCTTTAATTGATAAAATTAAAATGTTTCTTTTTGATAATATCATAAAATAATAAGTTTTTAATAAGATTTAATTTTTTGGTCACCGTAGACTTTTCTGCGAAAGTGCCCAAATAAGTTTTTAATCTGTGTAGAGATCAGACCTGTGATTTTCAAATACAAATACAAATCCAAATAGAAATACCTAAGTAATTGAAAAGTAAATACCAAATACAAATACTACGCATTGGTATTTGAGAAAAAAACACAAATACTTGGTATTTGAAAAAGTAAATACAAATACCAATACTTGAGTATTTGCAGAGCTGAATTTTCAAATACTTGCAAATACTATTTAAAAGTATTTAGTAAATACTTTCAAATACTTCAGTAAATACTTAGTCATGTATTTGTAAATGTAACGTACTATTTTATTTTTATATGCATGTTAGCGAAAAAAAAACCAAAACAAGAAAGAAAGAAAAACACATAAGTACTATCAATATAAGTATACCGAAACAAAAAAAATACATAAAAATACTTATATATAATTAATTTAAATAGCTTTAAATTTTTTTAATATGTTGTGATTGGCCTTTGACAGAACTAATTGCATATGCATCATGCGATCGATTGAAAATTTTAAGAAGTAAATAATTCAAAATGTTTTTAATATACTTTTTTGTTATTTATTACTTGAAACTAAAAATTTTATTAATTTATGAAGTAACAAAAACAAAGCAAAACAAAACACATTAACGATATTAACAATTGCGTGGTTTTCAAAGTGCGTGAAGATAAATTCGTCAATCCGACGCTAACTTAGCGAAGACTCAAACCATTACTTTTGCTCCGCAAAAAGTTAAATTCGTACTTTTCGCAAAGTACGAATTTAACTTTTGGGAGGAAATTAAATTCGTTCTTTTTGCAAAGTACGATTTTAACTTTTAGGAGGAAATTAAATTCGTTCTTATTGCAAAGTACGAATTTAACTTTTTGCGGAGCAAAAGTAATGGTTTGAGTCTTCGCTAAGTTAGCGTCGGATTGACGAATTTATCTTCACGCACTTTGGTTTTCAATGCAGTTAAAAAACCACCACAGTATTGTACCACACTTTACCGAGCTAACATGCATATAAAAATAAAAGGTACGTTACATTCAATGTTGACTAAGTATTTGAAAGTATTTACTAAATACTTTTAAATAGTATTTGCCAGTATTTGAAAATTCAGCCTTGCAAATACTCAAGTATTGGTATTTGTATTTACTTTTTCAAATACCAAGTATTTATGTTTTTTTTTCAAATACTAATACGTAGTATTTGTATTTGGTATTTATTTTTCAATTACTTGGACCAGTATTTAAGAAGTATTTAAATAGTATTTTAAATACGTTGTATTTAAATACATCACAGGTCTGGTAGAGATTAAAATTAGCTTTCGCTTTAAGCCACCAAAATCGGAAGGGTTGTAGGGATCGATGTTTTGATGGGTAGAATTGCTTGTTGCAGTTGTTGAGAACATCAATAAATGATTTCGCTCGTTTTTCTTTTGGAATCTCCGAACAGTGTCTGCAAAAATACGAACTTCATATAAGTTGTGAATATCGAAGGCGAAAAAGATTTTCTTTTATTATACTCTCACCTTTTCCACATCGCAAAGTGGTGAGATTTAAGCCTTTTTTTTGTATATTTGGCCTATTTGAGAACGTGAGGTATATCCGGTGCGATATTCTACTGTTTTAAAATTTTAGAAGTTTAAATTCGTACTCGCATAAATAAAGAAATGTAATACTTTACAATGCTTTCATATAAGAGGTTTTTTAGCACTAGATTTGCCACACCAGTAAAAATGAGTGGTTAAACAATTTAGTTTTCCTATTTTATACTACACCTTAATTTTTTTATGTAAACGATTGTCATAAAATTTGAGTGATGACTAAATGAATAATATTACAAGCCCCACCAACCAGTTTTTCTAAAAGCAGTCATTTTAAATGGTGTCTGTTTATCTGACATTGTCTTTTTATACATTGGATAAAAAATAAAAACATAAAAAAAATAAAAGAAATCCTTAATGCTATAAATATTTTGGCGGGATTTTTCCCGGACTTCGTTGCCGTTTTGGTGGGATAAAGAGGGCTAAATTGCGATGCGATCGGGAGTTTTTACTTCATACGAATAACATCATTGGTAGTTATGCTTGTTGATTTGGTTCGTGTCAAAGTCACGAACACAACATCCTGTCATTGGTTGAAGCCAATAAATAAACCAGAATTTTTCTCCATTGCTGTATAGAAAGGAATTCTACTTCTGCACTTACGATACTATCAAAACTGTGGATTTTTTTTCATATTAAAGCTCACTGTGCAGTTTTTAGATATATTTGATCCGAAGAATGCGGTGTTTTTGTGACTACAGGTTGCGGTTGTATGCATGACTGTTTACAGCTAAGGGCGCGATATCGCAAAAAAACAGGATCAAAATTCAGTGCATAAGCAATAGATAGTTTGCAGAATAGGGGTATGAATATTTCTTTTTGGAACCCTTAGTAAACACCAGTACATCACATTTAGGTAGAGATTCTTCGAGAGTTTCAGCAGGTGGGGGGTTTGGACCACATAAGCCCCTGAATCCGCGCCTGGTAATTAAAATTCATCCCCCTACTAATAAAGTGTAAAGAACCGCGTGCTACTACTACTAGTGCATAAAAAACAACTAGGCAACTGGACTTGATTTGGTTGACCTGACAAATCCCGAAAGATTCTAAGGAATTACATTCTAAAGAAATGCAATAACTGGAGTAGTATCACCATTTTTTTCAATATTTCCGAAGTTGATGGCAACTATTATTCTCTAGCGAAGAAAGTCAAGGATCGAGTCTACGCTGTAGAGATATCAAGCTGGTTGTCGCAGTGGTCGATAATGTGTCGATCACACAACTGAGTTCCAATCACTTCTGTATCTGATATTCGTTGACTTCGTAAAGGCCTCGATCATGTTAACCGAAACTGTATGTGGAAAATGCTCAGTATGAGAAACTGCCCCAAAAAAACTATTCCCATAATAAAAGAGTCTTATACGAGTAATAAAACAAAGTTTTGCATTCTGTGCAATGGGCATCTTGGCTCTGCACAAAATGGCAACAGGAAAAATTTCACCAATGCAAAAAATTAAAAATGGCCCCAAATTTTATATGGAACACAACAACACCAAAAATTTGGGCCATATTTCCTTTTTTCATGTGAATTTTTCAAATCCCAAATAAGAAAAAGTAGAGTTTTTTACTGCGCCTTAAATGGTTTGCAAAAAGGGCAAATCATTTTACCATAAAAAGAGCGACTTTTTCAAAAAATATTTTCTCTGCGGCCCTTTTATATCCTTTGAAGGAAACATTTTCATGAAGGAAACATTTTTGAAGCTAATTTTTCATTTTAGTTTGGGGCCTAATTTCATTTTATATATTGGGGTAATATTTCATTTGGAAAAAAACCCAAAATTTGGGACCTTTTTCATTTTTAGTTTTTGGCCCATTTTTCCAAGTGCTATTTTGTGCAGAACCGGGCCACTTTTTGATGCATTTGAAGTTCGACAAATGAGTGATGTTTTGACTGACAATGAAATGATTGCCACGGCTAGTACGAACGGAACACGTGGAACCCAATTTAGACCATTGACAAGCTAAGCCATTTGGATTATGCTTACGATATCTGCTTCTAGAAAAATAGGACTGGTGCCCTTAACAAAATGTGTCACCAGAATGTTTCAACATAATGAAAAGGAGGCTGGCTTAATGATAAGCGCTCTAACCAAAGCCAACAACAGCAGGTTATTGTGGGATATGAGCTCAAAGAGGAATTGACGAAATTTAACTATCTGGATTATTTGGTGTCACTCGATAATGGAACGGACCTTCATGTCAGTATTAGAATAAATAACGCATATGGTGCATTTGGAATCCTTTCTCCTGTGTGGAACTCTACGAAAATATCGCTTCTCCTCAATTTAAAACTCTTTGAATCCAAAGTGTTAAATTTTGTTGCATTTGGAATCCTTTCTCCTGTGTGGAACTCTACGAAAATATCGCTTCTCCTCATTTTAAAACTCTTTGAATCCAAAGTGTTATCCTTACCATGACTTTGAAACGTAGAAATTATCTGCCAACATCTCAAACAGATTGCAAGCTTTTGTCAATCGTTGTCTGAATTAAATCCTTAAAATCTGGTGGCCGTCAACCAGATCTCGATCATTTGCGTACAAAAATTTTATAACTCGTACAACACAATTGATCAATAAAGGCTCAAATCCACTTGGTTTTGGCTGTCAAATGATGCCATATTTGAGTCATATTCGTTGATGTAAAGTTTCTTGAGAAAAAAGCTGTCGAAATTGGCAAAAAACTTGTAGGCCCAGTTCTCAATCACTTCTAGTTCAGTTCAGAAAATTTATTTTTTGGGTATCTTGTTCTATGAACCATCGAATACTAGAAACTACTTAGAAATTTGAAGTTAGTGTAAACAAATATTTAAGTGTCGCATAGTGTTATTAATTAAACTGCTTTAATCCGAATATCCTTCTTATGTCGTCAGCAGGCGCGTACCCAGAAAAAAATTTCGGGGGGTTTTTATTTTTTTATTTAGACTTATTCCAATTTTTTTTTAAAAAAATATTGGGGGTTGGAATTAGTTTTAAAGGTTTTCTAAGAGATGGCGTAACTATCAATAGATCGCATCGGGCACACCTGTGACTATATTCATTTCAAAGCACATTGTCTAAGCTTCATTTTTCAGTATGTGTCATTCCACTGAAGTGTAAACAACATATATATTTTTCTCTGTGAACATGTCGACTTTCGTTCCAACAAAACGCAATTTGCGGGAAGGTTTACTTTTGTGCTTCCATTTGAAGAAAAAAGCGGTTGAAGCACAACGCACGCTTACTGAGGCTTACGGGGACTATGCTCCATCGATTTCTACTTGTGAGTACTGGTTCCGTCGGTTTAAAAGTGGTGATTTTGATACGGAAGACAAAGAGCGTCCGGGCCAGCCGAAAAAGCTTGAAGATGAGGAATTGGAGGCTTTGCTCGATGAAGACCCGTGTCAAACCCTTCAAGAATTGTCAGAATCATTGGGAGTCGACTTATCAACGGTCGGCAAACGCTTGAAGGGCATGGGAATGATTCAAAAGCAAGGAAATTGGGTGCCGTACCAGTTGAAGCCGAGAGACGTTGAACGGCGATTTTGCATGTGCGAACAACTGCTTCAACGGCATAAAAGGAAGAGTTTTTTGCATCGTATTGTCACTGGCGATAAAAAGTGGATCCATTACGATAATCCTAAGCGAAAAAAATCGTGGGGACCACCCGGCCATGCATCAACATCGAGGGCCAAGCCGAATATTCATGGCGCCAAGCTTATGCTGTGTATTTGGTGGGATCAGAAGGGTGTCGTGTACTATGAGCTGCTAAAACCTAACGAAACCATCACTGGGGAACGCTACCAACAACAATTGATACAATTGAGCCGAGCATTAAAGGTTAAACGGCCGGAATATGCCAAAAGACACGACAAAGTGGTTTTTCAACATGACAACGCACGGCCACATGTTGCAAGAACCGTCAAGGAAACGTTGGAGGCGCTGAATAGGGATGTGCTACCCCACCCGCCTTATAGCCCAGACATAGCCCCTTCCGACTACCACCTATTCAGATCGATGACGCATGGCTTGGCTGAGCAGCGCTTCACTTCTTACGACGATACCAAAAAATGGGTCGATTCGTGGATTGCCTCAAAAGACGAATCGTTCTTCCGGTGCGGAATCCATATGCTGCCAGAAATATGGGAAAATGTTGTAGCTAACGATGGACAATACTTTGAATAATATACATTGTACCGTTGTTTCTAAATAAATGCTCAAAAACCGAAAAAAAACCTTTAAAATTAATTCCAACCCCCAATAATCTTTTGATTATAATGTCTAGTCTTCTTTTATTTTAGGCTAGTGCATTTAAAATTTCTTCCGTGACCACTTTCTCATCCCTGTGAACATTTAGAAGAGCTCACATATTGAGCCTTTCTTCTCCATTTTTACTTCTCATGCATGTTTTGAGTCTTCGAAGCGACTGAAACCAGCAACGTTGCACCAATCTTCAGGAATCGGCTTATTGATGGATATATCATTACATCTCAAAACTTAAGAAATTCGATAAACGTTACAGACTTAACTTTCTGATTCAAGCAGTGCCCACAAATATGGGGTAAAAAATATTGGTCAAAATCAATATGTGCACTCAAAAAATCATCACGTTTAAAAATGTAACACAATGCATTCGATAGCAATGTATGCTTTTTCATACAAAATTAAAAACAAATTTTCAAGCAATTTTTTGAACCACAATTTGTAATAAAAAAAATTAGCATTAAACAAATTTCGTCAAAGTTGAAACCAATTTTTTTTAATTTATCGCCCATTCCACATTGAAGTGTAATATCAGTTGCACTGACCATCTCCGATTTTGCTTTAATTTTGTTCGTAGATTGGTTTATTATTTAAAAAGCCAAATCTGGAGTTTGAGAATTTAATATTTTTTCGCACATCCATGCGAATGCCAAAATTGGGTCTGTTTTGAGATAACGTAGCTCAGTCAATTTTAATGCGCTTTTCATGAATAGGGTATCATTGGAAAACTTTTTTTTTTTTGTTTTTTTAACGGAAAATATGAAACTTGAAAAAATTGCAGTAACTTTATCAATTCTAAATTTCAAAGTTTAATATCATGCCAGCAACAGGCACTGCAATTTTTTCATTTTCATTATTTTTTACGTTACGTTGCCTTTTCAATCATATAAAATGAAAGTTTGCCCTTCCCTGTTCAGAAGTTATGGCGCAAAACGTCAAGTAATAATCAATTTTCAATAAAAATTCAACTAGCGTTGATATTTATTGTGAAAAGACTATAAAACATAGAAACTTAAAAATATTTGTAAGTAAGTAATATAGAAAACAATATTCCAAAGTACATCTTTTGCTTGTTTTTAAATGAATCTTCTTCTTGATAATTGGCATAAAAAAATAGTCCTTTTCAGCCGATGTCAGGACACTTCAATCCCAATTTATCGGAAACAAAAAAATCAAAGTGTATATTAATAAGGTTACTTATCGCTGCAACCCTTACTACTATTATAAAATTTGGTTACAATTTCCACCCGTTACGGGAATCAGAAGAGTTAAAAATGCCATCGTTTTTTAAAAAAAGTCGCGCTAAATGTTTCCTACTAGGCCAAACTTAATACACGGAACGGAAAATGTGCATAAAATTAGTGATTTTGTGCGTTGTTTCAATGAAACTATTCGTTCTTTTTGAACCAACGCACACGTTTGTTAAAGTTTAATGAACGGTATTCATAAACTTGAAATTTAATGAGCAAAATTAATGATTACGTATAATCTAACGAAAAATTTAATTAAAGTTTTTCACTAAAATAAATGAAAAAATCATAAAAATTTATGAATGTGTTCGTTAAAATTTAATGAAGAATTTCATTAAACTAATGAAAAAGTTAAAAAAATTAATGAAGAAGTTCATTCAAATTTTATAAAATTTTTATTTATGAAATTCTTGACAGAAATGGTGGCGTTAGCGCTTCTTTTTGTTTTTGATTGCTGCAAACATTTTCCAATAGTTTTTGTTTTTTAAGACTCTAATAGCACATTCTTTTTTGAAAAAAAATTCTGACCTCACAGAATGCAGAATTTTTTAGATTCTGACCTGAATTTACAGAATGTTGACTTCTTTTGAGCTGAGAAAAGAGCGAAAAAAATGCAACATTTTTTTTTTCATTTGATATTGGCTGCACTGTTTACGATTGAGGTTATGTATAGTACTGACTGCATGGAATTTTTAACAAATACTCATCGAGCTGTTAAGTTTTATTAAAAGCAACTACTTTAACCAAAATTGTTTTGGATTAAATTTAAAAAATTTTTCAAAATTGGAACATTTTGCTTCTCACAATTGTCACAGCATATCAAAATAATGCTAATAAAATTATTATTTTTTTTTTTATTTTGGTATTACTAGAGAGCACAATGCAGAACCGCCGAATTTTACAGGTCAGAAAATTCTGCATTTGTTATACTTTTGCGGTCAGAATTTTCGAGAAAGGAACACAGAAGAACAAGAATCATTTTAGTCAGCTAAGTGATTGACTCTATACAGAGTTGTTGTTGTTGCCTTCTTGAAAACTTACTTGATCTAAAGCTCACAATCTTAATTCAAGAACACGATTTATTTTGAGGTCAACATTTTTTTTTAGAAAACAATGGAAAAAAAGCAGAACTCTTAAAGAGGTCAGAAAAAATGCAAAATTTTTTTCCAGAAAAGAATGCGCTATAAATCAGAATGCTTTCTTTTAAATGTATTTTATAAATATTAACACCACCAAACAATTGTGCACAAAATTGACAACGCAACGTGTCCTTTTTAGAAATAAAATGCAGTTGTTTATATGTTCTACAAAGATATGTATACTTTTCTATTCTTTTTTGCTCAAAGCAAAAAAAATTTTAATCATTGGTAAATACACTTTTATTAATCTTTTATTTACTTCTAAGCACTTTAAACTTATTACTTTTCACAAACAACAATGAAGTAGAACAATTTGTGTCGTTACCCACCGCTACAATAAAACAATGTTCCGTTAGACGACGAGATTGTTTGGCAATTTTAATGAAGATTAACTTATTCATTAACTTATTCATAAGTTCATATTTCAGAGTTGCTCTGAAGAAATATTTATGAATTGCTTTCATTAAAATTTGTGAACTTGTTCAAAAACTTTAATGAAAATTTTCGTGAAGTTACCGAAAAAATCATTAAAAGTAATAAATTTATTCCTAAAATGGTCAAGAAAAATTTAATGAACAGCTTTCATTAAAAGTTTATGATTTATATTTTACAACAAACAAAACATTTATATTGAAATATTGTTTTTTATATAATTTACGTAAACAAAATTGTAAGTCATCTAAAGATCTTTGTCGTGACCATAAACACACAACGGCTGCCATGTTGTGCTGAGAGTTGCTCCCGATGCTCGTTAAAATTCGTTCATTACTGGGGGAAGAGGATTAACCTCCAAAAGTCCCCCTGCGTACGCGCCTGGTCGCCAGCGTGCACAAAAACTTAAACCAGCATTAAATGAGTTCACACAAATTTATCGCATTCGAGCTTTCGCCTAATTCAGGCAACTTCTAAATACAAAGAAATATGCGCTTACATGACTTGAAACGATGTTTCGCATGCGTAAAACAGTTCAAACGGATATCAAGTTGGTGCTTTTATTGCTGTTGTTGTTTTTATTGTTGCTCCAAACTATTTAACATCAATTTTGCGCGATCAATATAAGCATTATACACGCGGATTAAAGTAGCATCAACGCAATTCCGCTTTCCTGCCATCATAACCCTCACCTCACTACTCAACTCGAGTTTCTGTACTTAAATTTCAAACATCTTAGTTCTCAGCTGAGATTTTTTGTGATTTTTTTTTTTGGAATTTATTCATGCTTTTCGCTTGCTTTTATTTTTTTATCGTTTGCCAAATCCTCTTTTGCAACATTTCTATAAAATATTTTCTCATTTATGCAGCGCATTTATCATCTATTTTATTTAAGCTGTTTCTTCCGTTGTTTCTTTCTTCATTTTAAATCATTTAAAATTCAGGCCCGACTATTAAGAAAATTTAAGAATTTTTTTTTGTTTTTTTTGCCCATTTTTCGAGTAGTTTTGCACTCTAAATGATCTTGAAAATTTAGAAGAAGCTGCGCTGATTTTGCACTGGAGCCGGTTTTTTTTATTAATACTTTGGCAACTTGGTGTGCGTTTGTGTGTATGTGAGCTTGGATCATTAATGAGCATAAATTTGTATTTCAAGTCTCTTGCTTTCGTCATGATTTGTGTTCCTATATAGAAAAAAATTAGCGGTTTTGCTTTTTAAGTAGTAGCATTAATATGCAATTTTTTGCTGTCAGTTCTCAAAATTCAATTTGAGGTTTGCTTTATTTTATAATGTAGTTTTAATTGAAGGTTCTTGAAGGCTGGATTAAGAAATTTCGTTATGCTAGGGCATTTTTTTTAAGTCGACAAAAATTACATTTTACTTACCATTTTCTTATACATTTTTTTTAAATGCTTAAAAGACGAATTTCATATAGAGTAAGCCACAGTGAAAGTGCACCACATAATGTTTTTAAAATAACTTTTTAAAAAATTTTGAAAAGACACACATTAAAAATATTTTAAAATGATTTTATTGTTCAACAAGAACTTAAAGTTTAGTTTGTTTTTAAAGTTTTACTTTTACTTTTACTTAAAAACCAATGAAACTTAAGAAGTTCAAAAATACATCTTAAATAAAAAATTAACCACTTTAAAGGCAAATTTTATACATCATACATATTAGTATTAGTTTAGGTACTTTTTGCAGAAATTACTGCTCGCAGACGTTTAGGCTTCGATTGTACGATTTGTACAAAAAAATATTAAAAAAAAGAATGAAAAAGTTTGATTTTTAAAAATGTTTTTATCTATCTAATGTTTTACTATCTGCGTAGTAATGACAACAATTGACCCTAAGGATTTGAAGATATAAGAAAAAATTGCTTCACTTTACAAAAAACAGAAGTGATATTTGGCTTGGATTAAAGAATTTTCAAAACTCTCTGAATTGGGAAACACGTTTTTATACAATTTTTTTTTTTTGAAGGATTTGAAATAATATAAGTTTATTTTCCAATTTATCAAATTTAAAAATCGTCTCTGGTTTTAGTTTTTTAATAGACTTTTTGATCTGGATTGATGTAACGCTACTTACATTTCAATTGCACTTCAATTGAGTAATTAGGTATGATTAAGTAATTAAAAAACGAATTTAATATATATTTCTTTCCTTGCCTAAACTATTTTTACATTATCTTTAGGAAATACCTTCCATTTTTACTTACACAAAAAAATTTACGAAATATTTACTTAACATTTACGAAAAGAAAAACTAGATTTGTGAAACAGTGCATTTATGCATAAATTGCTTAAATTAATAAAATTAAAATGTTTTTCTTAGATGATATCAAAAAAATGGTTAGTTCTTAATAAGTTTTAATTTTTTGCCACGGTAGACTTTTCTATGCAAATGCCAATATGTCAAAGGAATTTCATGTCATTCATATTGTAAGGCATCGAAACGGTCCTTTTTCGATGAAAAGCTGTGCTTACGCAAGTTTTTGTGAAAATACGTCAACAAATTTTTAATAATATTTAAGACCGGAGACTGTGGTGTTACTTGAAGTAAATGGAGGAAATTATACAATAGCCATTCCTATGCAACATAAGATTAAGGGTCATTGTCCAAGAATGGACCAAAGATATCAACAAATAAAAAAGGACGCGTTACGTAACAGAAAATAGAAGTGGTTTTTGTCTGCATCAACATGAACGAAAAAATTTGCGAAGTGTTTTATGAAGTTTTTTTATGAAAATTATATAAATATAATTTTGAATAATCTGGTTATATATTCATAATAGTTTCGTTGGTAAATATTGTTTATTAATTTTTATACAAACCATAATATGGTACGTTACGATACATATGCTATGTTACATATTTTTTTTCTTCAAAGAAGTACAAATTGGTTTATGTTTTTTTATTTTATTGAACTAGAAAATCAAATCACACTGTTCAGTGTGATAAAAATTGTAATTGTGATAAGTTTGCAACAAAGTCGTGTTGCGTCGTGTTGGAAAAATGCCAATTACGCAAAACTATAACTTCTGAACTAAGAGAAATTTTGGGAAACTAAGAAATATCTTTTAAAGAGCGAAAAAGTTATGCCCTCATACAAAATTTCACCCAAATCGGAGGAAGTCATTTCTTTGAACAATTGTAATTTCATTGACAATATAAAATAAAAAAAAATAATATAAAGTTTAAGTATTTTAGAAATATAGAGAACAATTTAAACGATTTTATTTTAAAATCATGAGAGTTGCGGTTTTGATAATAACTTTCCAATTAATGTGTGGGGCAAAACACGTCGTGCCACCTAAAAACCTTTATCGCTCCGACTTCGAGAAACTTGGTAATGTTGTTGTACTATCCGAGTACACTGAGGGAAATATGTGTTAAAATTAAATTAAATTGTGTTCATATTAAATGAATTTGTTTTCGAAATAGAGCTTGAAACAATTTCATTTAAGCTAAACACAAATGTTTTTAAAGTTTAATTTAAAACAAAAGTTAAGATATACTTTCATTGTAAAAATTTTAAGTTTAAACACATTTATTTACAGTAATGCAAAAAATTTAATATGTAAAACAAATATTTTAAAACATAATTAAAGAATATTGTTATTAAATTAAAAACAAATAAATTAAACCGAAATTTTTTCGATGCCATTTTTTAACTTTTTTGAGTTTTTGCAGTAAGGTTCGTGTTCAGCGACCCCTGGGACCCCCCGAATAACAAATGTTTTGACTTCATTTGATGAAGCTTGCGTTTTACTGCGGCTTGAAATATTTTAAATATCAAAACAATTAATTAGTTTTTATATTAAGACTAATTAAAAAATATTTTCAATCAATCAAACGAAAAATCGGGGTCTCAGTTGTCTGGCAATAATTTTCAATGATTCAACTGCACATAATTTTTTAATTCAATCTCTGGTAGCGATGTAATTTTTGTTATTGAAAGGAAATAATAAGAGAAAATTATACAAAAAATAGAAATGAGTTTATAGTTGATAATTCAATACGCTTGTTTTAAATTTTGTTTTGTAGAAACGCAAATGAGTTTAATTTCAATTTTAAAATTTTTTGTTTAATTTTAAAAAATGTTTTTTTCTCAGTGTACAAAAAAGTGCAAAAGGATGGGAAGTAAAAGCATGTTCTTAAAGGATTATTTTCGTTCTTTTGGATAAAAATATTAAAAAAAAAATTTGATAAATATTTATACCGACAAAATTAATTCTATTTTTATTTTTTAAGTCTTAGCTAAGTTGGGCATTTTTAATATTTTTTAATTAGTCTTAATCGAAAACTTTATATTTTGCCTTTTTAAAAGCATATCAACAAAATGATGGGGCGCAAAGAATTATAGAGTAATCCGAACGGTTGAAACTTGCGCAACGCATGCGACAACTGTACTGAATACACGTGATATTTGTTTTTATGTTTTATTTAAAAGTCCTAAATTTTTTTTTTATTTTAAAAAAACTTTGAGAAACAAACTAAGAGAAAAACAGTATACTTAAAAAATCATTAAAAATTTAATATATAAAAATTAATGTTTGTTTGTTTGTTCGTTCGCTATGCGCTGCAATATCGTTCATGCGATTGCGATAAAACTTTGTCAATTTATTGCTTGCACTTACGCGAACAATATACTTACTTACTTACTAAGTTGGCGCTACAACCGCATGTCGGTCTTGGCCTCATCTAAGAATTTGCGCCAGCCATTTCCGTCTTTCGCTTGCTGGCGCCAGTTGGAAATTCCAAGCTTCGTTAGGTTGTCCTCTACTTGGTCTTTCTAACCAAGATGCGGGCGTCCATATTTAAAATTTGCGAACAATATAGGCATATTTAAAATTTGCCACACCCATTTTACCGCCCACAAATCAATAAAAATGCTATATTTAAGACAGTTTTTGTCGTATTAAACTAAAATGTGATAATTAAGTTTGTATGATAACTATCGGTAACTATACTTAAAATGGGCGTGGTCGCACTATAGCAACTCCTACTTTTAAGAAAAGATAAAGAGACTTCGAAATACCTGGTCCGATCGAGTTAAAATTTTGGCAGTGGATTTGTTTCGAGTACGAGATGGGTTAAGAAAAAATTGCCACACCCCCTTTTACCACCCAAAAATATATAAAAAAATTCGCGATATCAAATTGCTTTGGAGTTATGGGTCGCACAGCCTCGCAATTCGATATTCAACCACAATTTACACATGTCGTTCCACTGATGACATTTTATGGGAGTTAAACAAGGGGGAGTGGAACCGCCAATACAACTAAAACTCGGAATTCAGTATTCGACATCAATTTATGCATGCAGTTTCATTAATAACATTTTATGGGCGTTGCCAACGGTGGAGTTTCACCTCCCCCCATACAACCAAAATTTGAGCTATCGAATAGCTTTGAAGTTATAGGTCGCACAGCATCTTAATTCAGTAATCGATCCGAATTTACACATACACGTTCATTGGCAACATTTTTTTTGGCTTTGGAAAAGGGAGAGTGACACCTCCCATACAACCCAAATTTGCGATATCGAATAGCTTCTGAGTTATTTGTCGCACAGCGTCGGAACTCAGTATTCGACCTAAATGTACACATGCCATTTCATTGATTAAATTTTATGGGCGTTTGCCAAGGAACCTCTTATTTGACCCAAATTTGCGATATCGAATTGTTTGGAGTTATAGGTAGCACAGCGTCGGAATTCCGTATTCGACCTTAATTTACACATTCAATTTTATTGATCACAAGGGGGCGTTGCACCTCCCATACAACCCAAATTTGGGATATCTAGCAGCTTTGGATTTATAGGTCGCACAGCATCAAAATTCAGCATTCTACCTCAATTTACACATGCAAGGGAGCGTGGCAGCAACGCGCCGCGTTTCGGCTAGTATTTTTATAAATAATTGCCGAAAAAATTGACAAAAAAACAAAGAGAAAAATATTATACTTAGAAATTCATGTAGGTTTTTATTTGCAATTCTAAGAAATAATTGCAAATTTACTGTCAATATCAAAATAATTTTTTGTTGAAATTTCAACTTATGTGGAATTTTACTTTTATCTAATTTTATATAGATCTTTGAGTCCTTACTATTAAACACAATTCTTAGCAATATAAAACAACAAATGTTGAACTTTGCTGCAATATCAATTGCAAAGTTTTATATTACTAAAAAAATTGAGTTGAAATTAAGCAGATATTGCAGCACATGCTCATGGGAGTCTGTTTGTCAAGGAGTGAGGGTAAGAATACGTTTTTCGGTAAAAGTTTGTTGAGTGTTAAGTTGTTAACAGTTAAATGAAAACATCATGTTAATAAATAAATAAAGACTGTTGAAATAAACAAAAAATTTCTGGGTTTTTTTTTGTTTACCTTTTTAGGATACTCATTGCGAAGACATTTTTTATGCAAGTGTCTGTTCTGTGTTTTGGTATTTCAAATAATATTTAAACAATAAATAAAATATGATATACCTCTGCATTACCGCCAAAACTATTAAGTTATAAGATTTTTTAAATATGTTTTAATATGTAAAGTTATAAAGAATGTTAAAAAAGAATGTATTTACTTGAATAAATGCAGAATTGAACTTGTTGAATTTTACTTACATAAGGGTAGTCATTTTAAAATAGTACTACATAAATTATGGTGGTATTAAACAAATAATGTTTAATGTTTTTACAATATCAATATTATTTCTTTAATATTACTACATATTTTTATTAAAATTAAACACTATTTGTGTAATTTCACTACATATCACTAAACAAACAACATGTGGAATAAAATAAGGGTGTGTAAATTTACTACAGTTATGGTAGCTAACCTGTTGCCTACAACTATTGTAGGAAATTGTAACAAAAACTTTTTAGAGTGTACTTTTTAGAGCACAAATTTTTATATACATATATATAGTGTCAATATTGTCATGCATTTTTTTTATGAATCTGGTTTTTTTCATACATTTTCTTATACATTTAATTTTTATTTACAACAACATTACCAAGTTTCATCGATATCGGAGCGATGAAGGTTTTAGTGGCACACTTCGACGTGTTTTGCATATGTTTGAACATATGTTTGAAAGTTCCATTATTTTTCTTTTTGTATCACTTTTTTTTAATTTAAGGAGGATTCTTCTTAGGCTTAAAAGAAAATAACAAAAAATTTGACCTATTCAATAAATCTTTATAGAAACTGGTAGTTTTTAGTATTTGCTTATATTATTTTATAGTAACTATTAATATTTTTTTGTCAATAAGTATTAATGGTTCTTTAAATAACGAACAATTTATTTCGATTTATGAGAGAGACTGAGAAAGAGAACTATTAACATATCTATTTTATATTTCATACATAAAAAATAGATGTTATCGAATATTTTGCTAACAGAATTATAGCATAAATAAAGTCGATCCCAAATTTTTAATCGATACATTCTAAACTAATTCAAGCATATCGAAGCACACTTAATTTGTAACCAATTTAATGGTTTTATATCGTGGCATTGCAACATACACAGAATGGTAAAAATATACATGAAAAAACATCCATAGACAACAATTTCAAAGCTGCGGGGAATTCAAGTTTAACCCATAATGTTGACTTGGCATGTGCGTGACACACTATAAATAAAAATTAAATTATTCGCTTAATTTCAATTTTGATTTGAACATACTCAAGCACACACACACACATGCACTTGCCACGCGGTGTTAATGACATCGAATTGGTTCACGACGTGGCCGGTAGTGAGCGTGCGCGCGCGCGCGGAATGTCAACAATAGGGGCGGCGCCAGCGTTGCCAGAGGTTTTTTTTAAAAAACTGTGAGTTCAAAAAACAAAAACCTGTATTTTCAACAAAAAACTGTATCCCTAAAACAAAGCAAGTTTAGTTTTATTGGTATTTATTTATTTATTAGAATAAAAAATAATTTATTAGCAAAAACATAAAGAATAACATAAGCAGTTTAAACAGCATTAAAAAAACTTTAAATAGCATTTGTACTTTTGAAGTTCTCATCCCATTACATTTTCCAGTATTTTTCTGCGACATGGTGCCTTATTTTGACAATTGAACAGGATTCATATAAAAAATTTCAAGTAAACTTCCAAAATAAGGTAGCCTTTTTTTTCTCTGATATTGGGAATGAAAACACCTTATTATAATTACACCATACTTTTGAACATATAACGTTTTGTTTTTTAATTTTGAAATTTTATTTCAATAATTGTCGTTAATTGACTTGTCAATTTGTTTGTTGCATTCTTTTTTAAGAGATCTTTTGTTCTTAGAAAACCACAAAGTGCGGGAATTCTAAGACTTATTTCTAAGTTTGGTTTTATTAATTTTAATTATGGAAAAAAATTTTTCTGCATGTGGTGTGGCTGTTGGAATGCATAGAGCAGCAGAAACCATTTTTCTTAAAAGAGGACATGCCTCACTTCCATTGATTTTTTTATTTTTAAAATATATTTCCATAAAACTTCAATATTACTGTCAGCATTTCAATTTTAATCACTAAAATTAATTTGACGAAATTCTCGACATTCATCATAAACTTCTTGCTTTTCAACAATGCTTACTACATTTGTCAAATGTCGACTCAAATGCGACATATAGATGACGATATGGTTGATAAGTATATAAAACTTTAATTGGAGACAGAACATTCATATCTTATAAAAATGCATTTTCAAATTAAAATTTAATTAACTGTTCATTACATACTCGTAGCCAACATAAACTTTTACGCAATGTTCCCTGAAGACGATTTTCTTCGATTGTGGTAATTTATGAGTTAAATTTTTTTCTTAAAATCTGAAATATAAAAGAACTATAATTTGCACTACGAGTCATTTTAAAAAACTGTAAGCCTGTTTAAAAAACTGTAATTTACAGTTAAAACTGTGAATATGGCAACACTGGGCGGCGCACTCAGTGTTTCTCACAGTATTTTAAATAATATCAAATCAAATACAATCAAAATAAAATTACAATAAAACAATAATCACTCTTACTCTTTTTTACAATTCGATGCCAGCAGCTTTAGTGCCAAGCCAAACTGATGAGCTGCTTGTCATTTGAATCGCGAAACATGACAAGCGAGAGCTCGGCTACGCTACGATAGTAGCAGCGTTGTAGCTGAACCATTTACAATTAATGATTTGACGTTTGACGGTGCGCCTCGCTCCATCGTCATTGAACGCTAGAGAAAAGCTAAAACGGGGAGAAATCAATTAAAACTGTCGGCAACAATTAACAGTGCTTAGCAAAAAAATCAAAACAAAAGATATCGTATTAAGTCCAAAATAAGGCAAACATTTTCTTTAAATTTCTAGCAAAAATGGCTCAAACTGATTAGTAAAATAATTCGTCAAATTCCACAGATTGACGCTACTTTCACTTTTCTTCTAACTTGTCCTGTAATCGTGAGTCCATATCTTACAACTTTTAAAAGTAATCTAAAATCCACCATCCGACCATAAATCTGACCACTGATAACAATAATTAAGACACAGGTGCTTGAATCTAAAACTAGTTGGAAACACTGTGCGCTCTTATAGCTGAAGTCAGACATGGTTGATTCAAATTTGTGCAATTAATTGCCTTTAAATGATTAATTTGCATAAACATAATCATCGCCTTCATCAACTTCATCATGACAATGGTCGACAGCAGCACCGAGCTAGTCATCATCACATGTTTACTAATCGCAACAACAACTTTATCCTCAACATCAACATCTTATCAAATTAACAAACGATATCAACGAGCGATCAGCTTGTCAGGATCTAAAACAAGATAAGCTCTGCTCTCAATAAACGATTTATATACAATCTACTAAATTAATTACAATTAAACGAACTATAATTAAATTTTTGTGCACAATATTGGATGCTCAATTCAGTAAATACATTTGTTAAGTGGATATAAATACTTGTTTCTTTTAAGTAACACTTCAATAAACGTTGCAAATTACCATCGATCATACGAGAAAGTAAAATGCATTTAATGCAAAATACTTAGGTTTGTGAGCAATAAAAGGAAGATTATCAGAATATTCTCATTTGACCGGTATAACATTTTTAAACTTAAAAAATTTTCAAAATTTTTCTTGCAATGAAAATGTTTTTTGTATAACTATCTTTACACCGTTTTAAATTTAATTCGAAAGATCAATTGAAATCCAAAAATTCAATATTAAAAAATATCAATTATAATTAAAAAAATTCCCAACTGAAAATCTGAAAAGATCAATTAAAATTAAAAATATATCAATTGAAATTCAAACAAGATCGATGGAAATTCAGCGATTTAATTGGAATATCAGAAAACATCAATTGAAATTTGAAAGAAATCAATTGAAATGCAGAATAAATCAGTTGAAATTCAGAAGAGATAATTTGAATTTCAGAACAAATCACAATAAAAAAATTTCATTTGAAATTCGTAATAGATTAATGGAAAATCAGAATAGATTAATACAAATTTAGGAAAGACCAATTGAAACCTAGTATAAATAAAACTAAATTCAGAAAAGATGAATTGAAATTTCGAAAAAATCAAATGAAATTCAGAAAAGAATAATTGAAAGTTTAATTGAAATGAAATTCAGATGAGATCATTTGAAATTCGAAAATTAAGAAAGATTTAAAATGTCGTAATTTTCTCATTCAAACTGCTTTTATTGCTAAGGAATAAATATTATTTTAAAAAAGTTTTTTCAGTACTGTTTCAAAAATAAAAAAAAACATTTCGGAGGGTGTTTTCTTTCATATGAAAAATTTCTTTATATGAAATGATAGAACCTTCAAAATGAAGGCCTTAAAGAAGTAGTCATCAATACAACGATCATGAAAGGTAAAGGGTGTTTTTATAGAGTGAGACAACTTTGAGTTGACATCACTGCTTTATTTGACCACCCATTTAACAGCTAATAGTTGCTTTTTGTTTAGTTTGCTTTGACATTTCATTATGGATTGACTTATACCAGAGAAACGCGTGCAAATTGTGGAAATTTTTAATCAAAATAATGGTTCTGTTCGTCAAACTTATAGTGCACTTCGTCCATTTTATGGCGTACATAATCGTCCTTCAGAGCTGCTAATTCGAAGAGTAATAGATCGTTTTTGGACCATTACTATGACTGATAATGTGCATCCCGTGAGACGCCGAACAGTGTCCAATGAAGAATCTGTAGCCACTGTACAGGAAAGCATTGAAGATGATCCTAATCAATCAATTCGTCGCCATTCTCAGCAACTGGGGTTGTGTCCTTCCGCTTTATGGAAGCTTTTACGAAAAGATCTTGGCTTAAAACATTTCAATATTCAACTTGTGCAGGAATTAAGGCCAAACGACCATCGTATGCGCCGCCAATTCGGCGAATGGGCTGAAGCACAAATTGATATTGATTTTGAATTTCCATGGAAAATATTATTTTCCGATAAAGCCCATTTTTGGTTGAATGGGTACGTAAATAAACAGAATTGTCGTATTTAGAGCGAGGAGAATCCACAAGCTTTTGTCGAAACACCATAACATCCACAGAAAATTACTGTTTGGTGCGCTTTATGGGCTGGCGGAGTCATTGGCCCATATGTCTCCAAAAACGATGATGGTCAGAATGTTACTGTCAATGGTGAACGGTATAGGAACAGGATTCGAAGTTTTTTCGTACCTCAATTAGCTGGTATTAATCTTGCTGATATGTGGTTCCAACAGGACGGAGCCACATGGCACACAGCGGGCGCTACAATTGATTTACTCAAGAAAACTTTTGACGAAAAAATAATTTTACGAAATGGCCCAATTAATTGGCCCCCAAGATCGTGTGATTTAACCCCATTGGACTATTTTCTTTGGGGTTATGTAAAGTCACTTGTCTACGTCGATAAACCACAAACATTTGAAAACCTGGAAATCGAAGAGTTATCGGCGAGATACGGCCACAAATGCTGCGAAAAGTTTGTGAAAATTGGTGTTCCAGATTGCGCCTTGTGCGCGCCAGCCGTGGCAGCCACATGGTCGAAATCATATTTAAACATTAATGTTATAAAATTTTCTATCAAATAAAGCCCGTCTCATTGATATTAAAAATATATTACTATGTTTTATTATGATTTAAACTTGTATCACTCTATAAAAAACACCCTTTATATGAACGCCAATAACAGCACTACCCAATAGTTCGCGGCATCATTGACGAACTTTTCGTGATGATTTCTTGAAGAAAGTGTCTGCATGAGCTGCTAGACTTAAAAAAAATTCATACAAAATAAAATGCAAAGCAGCGGTTGTCAGCGCCGAACTTTTTCCACTCTATTACGACAACTTGAAGATATTCATGATTGTTGTAATTCGCCGAATCGTTCAGAGGCTTAACTGCAGCAATGCAGCGTTTTGACTTCTTCAACGTTTCGGTATAACATTCCTTCACGAGTTTTATTACACGTTTCGATTTTAATTCCTTGACGAGTTTTCTTTATATTCCTGTCAACTTTTCGTTAACGAAACTTTCTCAATATTTCGATATTGGGTTCGTGCATGATAAATCCCGACAATTCTGCATTGCGTCTTGCACGAATTTGGAACATTTAAATGAAATTTTCGTCAATGGAATGTATGGCCAAATCAGCATGTTTCGTCAAGGATCAAGAAAAATCGTACCTGATTCATTTGAGATTTCTTCAAGACTGGAACTATTGGGTACTAGCATGACTTCGGGTTTGTTGTGTACGTGTTTTTTGTGTGTATGTTTTTTCACATGTGACGCAGCCCAGTGGGCAATTCAGTCAGGCCTCTTGAAAAAAAGGCAAGTGTTAACTGCTTCTTTTGGAGTGAATACACCTCACAACATCATTGCATCGATGAGGGCTTCTATAATGCCTACCTTTTTAAACCTGTTAAAAGAAAGGCTAGAAGTTTTCGTTATTTCTCTGTGATGTGTATATGAGTTGAAAGAACTGTGTTTTTTTTATTGATCTTCCAATTTAAATGTTCTTATAGAACAAACTAAAATCTATACTAAAATCTAGGAACATTTTTTTATTTTCAAAATGCCTAAAAGGTTTATTAATTACATACTGAAGACTTTATAAAAATGTCAATGCTTTAAAGGAACTCTGCTTTTATTAAATAATGGAGTTGCACGGCTATTCTAGCTAATCCATAATTAATAATGCGTCGTTAAAGAGTTACGAATATATATTATTTAATGACTTATGATTTTTTATTAAATGATGTTAAAGTGCACTAGCAAACATAACAAACAAAGAAGTTAATCAGGGCTTATGAGAAAGTGCTATAAGGATGCATTTTTAAAAAAGCGCTTTTAGCAGGGCTTTTGAGCAGAGTGAGTGCGGAAGTACTGACAAATTTTCCCATTCCATACAAACAATAAAACGGTGTTTGCAAGGAGTGTGAAAGGTCTATTAAATTTTAACAAAGGCCTGCGGGGAGAGCACCTATTTCAGGAATAGTGAACGGAGTGCAATACTCAGGGCTTATGAAGAAAGTACTCTAAGAATGCATTTTCAAAAAAGCGCTTTTAGAACGCCTTTTTAGCAAAGCGAGTGCGGAAGTAATAACAAATTTTCCTATTTCATACAAGCAATAAAACAGTGTTTGCAAGCAGTGTGGAAGGCCTATAAAAACCTAACGTAGGCCTGCTAGAAGGCCTTCGGACTCCTGACATTGCCCACTGGGAGGCTATGCAGTAGATTACATTGTTCACGCACTGAGGGCGCAATCCTTTATATATATCATTCTTGATAGTTCTCTGTTTCGAAAATTTGAGTAAACATTCTATGAAAAAAAGCTGCAAGCAATATTTTAACAAAAAAAATTTTCGTGAGATTCAAAACTGCATTACGATGAATCCAATCCTATGGATTTACTTCTTTTTATTAGAAGTTTAGAATAAAAATTTAATGGATCGCAGAGCTGCTTTATAATTTGAGACTTCTTAATGTTAAATTTTTTCCAAACTATTCGATCCAACTATTTTTTGCCAAATGTTGTTTAACAATTTTTGCTACACACTCGTGCATATATCTCAAAGTAAAGTTTGTGTTTTGAATGTTCTGATTTATAACTACTTGCTTAGACTTATGAATTCATACAAGCATCTTGAATTATGAAAGTGCGATCCCGATTCAAACCTGGATATAGGTTATCGGTAAAAATTTTCCATTGCTCATTGCAAATTTTCAATTGGCATTGGCAAATTTTCGCTCATAAATCGTTATTGTAAGACACTGAAATGATTTTTTTGTTTAAATATTTTCATAATGTTATGGATATGTCTTATTAAGATTGATGTATTTTATACCTTTGGACCCTACGGTCGAGTTTGAACCCTAAAACTCGCTCCCCTTGGCTACGTATCTGGCACTTATGTCTTGAATTAAACACAATTCGAGTTGTTTCCATTTGTTGTGGCTTTTCTTGCAAGATTATGTTAGTGAACACATATTATATAAGTGCTTCGCCCTTTTATCTAATCTACTTCAAACATAACCTATGCTGGAATAGAACACTAATAAAACTATGTGCTAATTTCATAAGAACCCGCATATTGGTTTAGGAGGTAGCTCAGTACAGAAAACAAATATCGATAAATAACTATATTATAGAGATAACTAAGAGTGTGATAATACTCAGATGTGCTGGGCTACAACTTTGTTAACAAAAAACAGAACAGTTTGCTTTACTTTTCTGGAATATGGCATTGCTATTCTGTTGCAAAATGCTCTTTAAACAGTTTAGTTAAAAATTGAGTTTTTGGATTTTTCTCAAAAACGGTTTATGTTTTTTGTTATTATGTATTTCCATTTAAAAATTGCTGTATCTTTTTTTATTGGGCATCAAGCAACTTAGTTATAACATAATTATTACGTCAAAACTGGCTCGCCTTCTTACTTAAAAAAACCAAAGCAAATAAGTAATTTATTACCTGATGTCATAATATTAACTGATCGGAAAGGAACAAAAGCTTAACTTGCTAAGTAAAAATAAGAGATAACTGATAACTAAAAATTACTCGAAAATGGACTCACTCAACCGCTTATATCATTGCCAACAAGTGGTGTGCATTACTTTATTGTTTTTATTTTTGCTTTTTGTTAAGATAACGATAATTTTTTTTGTGCGAATTGTCGCGTAGGTTAGATAAAGAAATCAGTTATTTTTGAGTATAACTTATGAACCAAACCTAAGGAATGACGTCATGTTTTTTAACACTAAAAGCTCAAAGAGGCTAAAAATGCAAGAATAAATAAATTGTACTTAGTCAGTTATCAGAGTTTGGTTGGCAAAAAAGTTCGGGACTAAAATGGAGAAAAGTGCTTTTATATAAGTAGATTTAATTTGAATATATTTATGATTTGTGCACATTCAATTGTTTTTTCTGAAAAACTTTAAACTACATTTTTAAAAAAGGTAACTAAAATAAAGTGTAAATTTTTTAACGGACGCTAACATAAAAAAATCAAAAAAAAAAAACAGCACATGACAAAAATACTATTTTCGATGTTGTCTCTACGTATGTTATAAGACAAAAAAAATTTATTTGTGTGTTTGGAATCGAACTAAATAGTGCTTTTCTGAGTGAAAATCTTGTTTATTTACTGCATTATTCTGTATCACGAACAAGCACACCAACGATGAGAAAGACACGAGAAGTAATACAATTTTGTATGGAAGAAAATATTGCTTCTCGTGTCTTTCTCATCGTTGGTGAGCATCTTCGTGATACAGAATAATGCAGTTAGTATCTATAAAATAGTTTTAATAAAAAGTGTGTCAATTTCCTATTGCAATATGAAGGAATGCAATAAAAATCATTTAATTGAGTTTTAATTGTGAAAAATTTAAATATTGCAAAAAAAGAAAGTTTTGTTTGATCACTACATCAATTCTACAGTAATATTATGTGGCTTCTGCAGTCCACTCACTTTGACAAGCTAATACACCATGACCATGTTTAATCAAAGCAGAATTATATGCAGAATTATAAGCAATGCCTATATTTTGCAAAAAAAAAAAATCGAAAATTGTCTTCATTGATTCTGCAAAGATTTGTTGTTTTGCTCTCAGTTTACTTATGTCATGAACTAACTTATTTGGCACAGATAAAATTTTATTAAAACTATATTTTTTATAGAACTGAAAAAAAAAAACAAGAAAAGATCAATTGAAGTTCAGATAAGATCAATTGATATTCAGGTCAGATCAATTAAAACTCCTAACACGATTTAAAATTCCACTTGAAATTCTGAATATATCAATTGAATTTCAGAAAAGATCTATTTGAATTAATTATAAACAGATAAAATACTTTTATGTATAAAAATTACCATTCCTAGTACCACTGAAACTACCATTGCCATTACCATTACTATTACCATTAACATTGCGATTACCATGACCATTATCATTACTATTACCATTATCATTATCATCATCGTTATCATTACCATTACCATTACTATACCATTACCATTATTTTTACTATTACCATTACCATTACCACTACCACTACCATTACCATTACCATTACCATTACCATTACCATTACCATTATCATTATCGTTACCATTACCATTACCATTAACATTACTATACCATTACCATTGCCATTATTTATACCATTACCATTATTATTACCATTACCATTACCATTACCACTATCACTACCACTACCACTACCACTACCACTACCATTACCATTATCATTACTATTACCATTATCATTAGTATTATCATTATCGTTACCATTACCATTACCATTACCATTACTATACCATTACCATTACCATTACCATTATTTTTACCATTACCATTATTATTACCATTACCACTACCACTACCACTACCACTACCACTACCACTACCACTACCACTACCACTACCACTACCACTACCACTACCACTACCACTACCACTACCACTACCACTACCACTACCACTACCACTACCACTACCACTACCACTACCACTACCACTACCACTACCACTACCATTACCATTACCATAACCATTGTCATCACCATTACCATTACCATTACCATTACCATTACCATTACCATTACCATTACTATTACCATTACCATTACCATAACCTTTGCCGATTCATTACCGCTATCATTTCCATTACTGTTACCATTACCATTACTATACCATTACTATACCATTACCATTACCATTATTTTACCATTACCATTATGATTACCATTACCATTGCCATTACCACTACCATTACCGTTACCATTACCATTACCATTACCATTACCATTACCATTACCATTACCATTACCAATACCATTACCATTACCATTACCATTGCCACTACCATTATCATTACCATTACCATTACCATTACCATTACCATTACTAATACCACTACCATTTCCATTACCATTACCATTACCATTACCATTACCATTACTATTACTATTACTATTACCATTACCTTTGCCGATTCATATCCACCATCATTTCCATTACTATTACCATTACCATCACAGTTTTCAAAGGTACATATATTTTTTTTAACATAAATTTCTGTTTTATTTATTTCAATGGATCTTTTAAAATATTAATTTATCTTTTCTGAATTTGTATTGATAATTTCGAAATTTTAAATTTCATTTCGTAATTCAAATTGTTTTTGTGAATTGGAAATGGAATTTCTTTTTTTAATTTTAATTGATGTTTTCTGAATTTGCATTGATTTACTCTGTATACGCAATGGCATTTCAGAATTCTAATTAATTTGTTCTGAATTTCAAATGAAATTTCTAAATTGCATTTGGTATAGACTCAATTCCAAATGTAATTCGGACTTTGAATTGACCTTGTCTGAGTCAATTAATTTTTTCTGAATTTCAAATTCAGTTTCTAAATTTCATTTAATCTATCCTATTTAAAAGTTAATCGATCACCTTGAATAACATTTCAAACAATCACATTTGGAGCTGTCATGCACTTCTAATTTTTGATTAAAATATACTGATTTTCGTTGATAGTTCGTGGATGTTTATTTGAATTTTTCCTTTTTTTTATTTGCAAAATGTCGTGGAACCTCCCATTCACATAGAATAAACTTTTCACAATATCTGGAGAACCTGCAAATCTACGAAAACAAAAACTTAGACAATTATCATGTACGTCATTTTAAAAACATGTGGCAAGTGTGATTAAATAAGTGGTGTGACACCTCCCATATAGTTCTGACACATTTTTACCAATATCTGAATTACCAGTAAATCTACGAAAATTAAACTTTCAGCAGTATTCTCTTGGTTTTTATTTAATTTATGATATGATATATTTAACTTTAAGAAGATAATGAAAGTCTATACAAGAATCGAAATTTTCACATGATGCATTATTGTTTACTGTATGAATAGGATTTCGATTTTGTTCTCTAATAGCTCTTGCTTCAGTGCTAATAAGAAATTATGATATATCCGAGGGCAGTTTTCTAATAGAATATCGTGGAATTATAGAATTGTTAACAAGTATATCAGAAAAATGCTAAATACTAACAATTTTAGTTTTTATATAATAGTATAGATATTGATGTTATTAAATATAATTTTAAAAATACTTCTCGTTGATAGAAATACTTACAATTTGCATTTCATCTAATAAAGCATAGAAACACTTTTCATTTTTGTATTAAGAGGGAAAAAAATTCTTTTAAGTATGGTTGGATATAAAACACCATGTAAAATCATTATTTT
Source organism: Dichetophora obliterata (assembly GCA_963920525.1). Classification (NCBI taxonomy): domain Eukaryota; kingdom Metazoa; phylum Arthropoda; class Insecta; order Diptera; family Sciomyzidae; genus Dichetophora; species Dichetophora obliterata. Next base: position 92,553,598 of record OY986437.1, read on the forward strand.
ATTTATAATGTACCCTGACTTAAGTGTGGAAATTCCCTCTATCAATAACAATTTAGTTGTGTTTTATAGAAATCAAACACTTAATTTTTGCATGATGAAAAATACATTTTGTAAGGTATATATGAAAATTAAATATCCTGTTAAATTAAACCTCAACGCCGAAAAAAAAATTAACTAAGTTACAAGTTATCTATCAATGCAACTACATCTATTTTATCTGATTTGGAAGACTTTTAATTTTTCACGCCATAAATACACGTTTTATATGCAGAAAACACCCTACCATAATTTAACCAAAATCATCAAAAGTTTTTGAAAGAAACTTGAAAAAAGACATTTTGTAGTTAGAGATAATTCGAACACTGTAATACGTCCCTATACATTATTGAGTTTATTTTGAATTTATTTTTAAAAATTTCATGATTTTCTAAAAAAAGTGTCGTTTTCAACAGTCCATTACAAGAAAAAATTTAAAAATACGAAACATAATTTAACCCCACTTGAAAGAATATATTTTGACCATAGTACGCGATTTTTTCAACCTGTTCAAAGTTTAGGTACTATTTTAAAAAACTTTTTGTTGTAAGCATTTTTTATAACCGCAATATTCAGAAAAATTCAGTTTTTACCTTTTTTACCCTGATATTTTTTTAATTACAAGAAATAGGTGAAACCAAATATTGTTCTCGAGGTCAGCGTACTTTTGTTAACATATCCTCATTAGACAAAATATAAAATTCGATTATAACGTTTTTCGCCCAATCATGCAATTTCGTTCCATTGTGCAGTGCTTTCATAATTTTTTTGTCAGTTTGATCTGTTTTTAATTGTTCTTTTATAATACTTCATATTGAAATCCAGCTATTCTATTCTCGAACGCATTTTTTTTTCTTTTTTTACTTTTCATCTGTTATTCAATCAATATTAATCCGTTTTTAATGCGGTTTTCATTCGTTTATCTCTATTCTTGATTTGTCTTAAAGTCGCTTTAAAAGTCTGTTTTTGAGAAAAAAATAATTTTTTGTGGAATTTTTTTACTTATCTTATTTTTTATTTATTTTTTTTTTGTTAAAAGCATCCACTTGTAAAAATTTTATTAGGTAAGAGATACGAATGAATTTGCTTTTCAATAACTCTAAAGTGATAAAATTTTCGTGAAATTTTCATTAAAAGCACTTCGTTAAAGCCTCCTAAATTCACAAAATTTATAAAATTATCAAAGTTTTAAGAAATATTGGTCCTTGTTCAAAGTTTAAAAAATCGAAATTCAAGAATATTTTATGCATCTTTTTTAACCTTATTCTCAGATTATTTATCAGAAGTTCTCTTTGGTTCTGTCAAAAATAAAAGAATTTGATGGAATTTTGATAATATCAAGATATGTTAATGTTGTCTGATAGCGAAAGAGTTAAAATTTGAGATATGTCGAACGAATTGCTTTAAATAATTGCATTTTGTGCTTAGTGTTAACTTTATTAAAATATTTAATTCTCGTATAATTAATTTTAAAATTTTGTTAACTCTCTTTTCAGCTAACAGACTGCGAGATACTGCGAAATCTGAGTGAGCTGTCACAGAGCCTTTAAACGGCAAATCCGTTTTGCAAAGTCACACAACTAACCAACCAATCAACCAACCGATCTTCCGCAAAGCTTCAAAATGCTTGCTCATAGGCTGCATCAGCATCCGCGCTCCTTAGCGGCCATCTTGTTCGGATTACTCTGCATCACACTGGCTGCAGCGGCGAGCGGATCCGAAGATGACTCCAGCACAACGCTCAGCCCCGCCACCAATGCGACAAACTTCAACTGCCCCACCGACTGTCAATGCGTTCTCGCACACAACACACACAAGCCGCTGTTGCATGCCAAATGCTCCAGCATTTCCGATCTGCGCTCTGATACGCCACTGCGTGCCACGCTGCCCATACATTCCATCGATCTTTCGTATCTCGGACTGCCACGCCTCTCGCACTCCCTGGAAAAGTTGCGCGATCTCACATCAGTTGATTTATCACACAATGAGCTCCACGAAATCGGTCACCTGGGTCGTCGCATCAAAAAGCTGAACCTGAAACACAATCGCATCACCTCCATCAAGTTGGCAAAGCTGCCACAGCACGTTCAAGTGCTTAATTTGCAGCACAACGACATCACGTATCTGCCGCTCGAGTTCACGAAGCTAGCCCAACTGCAGACACTGGAGTTGAGTCACAACCTAATAAACTGCTCGTGCGAGACACTCGAGGTGCGTAACTGGCTGCAGGAGCGACACGTTTTCATGGAGCATCCCATCAAGTGCACCTACCCTGCGGAGGTGAAGGGCAAGTCCTGGCTTCAGGTCAAACAGTCGGACATCTGTGACAAAGAGAAGCGTGGATGGTACGCCGATGCAGTGATCGAAGAAAACGAGCTGATGTTGGGTGATCAGCCCATCGAAGGGTCTGGAGCGCACGAGGATGATGAAGATGAGTTGGGCAAGGCTTTCATGCCAATCGAAATGAAAACGACAGCCAAGTCTAGTGAGCAGCAACAGTTTCACGATGTAGAGGGCTCAGGCGATTTGAGTGAATTGAATTTACCTATGGAGCTGATGACGACTATGGAACCACCCATGTTATTGGCGCGTACGCAGGAAGAAACAACCACAGGGTTGCCACTGACTGATGAGGAGGAAGAAGATGGATCTGGCAGCGGTGGTGGCATGCTGATCATTCCGGATCTGGCACGTGGTCCCACAGTGCTGGATGATTTTGACCAACCCGACTCGCAGCAGAACGAAGATGATGACTTCGACCACAAACCCATTCCAGAACCTACACCTTCATCAGACATCTTTGGCAATGGAATGGGCATTTTCGACGACGACGAACCACGTCAACCCGTCACCGATGATGTCATTGTGCCTGTAGTGCACCACGAAGTTCAGGCCGCAGCCGACGGCAATGTGGACGATGAGGACTCTACACAGGGAATTGGCTCCGATGATGTTGAAGGCGATTCTACAGATGCAGAAGTTATGAATGCCAATATTGCTGCCAAGGACGACAGCAACGCTACATATTTCCTGCTCGGCGTAATCATATTGATTGTAGTCGGTCTAATCTTCTATGTAGGCATTAAACGCTGTAAAAGAAAGCGCAACTCGGCTAATGATGCCGAAAATCAACGCGCCACCGAACTACTCGACATGGATAAGAAACAGTTGGGCAAACCGGTGCACCGCAATGGTAAAGGCGCGGAACAAGCGCCACTTATAGGCGAGAAAACCAAAACTGATGTGGCAAAGCCATACAACGGAGCCGGCAAGAAACCCTACGACTCGAACGATGTAAAGGACGGTCCAGCGAACCAACAGCCACTCCTCAATGGCAGTGGCAATGGTACAACTGCTAATGGGAATAGTGCACCCGCCGAGGTTCCCACAATCGCTGAACCACTTGCGAGTCCCCCCCATGAATATTATCCCATAACTCCTCGTTATCCGCCACCAAAGTCACCACGTGCTTCCAAGTATGGTCAGGCTGAGCTGAATAACAACAATGAAGATGATGTCTTCTTGCCATCCTCACCCAAATCAGGTCGGTACTCACCGGTATACTCGCCGGAAACAGGACGTGTCAAAATTAAGCTAACCGAAACGCCAAAACCGAAGACGCCAATGTTGGTGACGCGTAGCAAATCAAATGCTGGCGATATTATAACGACTCCGGTGCTGGCAGCTCATATGGATGCACCTGGCGTGCATGTCGGAGGTGCTAATGGTCACATAGATCATTGATTTGAGCTGGGGTGGGAAAAACGAGGTTAAAAAAGTTTTTGTTAAGAAATAATCATAGCTTAGGCAAAACTGGTGCGAAAAAGTTTGGAAAGTCTGTTTTGTCAGCGAGTAAATTTCTCCGATCAGTCTGATTAAGCCGACACCCTATACAAGATGTTTTGAAGATAATCTTCGATTTCGAGTATTCACATTATGCATACAAACACTGTCGATAAAGTACATTTTCCTAAACTCCTAATATACTTTTTAACTTTGCATACGTGCGACTATTTTTTTTTGTCAGTTGAGTTTTGGGTTATTTTTATCCTCATTCCCCCTTACAACAACAACAACGGCAACTTGATTTTACGTTCAACAGATAATGTCTTCAAAAAATATGCCTGCAATAAGGAAATGATAACTTCATTTGTTTTTCATATGTTTAACACACAATTTTCATTCGTTTAACATTATTTTTAGATCTGTTTTAAGTGATTCGATAATTTGTTTTCGCAAATTCTTTTATATTTTATAGAATTTTCATGATCTGTATGTCTTTATATCTTAGTATTTTTAAAGACAATTGAAACTGAAAGTCAAAAACTTATATTTTTGGAATATTTTTCAGATTTATAAATCCTTAAAATTCACAATTTTTTTTTATATTATTTTATTTGTGAAAGATCATTAAGTTATACTGTTTTCTCTGTTGATAATTATGAAGTTTTTTAAATTCAAAAGTAAAGAAAGTGAAAATTATAAGTAAAAGTAGAGCGTCTTCGATGACGTACATTTTTATAAAATTTCTAATTTCTTATTGTTTAGTTCTTTGTAAAATAAATAGATTTTAAAATTGGTTGAACAACATAAATTTTTCTTAATGAATAACAGTAAAGTTAAAAGTTTTAATGGATTGGCTTAGGGCAAACAAAAGACTTTTTAAGAGTAAGACACAATTTTGGTCATTACAGTTTCTTTATTTTTACATGAAGTGAATAACACGTTACCTTTAAATGAAAATACGGAAGGTTTAACTTTCTAAATATCATTTATACATTTAACATCCGGTTTTTGTAATCATAACATAAAAAAATTTACTTAGTCATGGTTCATTAGCTATCTTATTTTTTATGAATCCGGTATTCGTCAATTTTATATCCGTTTAAATTATTAAATATTCTTTCCCGATTTCAAGTCCCTTACAAGGTCTAGTTTGTTAAAAACGTCTTTTTAACAAAGACGGATCAAAGCGGTTTATTTTATAAAAGGTAAAAAGATAATTTTTTTTACATATTCATATCCGTTATTAATCTGTTTTTTTGTGTGGTAATCGTCTGTTGTTTATTCAATTTTTTTCCGTTTAAGTTCGTTTCATAAATTTTTTCTGATGCGATATTAATCCATATTTCATTAATTTCTTGTGGTTACCGTAAAACGTACGATTTTCATCCGTTTTTATATGAAAAAATTAAAAATCAGAGGTTTATAATTTTCTTAATATTTTTTGGGTCTTTTATATATTCCGATACGTTGAAACATTATTCATCCGATAGTCATCCGCTGTTCATCCGTCTTTTATTCATTTAGGACACGTTTTGGAATAAAGTCTGTTAAGGATAAAAAATTATGTTGCTCGTTGTACTTAGCTTCTTCTTCATAAGCTCTAACAACTTTTTCGTCAAAAATATCCAGCTAGCAAAAAATTAAATTAAAAAAGAGATACGATTGTATTTTTTAGAAATATTTCTAACAAAAGCTGAAAAAATAAACTGTTAAAAAAACTAAAATGTGCCAACGAATTGTGCCTTAATTCTATAGCCAGAAGATAAAAAAGTAAGCAACAGCACAAAAAGCATATCATCCCTCAAGAAACGTAAATTAAGAAAAATTCTAAAGGTGGGTGGGTGATTTTTTTTGCCTTGTAGCTCTTATTCTGCTGTGCAACAGGCAAAACCAAAATTAGGGATGCCAAGATTTCCATTAACGAAATTTCAAACTCATCTCAACGCACAGTTTTTTAAGCATAAAAATGTGATAGGTTAAAAAAATATAAGTTATATAATATTCGAAAATAAAAAAATATTTTCTTAAAACATATACAAATGAAGTAACCATATTTTTGAAATGAAACATTTTAACACATATTAAGTATTCTAGCTTAACATAAAAAAATATACATATTCTAAAAAAAAAACGTTTAAATTTATAAATTCTTTAAGCAGTACCAAAATAAAACATAAGGGAAAAACCTAAAATGTTTTAGTATACACTTAAGTTTTAGCTACTCTGAAACTAGACTTAAGTTAGTTTTTAATGTATACCAAAGTTCATGATTTTGTTAATGTTTGCATTTTGGTTTTGTTAAAAGCCGTTTACGGTTTCTTTACTTTCTTTTTTAATATAATTTTTTTTGCGCCACTGCTCGTCTGCTCTTACTAATTCCTATTAACACTTTTAATATAACATAAAAACTGCCTTTAAGTAGTTGAAATTTCATTTTAGATTCGGCTAAGTTCATGATTTTTTTTTTGTAAATTATTCTAAACTTCTTTGGCAAGTAAAGTGCGTGTTAGTTTTTGTTTAAGTGTATTATATATTTTGAATTTTTAAAAACATTATAGTTTTTTTGTCTTAAATTGTGTTATTTATGTATAGATCAAAGTTAATTTGTAATGTTTAACTGTAACGACTGTAATTTTTACAGATTTAAAATCCTATAATGTTATTGTAAATTTTAATATAATTATTATTATAAAAATAACTGTTAATTGTAATATTGTTTTAAGTTTATTTCAATTGAATAAATAAATGGAGTGTATATGTATATATTTATATATATATATATAATATATATGTATATATATTTTCTAAATAAAAATGATTTTTTAATTCGATCCGACAAATTTGCATTATTAATTAGAAACTTAAAGTAAGTATTTTTCAACACATATGCCACATGAAAAATATTTAAAATAATCAGCTTTAAAAGTTGTGGAAAAATATTGATTTGTTTAAAGAAATGGAATTGAAGAACCCTTTTGCATATGGGTTCGAAATTGAATAAGTAATAGGCTTCAATGGGTGTTGGTAATTCATTTAGTAATGTATCGAGTCTATACAATTTATTTTTTTATGTTTTAGTGCAATAAGCTCTTCAATTGATGTAAATTGTATGCACCCAAAAAATATTTAGGATAAAAATACGAATGAAATATTTGTAAAAATACACCCAAAGAGCGTGTTGCTTAATTGTCGAAAAAAAAATTTTAAAGTCTTATAATCAGGGAAGACAATTATATGCAAATGCATATAATATATGCTTTTGCATATTTGGACGTTTTGTTAATATTTTGCATATTGATTACATTTATTATATACATATTTTTAACTTTTCGAACAGATTTTAGCTTGTAATCGGGCAAATTTTGATACTTCCTTCACATCTGGCAACATTGTAATTTCTTTGATATTATATATATTTATAAAGAGATATTATATTATATTTGTATAAAAAATATTTTGTTTAAAAACTCACAGACAATGGATCCATACGCCAAAAGTCTCCTTCCGAACGAAGTCCCTTATTTTAAATGGTGCCCAACTACATCCTGCGATGTCGAGCGGTCTTTCTCACAATACAAAACATTGTTGGCTGAAAATCGTAGAAAATTTCTTTTTGATAATATAAAAATGCATTTAATTGTTCAGTGTAATCGCTGAATGCAATACACTGTTTTTGCTATAAGCACCATATAAAATAATGGACTTCGTCCGGAAGGAGACTTTTGGCATTGGCTTCGAGCTACCAAACAAAATATTCATTAAATGATTTAAATAGAATTAAATTTTTACTTTATAATTAAAATTATAATTTATTTAAATTGAAATATTTACTTTTACGCCTTGAAAGGGCTATTGTTTTGTTTTTTTTTATGAACTATTGAATAAAATTTTGAATAATAAAACTCCGACTTCGACATTTTTCGTGCTTATTTGATGGCATATTTTGCCATTTTTTAGAGCATATTAGCGTACTTATTTTAGATTTTTTCGTGCATATTTCTGTCTTCCCTGCTTATAATGTATGAATTTCGTTTCGGAATTGGTTTTTTAGCGGAATAGCAAAACGATTCCGATATTAAATGGTGTTGTGATATCCAATCGGTTTTTACTCTTTTCCAACAAAACCAAATCCAATGTTCGAATCAGCTGTTTTCTTACGTTTTGTGTTAGATTGCACAAATTAAAACATTTTGCGCATATTTACATAAATTTTATCGTGATAAAAAAATAAAAGTGTATAAAATAAGTTCTGCTGTGTTTGCCCTTTTATTTCTGAATACGGAATACGAATATGATTTAAAATTTCCATTTTTTTATATTGTATTATTATTACAAAAAAAATATTTTTATTATTATAAAGAAACAAAAATAGGAAGCCTTTTTTAATTTGTATCAATTTGTGAATTTTTACATTCCAATGTGTCCTGAATAAATTTTTCAAGGTATTCTTTCTCCAGTTAAAGAACTAACGCATTACGTTATTCATTTTCCACAAACGAATACTGAAGATCCATATTTCTATAGTGCCTTTAAAAAAATGTATTCCAATGTGCGTTGGCAAACAAGGCATTATGGCACTCCTTAAAAATTTTCTGCAAATAAAAAAATCATATTCGTATTACGATTTAATTTTGTACAGTGGATAAGCAGATCAAGCGGCGTGAACCTTTTGGCGCCTGTTACACGTTCAATATTTATTGTGATACTTGGATCGCGATCCAAATTCATGGATTGATGGATCGCGGTTGAATGCTATACGTTCAATATTTATCGCGTCAGTATTCATACAATTTTTGCTAAGTGTGCTCACGAAAACCTAACTGCACAAGTACTTAAATGCGCAGGCAAATGAATACCGTGAATACCGCTAATTTTTATTTCACCGCTTACTGCCATATCGCGTATTGATGACACAAAATATGCTACACGTTCAATATTTATTGACAGTTTTGCGATCCGCAATCTAGATTTCAAAATATTTAAATATTTTGCGATCTGGATCACGATCCGTCAATATTGCATGCTACACGCTCAATAAATATCACGATACTATATATTGATCAATATATATTGAACGTGTAACAGGTGCCTTTCGTTTGAAGTCTCAGCGCCAACTGAATAAGAGAACATGAGATCGGCGTAAGACCAATCTTCGTATTTAATTAAAATACGGAGATATACTTGGATTTTTTTGCAGATATGTAAATATAGCTTAAACCAGGATTCATTCACATTGGTGTTGGAAACTACTGAATCTCATATGCCTTCGTCATCAATTCCTTTTGTGCCTTTTTTAGCTGAAACGCTCTGAATTTTACCAGAAGTCTAAAGCAGGAGAAATAAATTTTGAGTATTATTTTTGTGTTTTTCCATAAAAAAAAATTTTATAAATTTTATAATTTTACCCATTTAAATCATTTAATTTCTTGACATTTTTTTTAAGTTTTCAGCCGCAATAAATAAAATGTTTCGCATTCTGCTAGTGAATAGCTGACCGAATTGTTTCCGAATATCAAGCCGATAAAATCGGTTTTCGCAACTCCCCAAACCAATGCAAATTCCGATTCGAACTAAACACCAGAATGTATGACATCTTTTCCAAATTTCTACTGGAATCAAACCCAATTCCGGAGATTAACGGATTCCACAACAACCCTGATTCCCTGATGAAACTTGTGGAGATTTCACAAAACCACTTAAGTCGAGATATGACAATTATCCAGGTTTTTTGTCATGGGGATAAATTTTCTAGGCGCTTATTTTCCTCTTTTTAGCGTATTTCTACGGTGTTTGGTTTAAGAGATATCATTTATGATAATTACACTCATCTCGTTTTGTTTCAAAATACCTTTTACAAAACCACTTATTTGAGGTATGTTAAAAATTAGTTAAGATTTAAAAGAAATGTAATATATATATAGTAGTGCGGGTCGATTTATTTTTCGACAATTTCCCTATGATTTCCGTATTCTATGGGTTATTCCATGAAAATTTGCTAAAGGAACTATACCTCTATCGTTAAAATCGAGTCCCCTACTTTTTGTTGGTAGATTTTTTCCCCAAATTGACGTTCGTATGAAATATTACCTACACGTTCACATCCATAACTCAAAAACTATCGATCGGGTTTAATTGCCAGTAGGCGCGTTGGAAAGGTGAGCTCATTTTGATTGAATTTACAAAAAAAATCTCCAACATTGGTCTAACGGTTCAAAAGTTACAGGCATTTTTGTCCAAATTTTGGAGCATTTTTCCATTTTTTTTTTCATGATTTTGTCCAAGAATATTACTTTCATGGCCATTTTTTTGGCTCAAGTCCAATTGCTGGCTGCCACTGCTAAACGAGTTGCAGGAAAGAATGTAGAATGCGCTATGGCGACGACATTAGAGAGCCGTACGAAAACACCAAGACTTGAAAGAAAACAAGACTTTCAGAAAAAATAATGTTTTTTTTTCACATTTTGTCTTTTACTACACTCAAATTGAATATTTTTTTTTTTGATAATAGGTTGATAGATACTTTATTATCTCTTAATTTGAATTTTTGTAGAAAAAAAATAAAAAGGGAAAAAAATCAAAAAGTTGGTTTTATGTGTTATTTTGTTTTAGCAATATCGCATGAATTAATCAACCGAATTCGATAAATTTGGGCTTAAACTCTTCATTTTGAATTGTAAATTGAATTAAATAATGGATTGAGCCAAAAAAATGGCCATGAAAGTAATATTCTTGGATAAAATCATGAAAAAAATGTAAAAATTGTCCAAAATTTGGACAAAAATGCCCGTAACTTTTGAACTTTTTACCAACAAAAAGCAGGGGACTCGATTTTAACGATAGAGGTATGGTTCCTTCGGCAAATTTTCATGGAATAACCCATAGAATACGGAAATCATAGGGAAATTGGTGAATTTTTTCACTCCCTACAAATCGACCCGCCCTAATATATAGGCTGCAGGTCCATTTTATAAAAATATCAAAAAACTTAGTTTATTATAAACTATTTTTATTTTTATTTTCATATAAAAAAAAATGAATTTGCTGAAATTCTATTTAAAAACAAGGACATAACAATACGAGAAAAACGAAACATTAGCACATAAACAGCAATGACACCGAGAATATATGGACTGCCAGAAATTCAAAAAGAAAACACACCACTCAGACCAATATGATCATATATTGGCTCACCTTCGTACCGACTCTGCAAGTATATAACAAACATTTAAAAAAAAATTAACTAAGAATTCCCAATACAACATAAACAATGCAACTGATTTCAAAAACCGAATTTCGAACACGTATATATATGATGACGAAACAATCACCTCTATCATGAATCTCCCACGGATTTGCTCCCATGCGGAAATATTCTTCTCGCACGAGTTTTTTACCCCTATCATGAATCTCGTTCGGATTGATTTGCCCTAAAAATTTTTTAACAATTCCAAGGGATATATACATTTTCTTAACCTAACAAAAGCCAAAAGCTGCCGTGGGAATTATGTTAACCCACGGAAGTGAAAAATTACCACAAAACTAGTTTATTTTTATATAATCGGCAACACTTTTTTGGTGAGTTTGTGCCGCTAACAGCTGTTCGAAGTTAAAATCGAATCGAGTATTTCAATTTAAACTAAAAACATTTTAATTAAAAAAGGCATAAATATTGCTTTACGCATCCTACAATCTCATTTTTTAATTCAATAAACGAAAATAATCTTACATCACTTACAATAAATAAGAAAAACAGTTTTCACCAATGCTAAGAGAGCCTCTTTTGGTAAGCATATAGCGAGGCTGGAATTTAATAAAAATGTTAAAAAAGTGTCTTAAATTGTAGTCTGTGAATTAAACTTTGTTTGTAATTAATAAAAATGCTGATTTATACAATTTTGTGTTTCTAATTTTCGATTTTAACTTTTGCTCGCCAGCAAATTTGATGTGAGAAGATCCGCCAAAAAACCTTTCACTTCCACAAGAAAAAAGCGTTCGCAATAAGGGCATATTTTCGAACATGCAATGCAATCCGTGCGAAATTCGCAATAATGGTACGAAAAATTGGCGGAATTCACAATAAGGTTACACAAAATTTTTGAGAATTTCCATGCGAAAATTTATTCGTGATAGGGGTGATTAATTTCTTTCGACGTAATATCGCTTTTTCCAAGTATTCCAATTGACTTCGCTTTAAAAATAATAGACAAAAAATGGACGATTGTTGAAAAATACACGAAAACAAGTAAGAATGATTTTATTGACATGATTAAATTCTGCATAAAGGACAATCGATATTTCAAGCTACAAGACATTATATATTTCCAACAGAAAGGAATGCCAATGGGATCACCAGCATCGCCTGTTATATCAGACATAATTATGGAAGAACTTTTGGACACAGCAATAGAGACGTTAGATATTGTATAAAACCTAGACTTTAAACACAATATGTTGATGACCTTTTTTCTATTGTAAGAACAGACAAAATAAATTAAACGTTAGAAGCTCTAAGCAAATTTCACAAAAACATAAAATTCACCAAAGAAGAAGAAAAAGACGGAAAGCTACCATACTTGGACACACTCATTATAAGAAAAGAAAACGTTTTAACAATTGACTGGTTTCAAAAACCTATGACCTTAGGAAGACTAATAAATTTTTACTCCAAGAACCCAAAAAGGGTGACAATAAATACAGCCAATGCCTTTTTAAGAAGAGTACTTGACATCAGCAAGAAGGAATTTCACAAAGAAAACATAAGAAAAATAAAAACAATATTACGGAAAAATGATTTCCCAAAGAAAATGACAGAAGATTTAATCAACAGTTACAAGATGAAAAAACTTAAAAAGCAAGAAGATAAAGAAACAAAAACATATAAATCAATGACATATATCCCCGGTTTCTCAGAACGTTTTTTAAAATCAGACATATACGACAAACAAACATTCCAAATTGCGATCAAGACGAACAATACATTACAACAACTATACAGCAATATGAAGACAAAAACAAACAAACTTGACAAAGCAAACGTTGTATACAAGATAACTTGTAAAGGAGACGGGTCCCATGTATGCGATCAAGCATATGTGGGGACAACAAAAAACAAATTACGGACAAGGATATCTGCTCATAAATACAACTTAACCATACACCTGACTTCGACAACTTTAAGATTCTACAAAAAGAGATGAATTATTATAGAAGGTACACACTGGAAATGCTCCACATTATAAGTGTACCCCCAGAGAAGAGACTCAATTTTAAACAGACACGGATAAATGCGCTCACATATACAGACGATGTGTGGAAAACAGAATGAAAATCGGGGACGAATAGAAATAGTTAATTTTAGTCTGCAGTGTTTAAATGTTTATGTGTTAGGCCAGTCATGTTTTTAATGTTTGTTAAAATTTTTTAAATATTGTTGCATGTAATTTTTAATTTTAGTTTTTTTAAATATTGTAATTTGTACAGTGATTCTTGTCCAGGTCAAAATCGGAACTCATTTATTTCTGCAATGTTTGCAAAAGTTTTAAATGAACACCAGAGCATTGAAATTATTGATCACAAATTTCTGATTGCTAGCCAAACACATCTCGAGTGAGATACACACGCAAATTGGAAAAAAAAGAAAAACACTTTTGATACTATTCAACATCCACACGACTAGGCAAATTTAATTGGTGCTACAAACAGAAAATACATTGTACACGAATTCAAACAAGAAGACTTCTACGATTTTAAATCAACTTTAAAGGATAACTATGCTTGGAGGACAAATAATAGTGAAGGTGAGTACAAACGTTTGGAGTGTTACTGTATTTTTAGATATTCTTGTTGTTTTTTTTTTTAAAAAATTTATAATTTTTGTTTTCTTATTATGTATAGGCGACAAATTTGAATGAAAGCTTGTTCGATGGATGCGATATGATAAAAACAAACGTGGAATAATGCAATATAAAATATCTCATCAAATAGATGAAATTTTTAAAGAGTTAAACATTAATCAACGTCGTCGGAAGATGCAAAACACTGATTTGACTAGAAGTTATACAGGACCGCTACCTACTTCCGTTATCTATTTCCGGACATGCTAGTGCTAATAAATCCAAACCTCCACTATTTTTATCAGCATTTAAAAGCTGAAGGAGAGTGCATCGTTAAAGTTGACCTAGATTTTAATGGAGTAGATACACTTGAATAGTATTAATATATAACTTTTCATCAATATGTTATTTTAATCATAAAATCTTATTACTACTTTATAATTAACTTTTATAATTAACTTTGAAAACTTTTTAATTTTTTATGTATGTGCACTCAATGAAATTTTGAACTTTTTATCAATTTAATTTAAAATAAACATGACGTATTATCTCAAAAATCTACTTTATTAAAAATTTTCTTAATTCTGCATTCGACAAAAAATCTTAAGTCTACATAAGTGCAAAAAATTTAAATACTTAATAGTCGAATAAAATTCTAGAAATGCAAATATATTGAGATAAGTTTAATTTTATTTCAATAATGACTTAGACAAAACCACTTATTTTACATTTTTATAAAAATTCTATAAAATTACTTTTATGATATATTAAATTATTACATGAATTAAATTGCGAGCTTTAGATCAAGTAAGTTTTTAAGAAGGCAACAACAGCAACAATCAATAGTATAGAGTCAATCACTTAGGTGACTAGACAGAACAGATGGCAAACTTGGTAGAAGTTGATGGCGGTGATCTATAAATAGTCTATTGCTTTAAAAATGTCATATGATTAAGTAGCCAATTTGAAAGTTCAATTTATTCTATATAATTCAAATGAATGAATTCCTAATGTGTGAAATCATATGCGACTTTAAACAGTGAGTTGATCACAGCTTAATCACTCAAAGACTACTGAAGAGGAAATGTAGCGATTTCCGAAACAGACTGTCTAGTCAGCTAAGTTATTGACTCTTTACAGAGTTGTTGTTGCCTTCTTAAAAACTTACTTGATCCAAAGCTTGCAATTTAATTCATGTTATCCTATAAAATATTAACTTTAAAAAAATCAAACCAAACTTAAAAAAAAAAATTATCATCATAATGCAAAATTTTGAGATTGATTTATAAACATAGGCAACCAGTTTTGTGCAGCTCGAAAGTAGTTTTTTCGCTCTCCCGAAAAGTTTGGTATTTCGAGATAAGTGGTTTTGTCAAATGTCCTCAGAAACGAATACGTATGTAAAATATGCAAATATTTCTTAGTACAATGTACAAATGGTCACATGGTATCCACAAAGTCATTCGTTGGCTAAAAAGAACAAACAGCTTTGTAGAATATGGGTGAAAATAAACAATGTTGCACTCAACGGTCACAGCTATATAATGTTATACGTAAATGAAAAATCTATAATATGATATTTTATTTTCTGTTTTATATAAATTATCAAGCATTTCCATACATTCGCAAACCCAACGGTGACCATTTTTGAAAGTAAATTGCTTTTAAACATGTAAAATGTAAACTCCGTCCGCTGTCACCTGCTATAGGCATGGTTTTTCACTAAGTTTTTCCATTAATATTACGTTATTTTCAAACAAACCAACGACCCTATCCCATAAAGTAACTCAAAATCTTCACATTCCCGGAAAATTGAAACAATTGAGAAACGTTTAACAACGATAAAAAGAAATTTACCATTGTCCCTTGATTTAGACTAAATATTGTGCTCCTAAAGTTTGCTTCAAGTTTGAAATAAAAAAAGCTTCGTCGATCCTGTTTAACTATACTAGGTAAATGCTAAGATACCACATCATTATTCACAAACTTTAGAAAGTCAATTTTGAACACTCTCAAAGAACTGTGCTCGTTTAAATATGAAATATCAGTTGAGGTTAAAAAAAATGTAAACTCCGTCCGCGTTTTCCTAGCGACACAAATTGACGATACGAAATTGCTCTTTTTTTAAACAAATGTGTAATAGAATTCTCTAAAATTTCCCTATTTTTTATTATTTTTGGGCAAATCGTTTGCTAATTACATATAAAAATGTGACAGTTTGTAAACTCCGTCCGCGTAAACTCCGTCCCTATGATTCGGTATATTCAATATAAAAGGAAAACTCGGTTCTAGGGTTGCTTAAAATGATATTTATATGTGTTTATAAAATGGTTGATAAGATTTTTGACATTTTCAAAAAGAATATAGTGAAAATTCGGCAATAAAACTTGATTGATAATTGGAAAAAGTTGAATAAATTGTACTCGATTATTTGTATTACGTAGATTTGTATGGGTCGAACAATTGATTAAAATTAACTTAAAATTTTTTTTAACGAAACTTGTAGTTGCAATATTTATAATTTATACTTATTCTGGTCCCATCTCTCGATTCTGATCGAAAAATAACTTAAAAAAACCATATTTGAAATTGCCGAGCTTGAGAATCAAAAAGTGCAACATTTTTTATTTTCACCCATATAATAATTATATCGAACAAAGTACGAAGCTTTGTTTTGGAGATTATTTAAAAAAAAACATTTACGTTTCATTAATAAAAATATAATTAAAATACAAAAAAAAACTAGTAAGGAATTATCTTCGACTGGGCCGAAGTTAAAATACCCCCACGGCCGAATTAGAGTATATATAAAGTCTTAAGCAAACTGTTAAATATATTTAAAGAGATTTTCCCGTTTTGGTTAAGCCACTTTGTATGGGAGGTAGGCGTGGTTTTTATCCGATTTTTACAAATTTAATACTCAAAATAAATATTAAATATTTAAGACACTTTGCGAAATTCGAAGTCATTAAATTGCTTTTGTGGAATTTAAAGAGATCTTACCGTTTTGGTTAAGTCACTTTGTATGGGAGGTAGGCGTGGTTTTCATCTGATTTTTACTTGATTCGAACTTGACCTCCATTTGTGTATAAAAAGGTTATATTTTGAATTTCGTTATGATAGTTCAAAAATTACGGCTGCTATCGTGGATACAGACGGACAGACGGACATGGCTAAATCGACTCAAGAGGTGATGCTGATCAGGAATATATATACTTTTCTATACCGGCCACGCCTCCTTATCGGCGTTACAAACGGAGTGACAAAATTAATATACCGCCATTACGTTTTTTAAGCGTGGGGCATAATTACAAATAAAAAAAAGTATAGCAGTGAGAGGACTGCCGACCGAAGCGAAAACCTATATATAAAATATAAATGGAAGACGCTATCCTGCCACGGACCGCCTTACTGCTATATAAGAATTTTCATGCTAATAGGGGGTTTCGGACTATGCTACATGTAGGATGGATTTGACAGGTCGGACGGACATGTAGGATGTGCGAAAGCTCATACTGCAGCCCGTCCTACATGTAGGATGAAATCAAAAAGTTTTAAAAGTTCTGCTCTGATCTTGTTCTTCTCTGTGCGTCCTTGTTTGTAGATTTCCTTGGTAATTGTTGTTGGCGCAGTTAGCCGGAAATTTTTTGTAGGTGTTGTGAATTCTAATCGTGTAGCTACAGTTGGCATATGAAATTAGAATTATTTTTGTTAAGAGGTTATAACAATTTATTAAATTTTTTATATATTACTGAAACTATTTCTTTTAAGCAAAAGTGTTACCATATCAAAAATACATATAATTAAAGTAATTTATTTAAATTATTTCATTATTGATTAATATAAAAAATTAAAGCTTATTTATATCAATTTATATCATAAAACTAACACAATATACATGTTCACCATATCTATATTGCGTTGTGTATTAAAAATAGAATATTCTAAAATTAAGAAATATCTATAGCTTATAAATTATATATAATTCATATAAAAAATTAAAGCTAAACAGTTTTAAAAAATAGAATGCTTAGGATAATTACTACTGAAAATATTAATTATTTCGCAGGTTTAATACGTAATTGTTATTATATATAAATATACATAAATATTCTTTAAATTTCCTCAATGAGCTAAATTGTTCATATATATGAACTACATATATGTAAATATGTAAATATATACATATATATATATATATATATTAGGGCGGGTCAATTTGTATGGACGAATTTTTTGGTGGTCTGGCTCAGCGAAATTCGTAAAATACATGTAATTTCAAGACTTTTTCTCCACTACAGCATATACAAATTCTGAAAAAAAGCTGTGCGGACTTTCGTAAATAGATTTTGTTCTCAATTATAAAATATGAATGTATGAATGTATGTGTATGAATTTATTTACGAAAGTCCGCACAGCTTTTTTTCAGAATTTGTATATGCTGTAGTGGAGAAAAAGTCTTGAAATTACATGTACTTACGAATTTCGCTGAGCCAGAATTTGACCCGCCCTAATATATATATATATATATATATATGTGTATTTCCGATACGGTAACACTTTTACTAAAAACAAATAGATTTACCAATATTATATATACTCTTTAATTCATATGTATAAACTGTATTCTAAATTAGTTCGATGTCATATGCTGACTGTAGCTACAAATAAACATCCACAAAAAATTAAAGCTTACTGTACAACAATAGCTACTAAGCAAATTTACAACAACAACGCAAAGAGAATTACAAGATCCCAGCGGTTGCGCAGCGTTAGAGGGGATGAACCGAATTGGCGGCGCAAAATATACAGCACTTTGCATGCTATATTTTCTGTTTGCCTGCTGTTTCGTTATTTTTTTTTAATTTTGTAACAGTTTTTTTAGTTTACAATATTACAAGTTTACGAAATATGTTGCAAGTACAAGCTCTCGAATTAAATATGTCGCAAATTGATAAAACGCAAATAAAATAAAATATTTGCGCTAAAACACGACCGAAATGTCAAAATTTGTAATTGTCAAAATTTCATCGTCCATTTGACACAGCAAAAAAGACAAATTTATTTCAACACACACAAATTTTATTCAACTTGATATTTTCTATCCTACCACGACTGATTGACACACAGCCATAGTTGACAACTCTGAATATAAAATGCCGCAGCGGTGAAAATAAAAAGCCACTGACAAATACAACAAGTGTGAAAATTGTCAAAATTTGTTTGACGATATATAATAAAATAAGATCATGCATGTAATTATTTGAATGTTTAACATATTCCTTTATCACAACTTAAAGATTAAAATGTTAAAACACTCAATCCATACATTATTTTTCTTGTTTGCAAACGAAGTTCCAGCAGAAAAAAGAAGAAAAAGAAGAAGATGGATCCATTTTTAAATCTCACCATGAATAGCAGCTGTTTGAGTAAAAGCAAATTTTTCAAAAATGTTGACAAATACAACAACTGAAGAAATTGCCAAACTTTAAGGGCATATATATATACATATATATAAATATAAACCGAATTAATAATAAGTTTTGGTTGCAAACATCTTATTGCAACCTAACTTAAGTATTTATATACTAACAAACAGATTATATGCATTAATTTCAGGAGTTGCCAAGTGATTTCTTTGTGAGCTTGCGGCCTAATGACGAATTCCTTGGAAAAATACGATGATGCAAACGAATGATTTACCCTCTACCAAAATCGTTCAACGCGCCTAAAGAAGTCTTCACTTCAAAAATGATATATGTATATAAAATAAATAAATCATTTGTATGGGGTTGGAGGGAATAGGTTCAAAGGCGAAAAGTGTTTATCTTGGAAAAGTAATAGGGGTCAGTCAGCTCCTGCCCTCTCTAGATCGGGGAAATACTGATTTATTTTAATTAAAATTACGAAGAACAGTGTTTCGTTTCATACAAGATAGACGGAGAAAATTATTTTGTGGATTTTTTAGTAGTTTTCTATGTTTAAGGTATAGGAAAGCTAAAAAAAAGTTTTTCAAAAATTTTGAATCAGTGGGCGTTCAGCTCACACACACAATTTAAACACATTTTGCGCGATATCTTAGAACTGAAAAATGCTTGAATAGCAAAATCAAAAGTAAACGTCAAACATAAGGTTACTAAAAATTTTCAATAATTTAAGCGCAGTCGAACAAGTGGGCGTGTCAGATCCCATAAAATTTAAACACATTTTGCGCAAAATCTTAGAAATAAAAAATGCTGCAATAACGAAATCAATGGTAAACGTCAAATATATGATTACGAAACACTCGATTTTACTCTTAAAAATGGACGTACCTATAGTTCGACCACTCCTATTTTTCGTACAGTTTCCAGTCACCATATGAACATAAACCATTTATAACTAAATTTTAGTCAAACATAGTACGAAAAAAACCGTCTGAAATATAGCATTTTTATTGATTTGGGGGCGGTTAAGGGCGGTGTGGCAAACATTTTTTCCTAAGCTATATCGTACCTGAAGAAAACCAATTGACAACAGTGCTTTGATATTTGTATGGGAGTATATGGGAAAATCTTTAAAATGCCATATCTCCGGAATAACTGAGATAAATTTCACATAAAACATCTACAGGCCATCCCCAACGTACCCTGAAATTCAGCTTGAAATCGGTCGACCTGTTTTCGTTGTTAGTGGTAACATCAAAATGTGCACTTCTTTTTATATTAATAGATTTAAAAAAACTTTAAAAACACAATTTCACTAGAAACTTTTTAAAAAAACTTAAAATGACATGAAACATGTTCTACTAATTATTTAAAAAAAAACAGGAAATTAAATTAAGAGATTATCTCTCTTTAGCCCATTTCCAGCTATTGGTGCATTTTTGCATCAGTAACTTTAGAATTTTCTCCAGGTGAGCGCGAAAGTGATATTACCTGGCAATGTAGGGGTTATGTTAGTATGGACCTTTGATAACATACATTATTTTTGATTTGAGTCAATTCGGTCGTTTACTTGGATTTACGCCCACGGCGTGTCGCAATATTTGGGTTTTTTTTTAATTTTTGAAAATTCCGAAAAAATATTTCGAAACGCAATACGAAAATTGCTTTCATTTTATGTTAAAAAAAATTTAGAGCCCGTTTGCTGTTCTAAAATGGGCAGGTACGCCTGTGAAGGTATACGATGCAGCTAGTGGTGCAAAAATGCATCAGGCCACCCAGCCCTTACCATACGCTTAAAAATTTTACCACATAAATTTTAGGGCTATATATAGGCTCTGGACAAAGATTCGTCGATTTTTGCCCTGTAGTTAAGGAGACGCCGGAAAATTTTTGATATTTTAAAAACACATTTTGTGAAAACGACTCTACAAGATAACTTTTATCATTGCATTTTTATAAATTTGATCTTGTTGAAGGCTTATCTCACTTCCAGTAACATACAATTAAAATTTATTGAAAGAATTTAAGAAACTGAACAGCAATATTCTTTTGAAAACAAATCCAAATGATTGAAAATACTTTTTTTCAGACGCTTGAGCACAAAAAGTATAAAAATCTGAAAAAATTTGATTTTTGAAATTTAATTTCATTAAATAAAAATTTCAAAAAAAAAAAAACTTTTTTTACAAGAAATTAACTTAATTAGAGTTTACACTTCGCTTCGATGACTCACTTAAAAAATATAATTAAATAAAAAAATTATATAGTGCGTTTTGAAGAGCTCCATTACTTTTTGAGACTCCCGACCGCGCGATTTATTTAACTTTTCAATTCGCACCTTCTTTGTTTTGTCGGATGTAGATTTAAACTTTGTACTAACTATATATCAAGAAAAGTCATTTCTTAAGGGAATGTAGCTCATTCAAATTAATCAAAACAAAAGAAATACAGACTAATACTGAATGATTTTTCCTGGGGAATTGGAAAAGGGAGTTTCGTTTTTAAGATAGTAGATAAAGATATCACATTTATTTTGCTTACCCTCATGAATAGTGACGGTTGATGAACAAATTGGCATAACAATTTCCGAAATGTTTTTTAACTTTATCTTAAAAATGAAAACTCCCTTTTCCGATTCCCTTGGAAAAATCATTCAGAATTGGGCTGATAATAATAATAATTACTAATAATAAAATATGACATACATATCTTAATGAAACTTCAAACATATGTTCTGTTGATCTCATAGTATACAAATATATGTTTTTTTAATTTTTTTTAACCCCAAGTCGTAAGTTACAATTTTTTTAAAAAAACTCCAAAAAAAGCACAATTACTGTCCTTAAAAACGTCTGAAAAAATACGGGATATTAGTCAGCATCAAAGTGGCCTAGAATAACATTAAATAAAAAGAATTTGTTGCAAAATAACAAAATGGCGGCGTTTTTTCAATAATTTACCATTTTTTCCCCAAAAAATCTATTGTAACCCAAAAAATTATGTGCCGATTTTTTCATCCGTAAGTCATTCAGGTGTATAATATGTAGAATATGTGTAGAATAACGTACTAAAATTTCGAACGTTCGAATAAATGCATTTCTTTAAATAATGCTCGCCAACTTGGCAAACTTTGTTTTGAGAAAATCGCGTCTAAAGTTAAAATACCTTGAAGAAATAACTTTCACTTTTATATTATTAAAATCATGTCTTCAAAGGTTCATTCTAACATATTCTATCAAAAAAAAATTTGATCTTTTGAAAATTTGTAGATGCTACATTCCCTTAATGCTTTATAATTGCGAGATACCGATTCATAACTAGATATATATAAGCACTTCCTATTGAAAGTCAATTAAGATGACAGATTTTTTGAAATTGTTAATTGAAAATGGTGACTGACTCTCGATTTGTCATATTATTGAATTAATAAATTTTATCTGATCGAATCCTATAATGGAATAAGGTAATTTGACCCTCAAAAATTCTTCTTGGCTACGGGTCTGTTTGTTACAAATAAACTTAATTAAAAATTTGTCATATTTGAATTGATAAATTTTATCTGATCGAATCCTATAATGGAATAAGGCGATTTGACATTGATTATTTTCTGTGTTGTGTAATATTGTACATTTAAACTGTTTGTAGATTATTAACACAAGTACATCTGTAGCAATAAAGTTAATTGGGTTGTACACCTAAGCAAAGGCCACCTATTAAAATAAGTACTATAGACCGCGAAGCAAATGTTGAACTTACATAGGATTGTTGTCCCAAATATTTGTTGATGTTGTTCATTATTACCATGCGCATTATTTTCACCAGTCGATTTGTGGCAATAGTGCACATTTTGATTGTGTATTAACGACATTTTTGAAAGAACCGCGGTAGCCGGGTTCAATTCCAGCTCAGACAAAAAGTTTTTTCATTTGAATTAATTTTTCTGTTCGGTCTTCACCTCTCTGCAGACAATGGCAAACCTCAGAAAGTAAAAATTGCCATGTAAAGCTTCTTGAGAACTTAAGCCTTCGGAGTCGGCATAAGATTTAAAAAAACGTAGGTCCAGTTCCCGGTCATTTGTGATTAAACATTTAATAACACGCACAACACAATTGATCAATAGAAGCTAGGTCAAAGTCCTTCCAAGGGCTGAAATGGCCAGTTTATTTTTTTTATTAACGACACGCACACTATTGCGTCTAGTTTTTCGTGATCATACTTCACATAAGCACGTGAATTAACCCTACGCGAATTGTTGAAACCAATTTTTCGTGGCAATAATGCTCAGTCATAAACATGTTCAACTGTGAATTCACGAAGTCACATAAATTTACGTCACGATATAGTAGCGCTTATTTCGCAGTTGTACATTCACATGTCTTTGAATTATCTTTTCAAATTTGTCGAGGGCACAGTGCTCTTGCATTGATGTGATAAAATTTATACAAAAAGGTTGAATTAAAAATGTATTTTTTTGAAAATTTTAGTCAATTTAATACAGGGTCCGCCAAATAACTTTTTTTTTGAAAACTCTATAAAAAAACTACTAAATATTTTCTCAAATTTCTTCTTTTATTTGAAAGTACAAATCTTCCGGTTAATAATGAAAAATAATTCCATTCAAATGGCTGCCTCGGTTGGCCATGCAGTAGCCTACACGATCGGTCCAATTTGTAAGCACATTATCGATTGTGTGCAGCTGTATTTCGCCAATGGCTTCACGAATATTGTCCTTTAAAGCGTCAATTGTCTCTGGCTTGTCGGCGTAACACTTATCTTTGAGGGCACCCCACAAATAATAGTCCAACGGTGTCAAATCACAGCTCCGAGGTGGCCAAACAACATCAGCTCTGCGGCTGATAATGCGATCTTCAAAAACAGGGCGCAAAACATCGAGTGTAGCTTCGGCTATGTGGCACGTAGCGCCGTCCTGTTGAAACCAAATGTTGCCAATATCCTCCTCTTCAATTTTTATGAACAAAAATTCGTTCAACATGGCCCGATAACGATCGCCATTGACTGTAACGGCCACTCCTTGCTCATTTTCGAAGAAAAATGGCCCAATTATGCCTCTGGACCAAAATCCGCACCAAACAGTGACTCGTTTTGGGTGCAGCGGCTTTTCAATGTATGCGACCGGGTTTTCTGTGCCCCAAATGCGACAATTTTGCTTGTTTACATACCCGCCAAGATCATTGTCCTTCATCTGAAAAGATGATTTTTTTGGCAAAATCGGCATCTTCTGTAAGTCGATCGCAGGCCTACTTCTCAGCGTTGTTCAAGCGTATACACAACCATATTCGTTCAGCGGAAGGATAAAACTAATTATCTGTCAAATCAGACATGAGCTACGTGTTACCATTCACGAAATAAGCACTAGTTGAAAAAAAAACGTTAGATGGCGGACCCTGTATAACTAATTTTACACATTATACTGCCTTTAATAAGTTTTCTGGCAGCACTTTGGTTAACGTCAAACTCAATTCTGAAAATATACATAACATGTGGGTTCTTAGAAATATCGAGAAATATCGATGTATATATTAAAATTATTGCTTAATTATAGGTTATAAATTTATAGGTTAGAAATATCGAAAAATAAAGTGTGGGTAAATAATAAGTTAGCTTTTTCAAGTAAACAGTAAAAGTTATCATTACTTAAAGCTGGCAATGACAAGAGATTTTTTTAATACAGTTTAAGAGGCAGTGGAGTATAATTTCCTAACCACTGAGCAGCGGCAACAACCTGCGTAAAAAGAGCTATAGCTTGGAGACAAACCTCATTTTACCTGTTCTAAATATTTACACAGAGCCTATATAACTGTTTTAAAGTTATTGTTGTTTTGTGTCGTACTGTATAAATTTTAGATGCGGTCTGGGCTAAAACATACATCTGTTTACAGAATACAAATATAAGGTACCTTTGTGGCTATTTTAAACTACCCCAATGTGCACAAAAACGGATGCGGATCCGTTTTGAGCCCGTTACGAGTCCGTCAGTACGCACTTAGTTCTCTTATGTCTCGACGGACCCGTTTCGAACCCGTTATGAACAAACCCGTAACGTTAAAATAAAAAGCAGTCTTAAATTTGTTATACATTTTTTTTTTTATTTTCCGCGGATCAGGGATACGAAATACAATTGTATACTTATTTTTATTTTAAAAACCTTTTTTATATCATAAGGCACATGCTCTTCAAGCTCTCCTTTAAATCGAATAAAACTACTTGTCAGAATTTTTATATAATTATCATGAGTGACCAAGTTACATGTGACTAAAGGATAGCTTACACAAGGTTTTTTCCGGAAAAATTATTAAATAAATACTATTAATTACTTTAACAAAATTTATATAAAAAAAAAATTGAATTTAGCATAAATTCGTATTATTTAAAGAAAACGAGTGCGTCGCAAATTCGCATTATTTAGTAAAAAAGAGTCAGTGTCGAAGTCGCGTTACTTTCAAAAAACGAATCCGATTTTTTTTAGCATTAAAGTTTTTTTCTAAATGACTTTGTTATTTATTATGTTAATCTTATATGATTTATATACAAATTCTAAATATTTGATAGTTTAAATCATTCTTGATTTTATATACAAATTCTAGTTATTTGATAGTGTAAAATTGTTTATTGAGCTTTAGGTCAAAGTCAGAACAATTTATTGTTTTAACGAATCTTTCCAAAGAAACAACAACAACGTTTTTTCAATATGAAAAGGCAAAAATCACTAGCTGATTTTAATGCAATTTCGGCCCTGCTAAAGGCTTCATCAGAAATCTTTGTGATACCAGTGTAAGCGCGCACTTGCGCACTGCACCACAGAGGAATTTCTCAGCGCCACAGAACTGAGAAATTGACACTTAAAATCTCATTGCCTCTGTGGTGCAGTGCGCTAGTGTGCGCTTGCACGGGTATCACAAAGATTTCTGATGAAGCCTTTAGCAAAAACGTTGTTGTTGTTTCTTTGGAAAGATTTGTTAAAACAATTGATTGTTCTAGCTTTAACCTAAAGCTCAACAAACGATTTTAAACTATCAAACAACTAGAATATGTGTTTAAAATCAAGTATAATTTAAACTATCAAACATTTAGAATTTGTATTTAAATCATATAAAATCAACAGTTTTTAGCATTTATTTTGAGTTTTTTTTTTAATTTTCTTTAAAATGACATCAAAATCATAAATATATCTTTAAAAATAAAAAAGTTGGTTGTACTTAAAAATTTTTACTTAGAGTTCTTAAAATGTTTTTTTTTTTATCAAAATACAATTACGTAGAAGATAATAGTGGTATTCAATGAACGCCGTATTGGCGATGTAAACAGCGTATGTAACGTAATTGGCGATGTTAACACAATAATGATATAAGTGGTATTCAATGAACGCCGAATTGTAAACAGCGTATGTTTGGTAAGTTTACAGCAGCGTAATTTTCAATAACAAAATTTTAAGGGGATTAAACGCAGATTACGGCACAAAACGTGGTGTATACAGTAGACCTGGCGTAAATTTTTTTCGGAATTATGATAGTGGGTAGCGGCTAAAGTATGTCATTTGATGACAAAATCAACCTCTTTAATCCTCAGGTCAATCGGAGTGTTCCAAACCATGCCACAATGAGCTCGAAATTGAAAATATAGAAAATACTAAAAAAAGTTTTTGTTTCTTGTTTTCTTCATTTTACAAGTTTGTATTCTCATAAAACCATCTTATATTTAACTTGTTTACACATAATAGGAATGAAGTTTCCAAAATAGTCAAGAACTTTATTTGCAATTCATATAAAATATTTGTTATTAAAAATATTACTTTTTTAATATTTACTTACTAGAGTTCGCCAGTGGGCGAAATTCGACCTTTTCACTGTGACCTTCGACCTACACTGTGATAATAAATCGCTTCTGTTCTCAGGTGAGCATAGAAAGAGATAAAAATTACTCTTTTTCTATTTTCAGTTTGCCGCTCAGTGTTTACCAACGACTTTTCATACAAAAATGCGTTATACTGAGAAAAGCTACAGCTTTTGAGATATCGTCATAAATTTAATGTCTAATAATAATGATGTCTAAATAACGGGAATTTTTCAAAACTTACTGTTTGTAAGAAATTTTACCATCCCAATATACTATATTCGTACATGTTACATAAACAAATGCTTATTGTAGGGTATACGCACACGGAGAAAACTGTTTGCTAAATTTGTATATTGGTTAAGCAAAACTTGCGCTTGAATCTCAGCCACTTCAAAATAATGCTAGATTTACGCAAAAACTAATTTAAATTTGCTATTCCAGTTTATAATAACTTAAGTTTATAATAACTTAAGTTTATAATAACTTAAGTTTATAATAACTTAAGTTTATAATAACTTAAGTTTATAATAACTTAAGTTTATAATAACTTAAGTTATTATAAACTGCAAAAGCTAATTTCTACTCAATTCAAGCAAATATTTTCTTAGTTATTATAAATTGGAATAGCAAATTTTGATTAGTTTTTGCTGAAATGTAGCATATTTTTGAAGTGAAATAACTATTAACATTAAATTAAATATAAAAATTACTTTTATCTGGAGACTTGAACCTCGCCTAGTGAGTGTAAGTGCATGGGCTTATCCATTCGACCAGCAAATTTTTGCTGGAGTTTAGTAAAGTTTTGCTATTTGAGCTTATAATAACTTAGAAAATATTTGCTTGAATTTAATATATTTTTGCGTTTTCCTAAATACATGAGGAGTGATTAAAATTTAACAATATTTTTCAAAAATCAAAGCGTGATTGAGCAAAGTGCTTTTAAGCAAAACATTTGCTTGATTGAAGCAAATTAATAATCTCCGTGTTAGAGATAGCGAAAAATGTCTGTATTTTTTTTTGTACATTTCAGCCATGTCTTAAATTTCTTCTTACACCGTGTACTTCCATTTCTTTTAGCTTAGCTTTTATTTAAGAAATTATCTATTAATTAAATACTTTGGGCGATTGCTTTACCAGATCTTTTTTCCACTATGGGAATCGCAATTAATTTTTCTACATTATCAAACGTTCAATTTTTTCTCTAACAGAAATTGTACAAAGTATCGAACCTCCAGAACTTCCGCCTTCAATTGAAATCATCGGAATTGTCACTTCATCTCCTACTAAGTCACATTTACTATCGCTCTCATCAAATTCAACGTTTTTTACAGTGAATTATATTATCAAAAATATTATATTGCAAAATATATTAAACATTTTTAGTCAAATCCTAAGGATTTATTTGCTTGACACTTTTCTTTCCATTACTGTTCGTTCTCGAGTCGTTGCGCCTTTCGTTGTTCTTTCTTTAAGAGACGTTTGCCAATACCAATCAAGCTGCCAACACGACCTTCTTTCCCTTGCATTGACCTCTTTTCCATACGGCAAATTTTCTTGCCAGCAAGTCGACGGTATTTTCTGGCTTTTGTATTCTCGAGTTGTTGGCAAGAAAACTTGCCGTGTGGATAAGGGGTCATTATAAGGAAAACTCGATCTTTTGGGATGGTCATAATGTCAAAAGCATTAATGTGTGCAATAACGAACAAAGAGTCAACATTCTTCTTAAGATCATTTACGATTTTATGCTGACTCTGATATGGAGAATTTTAACCTTTTAGCGCAGTACTCCAGACCTCATATTACTTCAACATTTTTGCAAAACATGTTCTTTTACTAGGCGTTGGAATTCGAGCTCTCTTCCAGAAGAGTACAATTTCGTCGAAAATTAACCGGGTTTTTTCAGTAATGGCTTTCGTAACGCACATTGTAAAAAAAACCTGAAGCACTTGTTTTTAGACGGTAATTTTGCACTTGTTGTTTTTTACATTTTCCGATCAAAAACACATTTTCATCTGATGAACGAAACCGTTTAGACGATCATGGCTGTTCGATAACCATCGAAAATGGTCTTACGAATAAAAATTTTATATATTTCTAAATATTTATGGAAAAAACACACAAATCGAGCAATGTCATTTGACATTGAAATATATTTAATATTTGAAACTTTAATTTAATTTTGGTACGACTTGGCACACTTCGATCGATTTGAAGCTTTACTAAACCTCACATTATTACTGCTACCCATAATTTGAATTAAAAACAAAATAAATAAATTTCATGCAACGCTGCGCAAGGTCTAGTATACAGTTCTTATAATGCGTATTAAGTAACCGTGGAATCATGTTGTTGTTGACAAGCAGTGTTTTAATTTAATTTCAAAATTAAAAAAATTAAAAATGCACTTACCATTAATGGATATTGGAGTATACAAAACTGTTAGCTCCTCCAATGTATTTTTCTGAAATGTTTGAATCAGTTTAAGATTCTCATTTCTTTATGGCATTTAAAAATATTTTTAATTTTGTGGCGGGAAAAAAATTCTACTTCAGCAGAGTATTGCCGTATGTAAAAAACTTTCTTTAAGTTTCAACAAATTTTGTGATAGCAATTTTATTTTAATACAATTACGCAATTTACTCGGTTTTTATTCAGGGTGGGTTCATGGAAGCGCTTAGCGTAAACTTATAGCTATAAGCTTTCAGTATATATACGTCGTTCATTGAATACCAATATGTATAATGTTTTCAATTAAGTGAAATTTTTTTAACTAAAACAAACTTTGTTCTTTTTACCGACTTCAAAAAGGAGGAGGTTCTCAAGTTCGTTGGTTTTTTTTTCTTTGGATTGTTTAATTGGATTGTTGTACTTATTTTTGTCTGAACCAGTGTTGGCGTCCCCCGAAATGTATTTTTGTTCATTTTTAAGCAACTTTTGTACTGAAGACCCACTTATGCTTGATTTAAAAAAAATCAAGCTTATCAATCAATTCCTTACATATAAAAATGTAAAACTATTTTATTTTGATTATATATTTTTTTATATGAAAGTCTTTGCACACTTCAAAATAGATTTTAACTTAGAAAATGAAGTTTATTTTGGGAAACCCGTGTAGCACCGTACACTTCTTCGTTACCAAAAGAAACCATGGACAACTTAGCAGTTTCTGGCGACATGATAGACGATGTTGAAATTCGAAAGGTACCTTGCCACATTCAGGACGCAGAACGAAGAAAAGAAATAATGTTTTCTATGTTGGAGGGCCGTTCCAAAAGGATGAAATTCGAAACCTAAAACAATTTTCAGTCCTTTACAGAATCTAAAAAAACGAATTGTTCTTTTTTTGTAAACAAAAACAATTCCGAAATGCACTATACTTTTGCATTACCTAAAAGTAAAAATAAACCTAAAAGTGCTAAAATACTTTCATATAAAAAACAAAAATATAGTTTAAATAAAATAAAATAAAATAATTAGTAAATAATACTTTGAAAAACACCGTCAAATCTCGTTAGAGCATGTGTCAAATGAGATGAAAATTTGCAGCTATAAGATTTATATGTAAGAACTTGATTGAAAAGCTTGATTTTCTTTTTAAATCAAGCATAACTGGGTCTCCAGCACAAAAGTTACTAAAAAATGCATTTCGGAGAGCTCTAAAATTGGTTCAAACCAAAATAAATTACACCAATCAAATGGATTTCTTAAAGATTATGACCAAATTACGTCCAATCTACGAATCCTATTCGTGTCTGAAAATTACGAATAAAATTAGTTGAATGGACGCAGTTATCGAAGGTTACAATAAATACAAAGTCGACTTTTTGATTGATTATTTATGCACTTTATCAAAATACATGTTCCATAATAAATTCAGATAATTTTGCGCTCAATGTAGAAATTTAGTAGTTTCAACGGATTGATTTCAGTTGCACACGAGCAAAGCTCGGGAATGAATAAGTTTGAACACAGCTTGGGTTTGTTGATTCACCTTTAGATAGGTAATTTTATGGTCTTTCAAATGAACTTCCTTCTTTCTGTGAAACTAACTAAAAAGTTTTCCGTGAGTTAGTTTTTCTGCTAAGAACAATTGTGTGAATCAAAGTCGTGAAATACCATTTAACCCCTTAACACCTAAGGATGCGAAAACAGACCACCTCTCGTACGATTTTTTGCTCAAGTTGATCTCCTCTCTCACCTCCGTAAATATTCGTACTCTTACACTGGACGCCCTGTATATAATAGAAATAAAAAACACGATTATTTACTCACAACAAGCATATTGTTTCGAAAAAAATTGTGCGTCAAAATCCCACGAAAAACTACGGTGATTAAAAATAAGGGGAAATTTGTGATAAAATTCTATTATATGGTGAGTATTTACAAACAAAAGCTTATGTGCAAAACTTCAAGTCATTAGATTAATTTTTGTGCCATTTTCAGACATTTTACCGATTTGATAAAGTCACGTTGTATGGGAGATAGGCGTGGTTTTTATCTGATTTTAACAAATTAATATTTATAAATATGTATATGGTAAATATTTTACTTCAAAGCTTATGTGCAAAATTCCAAGTCACTACATATATTGTGGCATTTTTATAGATTTTTTTTTTTTGATAGTTGCTTATTGCTTTTGCTTATTCTTGAACTTGATCTTTGTTTTTTAATATAATCACATATACCAAATTTCACTGCGATGGCTCTTAAATCGTGTCGAGAGACAGACTGACGGACATAGCGAAATCGACTCAGGAGGTGATGCTGATCAAGAATATATGTATATAAATGTCTTAACCTGCCACGCCTCCAAAGAAAATGTGAAGCAGAGCGCCGACAAACTTTGGATTTTAGAAAATTTTGGTTTTTACCAAAAACAATTGGTGCCTTCTATCCCAAGAAGACTTACTGCCGTAATGTCATACTAAATAGTATGACAAAAAATACTAGAATAATTTTTAACATACTTTGTTTTAGTTGCATGTCAATTAAATAAGAATATTTAATTAACTATCCGCTTATGCGTTTGAGTTAAAAAAGCGGCGTATAATAAGTTTTTGCTAATTTCAGTGAACAAAAAATTTTTTGTTTTAAATTTTTTGGAGAAAAAAAATATTGTCATATTTCAAGTATTGCCACAATGTTACCTAAAATAGTAGTCAGCCTTTTCTTTTAATTAACAAAATCTATAAAGTTTTGTAGAAAACAGTAAAATATTTTTTATTAAACTTAGATATCGAAACTCATAAATAAGTACAAAATTTTGTGAAATTTAGAAAACAGTTTTTCTAAATTTTTTTTAATTTTTGGAATGTTTTACAATCATAATGCATTTGTATTTTCTTTTTTTTATTTTAAGTGAGAAATTTAACAGTAAACTGTTTTCTGTTTGTTCTTCGATTTGAACGCATCTGACGAGAATCCGATGATTCTCAAAAGTACGGATTTCGAATATAATTCCAATTAATATTTCCTCTAGTAAGAAAAACTGTAGCTTCTGAATTCTGAAATGTTTTACTATATTGTAACAATTAGACTAGTAAAACTAATATTATAATTATTTAATATTAACTATATATTAGTAATATGCGATTACTTAACCTAAAACATTATTACTCTGAATTTTCTTTTTTTTAAAACTCTTTCTATATACTTTGTGTTTTGTAACCCACCCCTGTGATTCTTATAACAATATCCACCCCTTGGTTAATTTGAGACCCCTCAGAATAGAGTCTCCCTCATTGGCTTGTGTACCACAACAATTGGCTCTCGATCCGATGAAGATGTGTCTCCGGCTGCTGCAGCAGCAGCTGCGCTAAAATTTCCACTAGCACGTCTACTTGTAGAATTCCTGCGTTTCTTTCGTCGGCCATGCTCCAAGTCCTTTTCACCACCATCTGATGAGGAATAGTCTACATCAGGCAACGAGGCACCATCGGGCTCGACTACCAATTGGAACTCACTTCCGTCGGTGGAATTTGAATGGGACTTTGCTTGGCCAAAATAGTCTTCAATGGCAGGGTCTAAACGTGGGCCCGTATCCACCAGTATATTCCCGGCAGACCCATGACGTGAGCTCTTCGAGGAGTTGGAGTTTCGGGACTGCGATGTGCTGCCTTTTGGTCGACGACGTGTAAACGGACTGCTCGGCTTGCTGTTCGCTTCGAATTCGGGATCAGTGAGAAACTCAATGCTGTCTGCTTTAAGAGTTGCCCGTTTGAAGGGTGGTATTTCAGCAATTTTAGCTCTACGTTTGGTATATGGACTATTTTCGTAACTCTGAAAGTTGCCAATCTTCTCGGCGCTCTGCATATTTTGTGATTTAAAACTGGATGGTGCAAAACGTGAGTCTTCAATGCTAAATCGACGACTGCCAGAGTTATTGTGCTCCACGCGACCAGTGCGTCGAAAGGTTCCTACCGGTGCAGTGCGCTCCTTAGCTCGATTTGAAAGCATCTCCTCGCTGCGGAAACGATGGCGATTGTCCAGTATTAGTTCTTCATCCTCTTCCTGCACCTCTGCTATGTCTTCCTCGGGATCAGTACAGGTGCGCTTTATTTTCTTACGGCTACGGGTGGATACTGTCAAATCGACCATGGACTTAACAGGTCGATCTAGCTTAGGCATCAACAAGGCATCCTCGTAAGAGGGTAAATTCGTTTCATAAGAATTTGGAGCATTTGGCCTGCCTTCTTCCTGAAGTATGCGTGCATTTTGACGACGTCTGTAAAGTGTGCATTTTTAGACTACAAAACAGATATTTTATGCTATGAACTTACATTTCCTGCATCTCTTCATGATTTTGTTGATATTCACTATGATTCAGTCGTTGTTTTCGACTCTTCATAAGTTTTCTGAAACACGTGTACAAAAAGAACAGCCCACAGACGGCAGCTAATATCAGCATGATAGTTGTCCAAACTTTCTCGGCCGTTGTAGAGTGTTCATTCGGAATCCAGATGCCAACGCATGCTGATTCCCATGTTTTACCATAATAGTTTGCCGGTGAAGCACAACGCACATTGCTCTTATCCTTTAGCTAAAAAAAGACAAATTTTTCCTTGCTGAGTTTTTAATTGGAAAAATATACCTTTTGTGGTTTAGCTGTTAAGAAGTCGTAAAACTCTATAAATGCATCATCTTGGCAGTGGCAAATCCACGGATTGTCTCCCATCCAAACTCTGTCCAAGAACTTGTTCGATCGAAAATAGTCGATAGGAAAAGGATTCGTAAAGCGATTGCCATTTAACCACAGACTGGCCAGTTCAGGAAACTCGCGGAATGTGGTATTTCGCAAGGCAGATAATCTATAAAAATGAGAAATTCAATAAATGTGAATAAATTTGAAGCAAGAAGAGGTATATTAAATCAAAGTCAAGTGTTTGAAATGTTTAATGCTTATGTCATCATAGAGATCGATAATTTAATTTTTGCATTTTATCATTGCATTAAACCAACTTTGCTGTTACCACCAGTCCACAGCTCTTAAGTCTTTAATTCTTAACTTTTTTTGTTTATTTACTTTAAAAAGTGTATAACTTTGTTATAGTAAATAAAAACAAGGCAAGATTGGAAGCATAAACCACAACAGTAATTACCCTAGCAGAAAATAATGAATTATCTTATATATATTAAGCAAACGCAAATTTTATCCGGCGTAAGGCTTTTTAAGTACAAGTCCAATCTTAAAAAATTTAGTATGGTTTGGTAGGTTTAGACCTGGAGATGTGTAAACTGGACTTTTTATTTCTTACAAATGTATATTTATTTAAGTTATAGCGAGTTAAAGTTTGCATATAAATGTTGTTGTTATGTTGCTTTTTCTCTTCTTAATTTCAGCATATGTCTAAAAATATGTGAGGTATTGAGCGCCACCTATCGGCTAATAGCTATGAAACTGCTATACTGACGAATAATCTTTTATAAATTGACAGCTAAAACTATGAATTATCACTATGAATTATAAAACTTTTACTTCCGTAACGCTTTATTGGCTCTATCGAGATGGTTTTTTTAAACCATCACTAACCATTCGCGACTGAGAAGGCGGATTTGAAACGGTTTCTCCTTGCGTAAATCATGAAAGCTATAATCAAACCTATCAAAATATAGCTTTTCTCATCCGAGCAATCCACTTCTGTTCACTTCTCCTTCTATGGCATGTTTGTCCTACAAAATTCTAGGCATGCTACCTTTCTTTGAGATTTCAGTGGTGGTTTCTTTTGAAGTTTTTTCGCTTGAGATCTTCGGTTGACTAGTATTAAAAGCACTTTTCGCCCTTATTATTGTCGAGGAGTCACTAGAATTGAATGCTTACCTCAATATGGCTCTTCTGTCAGTAACGGTTGTAGCCATTTTTTGCCTTTCTTTCTTGTGTTTCTCTTAAGAATTTGGGTCTCGCAAAAAGCAACCCACAATGTTTGCACTTCTTCTTATTTTGTTGGCAATTGCACAACCTGAAAGTCCCTGCTCGGGATATGCTTAAATTTTTGCCTTTTCGGCGGAAGTTAAAGGATTCGCTTGGCTCATATTTACTCTGTAAAGGGACTCGGAATGGACCTATAGGCGCCCGCGGAAGCGCCGGTAACGGTGCACGACTCTATTTACCTAACTTAACCTAATTCTGTATAAAAAATTTCATAAGGAATTAAAAGTAAATATTCTAATATCCTTAACGACACACTGAAAAAAAAAATTTTGCACAGCCATCTGATTCAACAGCACTGTTTTGGCTAATGTATGAAAAAAAGCATATTCTTGTAGTTGTTCATAAAACCTAATGATTATTAATTAACGGTACAAATCTCCTTTTGCTCCAAATTTATGATTAAAATAATCTTATAAAAAAACACAAAATTAAGCATTTTATAAAGCTTGGAGCAGAGAGATAAGCTTTGAATTATGTGAAAAGCTCTGTACCTATTCTTGTGAAGCGCAGTTGTCTTAAAAGTTAAAATCAGTACTAAAACTTTTTCGAGACTAGATGCAGTAAATTTTTGTTGTAATAAAATAAATAAAAATTATAATAGTAAAAAGCTTTCATTTGGCTTAAAAAAAGTAATCATGGATATAGAATTTTGCACCGCAATTTTCAATGTCACAAATAAAAAAATTACATTCTCTAATAATTTTAATCAATTGTTATGAATAAAAATGAAAATGAACTACCAACATATTTATCAAATATGAACTACTTTCCATGCCTATTACAGATAAAGATAATAAATTGATTGATTATATGTATTGTAGTCTTAATTAATAGCTTTGATATTTTTACAAGCAATACTAATAACTCACCTACAATTACTCAGATTCAATGTCTGCAATGTTGCCGAACGCATGGCACCTGGAAACTCCCGTATCAAATTATTGGATAGATCCAAACGCTGTATACTCGACAGTCCTGAGAGAGCAGTGCCATCTATTGAAACGATATCGCACCAGCTCAAACTGATTTCACGCAAAGAATTCGATACCAACTTCGTAAATTTATCAATGACATTGCGACTGAGATTTACGTAAACCAAAGCATCATTAACACGAAAAAGATTCCGATCCAGTCGAGCAATTTCATTGTAGGACAAATCAAGTTTTGTCAGACGTTTTAATTTACCGAAAGAGTCTGCATCCACAAGACGCAAAGAGTTCATAGCTAAGTCGATAACATCAAGTAAAGTGTTATTTGCAAATGTCGACGCGGTAACTGAGCGCAACATGTTGCCACGCAGTCGTAGATTTGCCAGGTGAGGTAAGCCGCTCAGATTTATCATATCCAAATTGCTAAATGAGACATCGAGCTCATTCAGCGATGGCGAGTAGATGATATCATTCGGCTTAGAGCCGAATTGTAAGGAAGGATTCCAGGATAAATTCAATGCTTCCAGGTTAGGCAGTCCCGCGAGTAGGAAACTATTTATACGCTGCAGATTACAGTTGCTAAGTTCCAGGACACGCAATGAGCGTGATGGCAGCGCTGATAGTGAAGTGAAAGAATTACTCGAGAGTATTAGGCGATCCAAATTTGGTAGCCCATTCATGATGTGGTCACCACCGACTGTAGTGATGCCACAATCACTTAACTCTAGCTGATTAAGGGATTCGCTTATCAGAGTCAGCGATGTTTTCTCATCAGTAAAACTACCCAACTTGTTGCCCGACAAACTGAGACGCTTCAGACTTATAGCGTGCTTGAATGCTTCATTCGGATTAATGCTCTGCCAGTTGGCAATGCTATTGTTTGCTAAAATAAGAGTGCGCAGCGATATGAAGCCGAGTAGATCATTTGTGTCAATAAACTCGATTTTGTTATTTGAAAGATCCAGATATATAAGCGAGTCAATGTTACTCAGCTGCGTCGGAAACTCAACAAAGAAGTTGAAAGCCAAGTTCAGATGCTCAATGGGTATGTTATCGAAATCTGGATACTGTATAAGTCCACTGCGGGAGCAGTCGACCTCGAGACTATCGAGTACCCATGAACATTTACAGCCCGATGGACAATTGATTGCAAGTGAACCGCTGCTTGTGAGTATGATGAGCACGATGTGAAGCAGCCATGGTGTGGAACCGGAGGTGGTAAACATTTCGATCGAGTTGCTTTAATGATGCATGAAGCCAGCTGGAATGAGACAAAGACGGAGTAATGTACAGAATAACTTGTTAACATGTAATAAGTGTGTACACAGTGCCAAAAACCACCACATAAAATCAATAAGATCACCTAATTGAGCTATTTTATTAAGTTTTCTTGTTAATACTACCAAAAAATAAGAATTTTCCATAGAAAAATCTTTTTAATTCCATAGAGAAAATCTTATTAAAAATGTACAACTACTATCAAACATTTTTTAAAAAGATTTCTTATTAAATTAATGAAATGATATGGTTAACTTATCAATACCTTACTTTAATAAGAAAATCTTTTTTCACTCTCAAAAGTTTGGGACGAGACCACCTTAAATTAATAAGAAAATCTTTTCGATCTGCTTTTATAAGATTTTCTTATTAAACACCTTTTTAAGAAGGTAATAACGGTGAAAATGCTACTTATTCTTTGCTTTAGCCTTCAGTCAAAATTGTGTAGTAGGCTTGTGCTTAACAGTTCCAGAGACGGAACGGACATGGAACGATTCTTTTGAAGAAAGGAACTAGTTCCCGGAAACATGTCCGCGGAACTATCTAGTTCCTTTGCTTATTTGAACTGTAGACTATTTGGAGTGTTTGCTTGTTGAACTACAGAGAGATTTTGAAGCATGTCCGCGGAACTATCTAGTTCCTTTGTTGATTTGAACTGCAGAACTATTTGAAGCATTTATTTGAACTGTGTTGTCGAACTGCAGAGAAAATGTGATAAGGTCCATTTAGAATTTTAACACATCGCTCTGACTAGTTTTAAATCAAATTGAACACAATTTTTTGCTTTTTTATTGTTTTTATTTTAATATTTTTAAATAAAAGAAAAACATTACTTTATTTTATATAAAAAAAGGAACTTGCATCATTTTGTCAATAATTTAATTTAGTTGAAATATAAAGTAATAGGTACAAAATTCTATCACAATAAAACATATTATAAGAATTATCTTTGTTTAAGAAATGGTTGATTTTGTACTTCTTGTGTTTTGAACTTGACGTTTTGAATTTATTCTTTTTTAATGAATTTGAAGTCATAAAATTTTTCAAACATTATTTTTATAATGTATAAGCCTGAGACGAGGCAAAAATAAATAAATATTAATTGATATTGCAAAATTATCAATTAGCATTGTATATTATCTTAAAGAGAATAAACAATTTAATTTTCTCGCCTTCATTTAGAAAGAAACAGAAATATTTGAATTAAAAGTAACTTCATGATAAGTGTATTAAATAAAAAATTAACAAATGACTAGGGCTTAATGACTAAAAAAGGAACTTATATGAGGTAGAAAAATTCATTTAGTTAAAATTAATAGTATGAGAGTAGTAAATATAAAAAATGAAAAGTTTGTTAAAAAAAATAAAGAAGTTTCTTATATGACTAAAAAGAAACTTTTATAAGGCACAAAATGTCATTAAATAAAAATAAATTAAAGTTGTTAAAATAAAGTTAAAAAATATGTATGAGTAAATAGAAAAATAAATTGTTATACAGAAACTTAAAAAAATTCTTATATTTAATGAAGGGAAACTTATGTAAGGCATAGTTTAATTTGACTAAAATTAAAAATAGGAGTTTATATTCATAATAAATTTTTTCCATAGTAAAAAATTAAAAATAAAAATTAAAAATACAAAGAAAATGAAAAAGTTATAAAAAATATTAAATGAAATGTCCATAATTCAATGTTATAAGTAAATAAAAATTATTAAATAATAAATAATAAAAATTATTTAGCATTTTATAAATTGCTGTTTATAAAAATAATTTGGGAAACTTTTTTTGCTGACAGCCTTGAACGGTTTTCGGTCTGAGTTAACCCCGCTTTTGAAAAAATACGTTCGCATGGAACGGATGTGGCTACTAAATTCAACCTCCTAAGGACATGTTGGTATAAAATGGGATAAACACTCTTTCTTGCGCTCCACCAAAGCAGGGGATCATCACACCTACTTATTATTGGCTCATGAATGTATTTTTCGAGCTCAACTATACCAGCCGCTATCGAGTTTTCTGGCACTAAACTAGCTACCTCTCTGTCAAAATCATCCCAAATAGATGCACTCCTACTGGTTGACGCTTGATTGTGCTGGTTAGCTTGTGCAATGACGGAATTCGTTGCATCTGAAGATGGAGGTTGACGTATTATGCTTCCAACTTTGAATTTTAATGCCTCAAACGCTGCTTTGAAATTGCTTTCGTCTCGAAATCCTTTCCCTTTAAAGCGTGGATCCAAAATCGTAGCTTCTGCATAAAGAACGTTTTTTTCCAAATTATGAAATTTGGCATGAATTTGTTGTTGCAGAACATCTAAAAGTTTTTTAACTGGTTCGGAGGGTATTGAGCCATGAGTAAAGCGATCGTTTATCTGACGTTTTAGAAGTCGACAGTAAACAATCACTTTTGACAAGCTAACGTTTCTTTCCGATGAAATTTCAACAGTTATATCTGAAAAAACTTTTAAAATTGGAATAACTTCCTCAATTTCATCCCATTCTTCGGTTTTTAATGCCAAATCATCCTTTATGAGTGCCAGCGTAGCGATAATTGCATCCTTAATCTTGAAAACTCTGTCTAACATTTCAAACGTAGAGTTCCATCTTGTAGAAACATCTTGCTTTAATTTTAGAAGAGGTGCATTCATCTGACCTTGCATTTCATGCAATTTATACAGTCCTTGCGAGCTTCTTTTAAAGAACTCGACGATGTTTTTAACTTTTTGGACTGTTATCGATATCTGTTGAATTCCAGCTTGCACTATCAAATTTAAAAGATGCGCGAAGCAACCTATATGCCGCCACCCACCTAATTGTATCGCCGAACGGATATTCGAAGCATTATCGCTGACAATAGCTACAACTTTGTTTTCAATTTTCCAGTTGCGCAACTCATTCTTCAAAAAAGAACATAAATTAATGCCGGTATGCCTCTCACCATATTCAATGCAGCTGAGTAAATTTGAACGCATTTCTGCACTCTCTGCATCAATAAAATGGGCAGTAACAGCAATGAAGCTTTCGTTATTTCTTGAAGTCCAGGCATCTGTGGTTAAGCACACAGCATATGCGTTCGCTATTTTAATTTGAACATCGTGCTGGAGTTTTAAGAAAAGCTGCGGCAAAAGGACTTGAGAAAGTGTCTTTCGGGTGGGCAAGTTATAGGAGGGACATAATAGGGAAACCAATCTTTTAAATTCAGGTTCTTCTACAAGACGAAAGGCATGATACTCTTTGGCAATCATAACCATGAGTTGTTCATCTATTTTAGATTTTTTCTTTTGAGGAATTGGTTTCGTGCTCTCTGCATAGGAATAAATTTTTGGCTGCGTACCAGCTGCAGATTTGGATGTAGATGCTGTCGGCTGCTGAGTATCAGCTGCAGAATTAGATGCAGATGCTGTTTGCACGATTTCCATTTCAGCGTCATCAGTTGTGCTATTGAAAGCCGGCGATACAAGTGACTGGCGTTGTATGGGACTTGTGGAAATTGTTGGATGTTTCCTTTTGATATGCCTACCCAAATTTCCTAAACTTCCAGCTGTAAATTAAATTATTTGATAGCAATATTTACATTTTGCTTTTTTCGGCTCGCTTTCTGTAAAATGCTCCCACAAAATACTCGTCTTTTTGCGCATTGCCATATTTAAATCTGCATTAAAAATTATTCATAAATAATATAAATCAGAAAAATACTTTATGTACCACCTTCACAATAAATTAAACACAACGAAATATTTAACTATAAACCGAAAACAAATTAAATTAACACAATTGCTGCAGATCAAATTTTTGGCGTCGTTAAAAATAAACGTTTCAAAGTTTTTGGAGTTCCGTTTCCACGTTAGCCAGTGCTACCCTTTCTATAAATGTACATAAATCGAGCTTAAAGAAGGAGTACATGTTTTGTGGTAAGGGAGTAAATATGTATATCTAAATAATAATAATAAATGTATTATAAATCGATGGTTAAGCGCACAAAAAAAATTTTAAAACAAAATAAGCGTTTCTGAAAATTTAAAAACTTTCACTATTACTTTTGTGCGCTTAACCATCAAAATGTTATCTTTATGTAGTAAATTTATAAAGTTGCTGAAAAGGGAGCAAAAATAATTTCCAATCAGTTCCTCAAAAGCTCGAAACTCATTTGCATCTTATAGTTCATCAGCTTTAAGCATGTTCGAGGAACTATATAGTTCTTCAGCTTTAAGCATGTTCGCGGAACTATATAGTTCTTCAGCTTTAAGCATGTGCGCGGAACTATATAGTTCCAGCAGTTCTCTTTATAAGAATGAAAGTAATGAAAGCATGTTCAATGTCATTTCGTGATTGTTCTGTTTCGTATGTTAAAAGCAAAAATAAACATAACAATGCACACAACTGGAATGACGATATATCATTTTGAATTTTATCTATTATTTCTTTCATTCTCTCTCACATTCATAATTGGCTTACTTGTCGTCGCTCAAAAAATTCTATTAAGTTATGTAAGTGCGAAAGAGATGTCGGCTTATGTTCAATTAAAAAAAAATTATTTCAATGGAACTGTTTGGACATGCTTAAATCGTACAGATGGAACGATTGGAACTATGTCCGAGAGTGAACATAGTTCCATGAACTATGCAGGTCCGGAACGACCCAACTCTATTGTGTAGTGAATTCAGGAAGTTTATGTGCATTTTATGGATTTAATTTATTTAAAGTAAAATAAAATTATGTGATAATGGATGATGATACTTATGTTCCCGAACTTGTTTTCGACGAGGCTGAAATTCTGGAAACTCAAACCATATTTCAGTCGTGGGGCTTGAGTGACTCAATTTTGACTTTACTAAAAATTTATGGAGTAAACTCGAAGGAGGTCTTCAAAAAATGGATACTGAGGATGTCGCTACTTTCTATGAAGTCCTCGACAGCGCCGAGTACTTTGGTATTTTTGGAAACTGTCTTACTTGCTAAGTTAAAAAAACTTATTTATGCAACAACTTTGAATTTAGTTTGTGTGCTTTTTGTGAAATTATATTTTAACAGATGTATTTTATATGCACATATACATATTTTATTTCCTAATAAATTGTAATAAACAACCAAAATGGCTTTTTATTTAATATTACAGGCAATTAAAAGTATATTTCTGGGTAAAAGGTTAATAAGATTCCGTTTTGATTTAAAAATATTTCCTTATTCAAATTTAAAAAGAAATCCTATTAAATCAATAAGATGCCTTTATTAAATTTAAATCAATAAGATGCCTTTATTAAAAACAAATCTAATTAAATCTATAAGATTTCTTCTGAAGAACCAAGAAATTTTGATAAGTTTTTCTTATTGTTTTTAAAGTGTTCTTTTATAAAACAATAAGATTCTTCTTAAAATTATGTGGTTTGCCCAATAAAAAAAGTTCATAGTTTTAATAAGATTTTCTCTATGGTTTTAATAAGACAATCTTGGATGAAAACCATAGAGAAATCTTATTGATTTTCTTCTATTTTATGAGGTTGTTTTGGCTCTGTATATAGCGAATTTTATGTTATATACGCGTTATTGAATAGCCCCTATATACTAATATCCACACGTTTTCAGCCATAAGCAATGTTGAAGATTTGTAGTTTTTTTCCATCAAAGCAGGTGTATAGTCAAAGGGGATTTTCGGGATAAAAACTATTTCAAAAAATCTGACCTTTTTTTGAATTAGTGGAGCTTTTTAAAACAATCAACTATATAAATTTTTGAATTTGAAGAGAATTCATAGGAACGAATTCATCAAAACGCAGTTTTAATTCTACTTAATCCTCTGCAGCTGACGTCGTAGTCTGACAAACACTGCAAAACACAATTTCGGGCATTTCTTCTTAAATTTTGTAAATCAATCCACATAAGCCATATAATTTCAAGCAAACGTCTTTTATATAAAATTTTAACCTTACATTGGATAATAATCTATTTTTAATTTAAATAATAAAGGCCTGCCAAATAAAGAACTACATAAAAAATACTGATTTTAAAAAGGTGTCCGTCAGACACCACATCAGTAGTATTGTTAAAATTAGAGCACTTCAGTTGCATAGGGTTAAGATTTTCGGTAAAGGAAATGGTTTTTGCTTACAAATTTTCATTTTTAATAGAATGTGTATTTTAAGTTTTAAAGCTGATATGAAAATCAAAGTAAAACTCAGAGTA
Source organism: Dichetophora obliterata (assembly GCA_963920525.1). Classification (NCBI taxonomy): domain Eukaryota; kingdom Metazoa; phylum Arthropoda; class Insecta; order Diptera; family Sciomyzidae; genus Dichetophora; species Dichetophora obliterata. The sequence continues at coordinate 92,597,348 of OY986437.1, forward strand.
AAACTCAAGAAACGCTTCAATATAAAAGTAATGAATAAGTTTACATTCGCATTAAAATCTTTGCGATCAATTAATGTCGATTTAAGAATACATTCAGCAGAATGAGTATTTAAGAGCACTCCCAATTTCTTAGATACGAAATGGTCAAGTCTAAATTTCGATTCAGTTTAGTTTTCATATGCTTCAACCAAATAAATTAATTGTTTTTTTTTAAAAATTAAATTTCAACTGTTTAAAAAGTGAATTATTGAATATGTCATTTTATGTTTTTTTTACATGATTGGCAGGACATTTTTTGGTTTTAGTTTGTTTTAAAAAGAAAAATATTCGTTTAAAAATAAATTACTTATGTAAAAAAATTTGTAAGGATCTTATTTTCTTAACTCATAAATACTTTGTCAAGGGAAATTTTATAGCAATAAAATAAAAATGACAAATTTACCATATCGCAAGAACAAAACTGCTCTTTAAATATAATTCGTATTCTGTTCCATTTTCAACTTTGAAGTGAAAAACTAAGAACATTTTTAAAAACTAAGGTTATAAAGGTTGTTTATTTTAAATGGTAAGAAAACTGGTTGATAATAAACTTAGTTACAGGCTTATAAGTTAGCAAAGGTATGCAAAACCGGTTTTTTAACCATAAGTCAAGATTTTGGGAGTGTTTGAAAATTTTAACAAAAATATTCTAGTTTTACTCGACAATACTTACAGGAAAAACAGTACCACTTCCCACAGTTGTATTTTGGACTGTCGCACCATGTAGTTGGAAAAACCTTATAAATGTTACGCTAGTGAGCAAAATGTGAACAAATTTAATATAAGCAGCGGTAATTTGCAAACAATGCACAATGGTTCCAAATCGAAAAAATTCGGCCAAAACCTCAAGGAGTTGTCTAATCTGCATAAAAATGTTGATACAAATCGAATCTGAAGTCAAAAATTTGAAATTCAAAATGGCGGCTTAAAAATGGCGTCCATGAATATGCCAACTTTTATAATAACTATATTATGCATTTCAAATTTGATGCTCCGAAAGTTTTCGGGGTCAAAAATTTGAAATTCAAAATAACGGCCATGAACATGTTAACTTTTGTAATAACTATGCTATGTAAAATTTGGTGCACCGAAAGTTTTAAGGGTCGCTGATCATGAATCTGAAGTAAAAAATTTGACATTCAAAATGGTGGCCAAAACTACTATTACTTTTCTAATAACTATATTATGCATTTCAATTTGGTTAATTTTTTTATTTTCAAATAATCACAAAGCGTATTCTATTTGCAAAAATTTAATGAAACGGCTTACATATATAAAATAAGAAATAAGTTAGATAGCATTATCTAATTCTAAAAGATCCAAAAAAGGAATATAAAGGCCATTCATTTCCAAAGATCCATCTTCAGTACTTAATGATTCATCAGAACCAGTATCTTCGATGTATCTAAAATTGCTGTAGAGTTTGAGGTTGATGATTCGATTACTTCATTAAGTTGACAAATCAATAATGATATAACCTCAGGTGATAGTTTAATCGTTTGCGTTGTTCGATTCGCTTTTTTAAAGAAATGCTTGATAAAACTGGATCTGAAGTATCAAAGGCTCGATAGAAACCATCTGCCAGGTTGTCTTTGCTCCTTCTAGCATGGTGCAGCCTATCAGCCTTATAAATTTCATTTCTGGATTCAGATGCATCTTCTCCGAAACAGCCAACTGGAAGTAATACCAACTGGAAGTAATACCAACTGGAAGTAATAAATGGTTGTCTTTACTCCTTCTAGCATGGTGCAGCCTATCAGCCTTATAAATTTCATTTCTGGATTCAGATGCATCTTCTCCGAAACAGCCAACCGGAAGTAATAAATGCTCCATTATTTGCCTTGAATCAATTAAGACTTTATGAACAGTAGCTGTCATTGGAGGCCAAGGATAGATTTCTGTTATTATTTGAGCCGTTTCAAAGCAATATTTTTCGAATTGATCTAGATGCAAAGGAAATTGACAGGACAGGCATATAAGGATAATTTTCAAATGAACATCCAACATCACTCCCGTTACTTCAGAAAATAAGATATGGTTCTCAAATGCATGCCGTGCAGCATTTCCAACGTTACTGCTGCCGAATCCACCTGTTTTCGGTTTATATACCCGCAAGCCAAGATTTTCCCAAAGGAGATTTTTTATGTTTTCTTTTTTCTTTGCCACTTTTTCTTTATCGGACAAGTTTCTTACTTGCCATTTATTTACGCCAATTTTAAAGCCCGTATGTAAAACAAACTCTAAGAATCTTATCCAACACTGAAGTGGACTAATTCCAAATTTCAAATTTTTCTCTTTTGCCTTAAATTTTTCGGATTACAAGTCCTTAACGTTTTTGAAATCTTGAAGTAAAGCTCCAGAAATAGGACATGCTTGCGAAGATTTTGTATCAGTTAAAAAACTTAAAACTTTATATCTACTTATATCTTCTAAAAAAAAGTGCATTTATCTTATATATAAAAATGGATGTATGTATGTGGGTATGTGGGTATGTGGGTATGTGGGTATGTGGGTATGTGGGTATGTGGGTATGTGGGTGGGTATGTGGTTATATTACGTATAGACTCCAAAACCGCTGAACCGATCTTTATGAAATTTTCAGGGAAAATAAAGCTACATCTTGAGAGTGTTCCTGTGAGGTTTGGTAACGATTGGAGAAGGGGGCGTGGTACCTCCCATACAAGCCAAATTTGCTCCATCGATCACAAACCAAAAAAAGGATATATATCAGGCGGTTTCAATCGTAAAAAACTAAGATTTGGTAATTTTGTTCAGATGGTTACTGTCGGTAACTGTACAAAAAATGGGCGTGGTCGTAAAATAAATACGCCCACTTTTTCGAAATCATGGCAATTCCAGAGTTCTATACACTTTTACAGTGAAACTTACTGTATAGGTGCTCCAAGAGGCGGTCACTATATATAAATGTTTTCACGCCAACTTTTACCGCCCACAAATCAATGTCTATATATATAAAAAGCAAAACGATGTGTGTCTGGCTGTGTGATGTCTATAGACTCCAAAACTACTAAACCGATTGACCTGAAATTTTGGCAGCCGATTTGTTTCAGGTACGAGATGGTTGAGGGGAAAAATGTGCCACACCCCCCTTTTACCGCCCCCAAATCAATAAAAATGTTATATTTCAGTCAGTTTGGGTCGTATAAGGCTAAAATTTTGCAATTTAGTATGTACGGTTACTGTCGATAACTGTGCTTAAAATGGGTTTCCACGCCCCCTTTTACCGCCCACAAAGAAATGAAAATGCTTTATTTCAGACGGTTTTGGTCGTATAAGACTTAAATTTAGTACTTTGGTTTGTGTAGTTACTGACAGTAACTGTACGAAAAATTGGTTTCCACGCCACCTTTTTGCGCCCACAAATCAGTGAAAATGCTATATTTCAAGCAGTTTTGGCCGTATGAGACTAACATGTGATACCTAAGTTTGTATGGCTACTTTCGGCAACTGAACTAAAAACAGGCGTCATCGCTATATAGCCACACCCACACCCACTTTTTGAGAAATCGTTAAAATTGACTACTGGGTCTATTGAGCTAAAATGTTGCTTTAGTTTGTACGGTTACTGTCAGCAACTATACTAAAAATTGGTTTCACGCCCCCCTTTTACTGCCCACAAACCAATGAAAACGTTTTATTTCAACGGTTTGTATCGTGTTGGACAAAAATTACTCTCGGCAAGTGCACTAAAAATAGGCCTGTCCCACTTTAGTTAAACTCACTTTTCAGGGAGTTAGCGTCGAGTGAAGTAAAGTGCGCCAGTCTTAACCTAAATTGAGCTGAAATTTAGGCAGTCGATTTGTTTCGATTACGAGATGGTTCAAGGGAAATATTTTCCCGCACCCCTTTTTACCGCTTGCAAAACAATAAAAATGCTACATTTCGCATGGTTTTGATCGTATTAGACTAAAATTTGGTTATTTAGTGCATATGGCTACTTTCGGCAGCTATACTGGAAATGGTGAATATATTTTGCATTTCTTGACATTTTCGTATATGGCAGTAAGGTGGTCTGTGGCAGAACAATGTCTGCCGAGGATAGTGAGTGTTCCTGTGAGGTTTGGTAACGTTTCGACGAGGGGGCGTGGTACCTCCCATACAAGCCAAATTTGCGCTTTCGACCACAAACCAAATAAAGGATATATATCAGACGGTTTCGATCGTAAGAACTAAGATTTAGTAATTTTGTTCAGATAGTTACTGTCAGTAACTGTACAAAAAATGGGCGTGGTCGCATTAAAGATACTCCCACTTTTTCGAAATAATGGCAATTCCGGAGTTCTACACATTTTTATAGTGAAACTTGCTGTGCAGGTGTAGCGTACCGTTTCAGTGATAAAATTTTATGGGAGTTGGACAAGGAGGAGGGGCACCTCTCATTCAACCCAAATTGGTGATATCGAATTGCTTTGAAGTTATAGGTTGACAGCGTCAGAATTCAGTATTCGCCCTCAATTTATACATGCAGTTTCATTAATTAAATTTTATGGGCGTACGAATAGGGGGCGTGAAACCTCCTATTTAACCCAAATTAAAGATATCAAGCGACCTATAATCTTTGGGATTATAGGTCGCACAGTTTTTGAATTCAGTATTGGACCTCATTGTACACATGTAATTTAATTGATTACATTTTATGAGCGTTGATCAAGGGGGAGTGGCACCTCCCATACAACAAAGATTTGTGATATCGAATAGCTTTGGAGTTCAAGGTCGCACAGCGTCGGAATTCAGTATTTGACCAAAATTTACGCATGCAGATTTACTGATAAATTTTTTTAGAGTTTTTCGGGGAGGTGTGACACCACCAACTTAACCCAAATTTGCGATATCGAATAGCTTTGGAGTTATAGGTAACTCAGCCTCGGAATTCAGTACTCGACCTCAATTTACACATGCAGTTTCATTGGCAAAATTTTATGGGCGTAGGGAAAGGGGAGTGGCACCTCCCATACAACCCAAATTTGTGTTATCGAATAGTTTTGGAGTTATATGTCGAACAGTTTTGGTATTCGGTATTCAACCTCCATGTACACATGCAGTTTAATTGATTACGTTCTATGAGGGGTGATCAATAGGGCGTGGCACTTCCTATACAACCCAAAATTGTTATATCGAATAGCTTTGTGGATATAGGTCGCACAGTCTCGGAATTCAGTATTTGACCTCAATTTAGACATGCTGTTTAACTGATAACATTTTATGGGCGTTTGACAAGGGAGAGTGGCAGCAACGCGCCGGGTTTCAGCTAGTAATAAATAAAAAGAAAATTTGCAAGAAAAGGAAAACAGAAAAATAAAATAACAAAAATTAGGGCAACTGCCGCCAGCGTGCGCCGTTGAGCAAAAGCAAAAGCAACAGCAGAAGCAACAGCGACAAAAGATAAACGAAAACATATAAATAGAAAATAGCGAAAATTTAAATATAAATAAAACGAAACTAGACTTAATGATGACTTAAGTGCTATTTCTAAGTGGGCCTCTGAAAAAATTCTTTACCTGAATGCCAATAAATCGTTTGTTCTTCCTATATCCAAGGATAAGCTGGACTTCAACCGATTCCGACAATTAGTCTCAATGGTAATCGTCTACAAATTGTTGACAAAGTAACACATTTAGGATTCCATGTCAATTCAAAACTTACTTGTCTTGACCATGTGAATTACATAATAAAAAGAATATATAATACGCTAAGATGTTTGCGGTTAACTCCTAAATTTACCCCTGCTTTGACCAAAAAAAGACTTGTTGTTCAACTCATTTTGCCTATAGTTACTTACTCTGAGCTAGTTTTTAGCAACCTTGACTCTCATTCTGAGCACAAAATTCTTGTTGCGTTTTACAACTTGACTAGATATATATTTGACTTAAAACGTTTTGACCATGTAACTGTTAAAAGCAAAGAAATTCTAGGATGTAGCTTGATTGGATACCTAAATGCGAGAAACTGCATATTTCTGCACAAGTTGATTATTAGTAAAACTCCGTTATACCTTTTCGAAAAACTGCGTTTCTGTGTGTCGAACAGAACCTTTAATCTTATAATACCAAGATATACTTGTTTACAATCTAAGCGGCTCTTCTTTATCGACGCCATTAAGCTCTGGAACCACTTCCTCTAAACATTAAAACCATAACCAGCACGAACAAATTTAAGCTATCAATCATGTCCTATCTAAAACGTACGTTAACAGCAACGCTAATAGAATTATCAATCATGTCCTATTTCTCTAACTTTTAATTCTTCTACACTTTAAATTTCTTCTCCTTTCTCTTCTTTAATTTTTAATTACTGCCTTTCCTCCTTCTTTTATTTTGTTAAGTTATGATAAGCTAATATTTAGTGAAGATTCAATTAACTGTAATTCTTTTATTTCTCCAAATTGATTTGTTTTTCAAAATTATAATTAAATTTACTAGTTTTTAGTTTTATTCTCATCGTTTTCTGTTGACTATTAATATTTTTAACTGTTGTACGCTAAAAGACCATTTAAGATCGTACTGTGCTAATTCTAAATTTCAATAAACAAATCGAAATTGAAATTTATCCATCAATTAAAGTTAAGAATAGCTGGAATTTGATTTGAATTATTTTACCTTCAATAAATTCTAATGTAAAAATCTCCATTCCATCTATTTCCTTCCTTATATCAGAATCTTCTTTTAAAATGGTTTCCTTAGTTTCCTTTATATATTCCAGCTATAATGGTCTACAGAACCTAACGGATTGCGGTGTTGCATTATTCCAAAGAATATTTTCTGTTGATGAAAGAAAACGCAAGGGGTTAATTGCGGTTGCAAGGAGAGATGAATCTGAGTTCATTGAGCTACCAGGCTCTGAAAATCGTTGGCTTTAATTGGCTTGACCAGTAGAACCATCGAATCCGTAACTAAGAACTAGTGTTGCACTTATTAAATTTTCTTCCTGGACCTCAACAAACTTCTTCCTGGACCTCAACAATTCTCTTTGCTGAATGCTTCAAAAGCATTTCAAGTGGTACTTTTGCAATTTTATCAGACGCAATTATATATCACAATATATCTATATCATATATATCTGTGGTCACAAGGAATAACGAATAAACTCAAAGTATCGTAAAAAACGATATTTTAACTGCACGAAATACAACCTATTTTTTTGAAATATATGAACCGTTACAAACAAAATATGTGCATACATAAGTGATGATCAGTTCTAGGCAAAAACTGGATATCTGCATATTTCCAAAAATTGGCAATAAAGTAAATTTCATATCGCTTTTTTACGATATTTTGAGTTTAGTCATTATTCCTTGTGACCACAGATATATGTGAATATTTATATCACAGTTTCTGGCCTTATTCTCAAATCGTATGTTTAGGTATTGTTGCTTTGTGAAGTAATTTTCTGAAATAAATGCTAAGGCCTCAGTATAGGAAAGTGGTATAATTTTTTTTTTCTTCAGATTGCATCATCTTTTTTATTTTTAAAAACACTTACAATACTCGTCTTGAGAACTGCTGCCAAGTCAGAATTACCTTCTTTTCAAGCAGAGGAGCTTGCTGCCATAACTAATAAATCTGTTTCATTAGAAGACACGTTGGATAGCTCATGCTGCCTTTCTCTTCGACCTGCCTGATTTTTTACTGAATGAGAGAGAAGGGCGCCCACCTAAGCCCTAATTACCTTTGATTTCAGTTTCATTCTTTAGCCAGTCAGCATATTTATTTTGAAATGCTGACAAATTTCTTGCACTTCTTATCCATCGTAAAGACAAGTTAAACGAAAGAGTTTTGGATTTTAATCGAATAATATTTTTAAAAGCTTCTGATTCGTTTTTAATTATATTTGTCAAAAGAAAGTTATAAACATCCTTTTCCCTGTCAGCTTTTGATGTTCTTACGTTTGCACGCCATGCGTTGAACAAATCGGTATTTTTAAAACGGTAGACACCTACAAAAATAATGGAAACCTTAAAAATCGCAACAAGTTGAAAAATACAGTTTTCACTACTGACAAGAAAAAATTTAATTAATTTTAACAAATACCACTTGTACTTAGTATCTACTAGTATATAATAATCATAGTATCTACTATACTATCATACTATCCATAATTTTTATTTTCACTTTCAAACAGAAAATTCCAAAATTCGTAAATTTAATTGCTTCCACTCTTTGCAAACAAACGCAGCGAAATGTAAACAAAATTTTAGTGCAAGTTCAGCTCTGTATCAACTAACGGTGCAACAGTAAAACAACTAAAACAAGTATTTTTGTTATCTTTGGCATGTTTACTTTATGATTAAACAAGAAAAAAAATTAAATTTGTAGAACTTTAAAATTTGGGTTTTGGCCACAAAATCTAATCGATGGAATCAATGTGCAATGTAACGAAAAGGATGATCAAAGATGATAACACCACGTCTAGATGTGGTTTACTATCGCCGCTGCTCAGTGATGTGATTGGTACAAGTTAGACGGAAAATATTATTTTGTTAATTTTTGGTAGTTTTCGATGTTTAAAGTATAGGAAAGTACAAACAAATGCATTTTAGAAATTTTGGACAAGCTGGCGTGGCAGCGTCCATACAACTTAAATACATTTGTTGCTTTATCTTAGAAATAAGATAAACTACGAAGCAAAATCAAACATAGACGTCCAATACGTGATTTCCACAAAGAGCTCAAAATTTCGGCGTGATTGAACAAGTGGGAGGTACCATTCAACTTAAACACATTTTGCGCTATATCTAAAACGTACGTTAACAGCAACGATAATAAAATTATCGAAGGATAACTCAAATGTGATCTTTAAAATGCTTGCAAAATTATGGTGGGAATGGACAAGTAGGCGTAGCACCAACTATATGTGTGAAATATGCTTTAGCCCATGACTAAGAAATAAGAAAATCTGCGCTAACGAAATTTAAAATTAAAAATTTCTAACTTTAAGAAATTATTTAATTTTTTCATATTTTAACAGTATTGTAGATGGTTAAAAAGTTAAAAATCTTAAATACGATGACTAAGAATCTCTATCGAGCTTTCGACCATTCTGCACTAGCTGAATAATGATTTATAAGAGGAAAGCGAAACTGCCGCACTGCTGTTATTTCTGAGGCATCAGCAGGAACAATAAAAACTAATACGTCCGGATGCAAGCGCGTCGGAAGTGAATTTCATCTGGGGGGCAGTACAAATGGGGGGGCAGTACAAATGGTGGTGCAAAAAAAGTTTACCAAAATTTCTTCACATGAAACATGAAGAAGAGAGAAAGAAGAGGAAAATATATAATACAAAAATATTATCGTTGTAAAAAAACTGATATTTTGAATAACTTTTCCTTTTAAATTTTTTATCTAGCTAAAAAAGTGGGGGGGAAATGCCCCCCTTTCCTCCCGCTTCCGACGCCAATGTCCGGATGCAATTTTCGAACATTAGTTAGGAGCTTCTCTCGGCAGGAATCAACCGAATTGTCTGAACTGATAAGAAGCATATTAAATATATCCATATTTGTATTTACTTTTGAGCTTTTACGTGTCTTTGTCAAACGTAAACGTCTACAGTCTTTGTTATGAGACTTCTGAGTCGATTAAGTCATGTCCGTCAGATTGTCTGTCGTCACGGTTACAGTCGTTATTTTTAAGCTATCGTAATGAAATTTAATATATCAGCTTTTATCTAAAAACTGAAGATCAATTTCGAAAATGAGCCAACTGTGATGAAAACCAAACCGATAAAAAGTTACATTAGAAAAACGATCTTTTTAAATTACTCAAAAAAGAATTAAATCACTTGAAATTTCGCACAAAGGCTTTGGTCTAACGTACTTTAAGTTTGAAAATGAGCTTAGCCAGATGAAAACCCACGCCTACTTTCCATACAAAGTGACTTTATGAAAATGGTACAATTCTACAAATATATATTTAATAACTTGCATTACAGGTAAAATTTCTACCTGTTTTAGAACTTATAGACCTCAAATTATCTCAGATAGTCTGAAGACTCTTTTAGAAAGGTCCATTTACTGTCTTTCAGATGAGCTCTCAAAATAAGTTTTCCATGAATTAGTTTTTCTGAAAAAACAATAATGTGCATCAAAGTCATGAAATACTTATTAACCCTGTAACTTCTAAGCGAGTGAAAATCCACATCACCTTTCTCCTTCGTAAATAGTTGAACTCTATTACGAGACACCATGAATATTAACAATTTTTTTTCAGTATAAAAATATTGTTTAATGTGTTGAGAATATTTAAACGCAGCATACAGTCTTATCAACCTTAAATTCAATAACTTTCTTACAAAACAGTCAGAGCCTGGTTAATAAAGGCATTTTTGGGACCATGATATAGAATAGAAAAAGAAATTTAAAAAAAGTTGTGCACTTTGGCACTCCCAGGGGAAGTTGTCGTTATAAGTGAAAAAATGGAAAAGCTTATTTGTTTAGATGTTCAAATCTACCAATAAAACTACCAAGAGGTTAAAAACTGGAACTCTACCAATAAAACTACCAAAATGTTTAAAAACTGGATCATAATTGCAGCAAGTTTTATTATCAGCGAGACAACGTTTCATATCTTGTCTACGAATAGCTGATATATGATATAATAGTAAGCGGCTAAATACACTCCCACAAGAAGCAGATATTAATCAATGCTGCCAGCAGTACGGATTTATCTATATTTCTACGGATTTTTGGATTAAAAAAAATTACGGGTTTTCTAAGGATTTTTTAAAAAAAAAATACAGATTTTTTACAGATTTTTCTTGTTTTGTTATTTAAACATTTATTCAAACATTTGTATACCAAATTTACAAATAGGGTTTTTTATTTAACAACAAATTATGTTTCTTTTAAGCGCATAAGTCGGCAGTAGCGCCATTCATATTTCAAATTTTTGTCAAATCGTTGGAAAAATCGTTTGAAAATAAAAATGTGATTTCCTCTCTGTTACACAATCTTCTCAGTAAACGCACTGCACTTTCTAGTACAAGGCACTTTTTAGTAGAAACTTGTGAAATATTTTGTTTGCATTGGATGACATGAACAGACCTAATAACATCGTATTGGAAAAAGAAGAAGAAAAACTCATTTTAAAAATTATAGTTAAGTATTTGCCACAGTTCTGGATATGTCTAATAAATTTCTACAAAGTCAATCCAAAAATATTCTTCTGCTACTTCCATTTCTAATTTTTTAACTATTTTTAACCCTGAAAAGATAGCCTTGGTCAAATTGACGAACATTGCTCTCTTTTTCTAATTTTTATGTGCAATCAAAATGTACAATTTTCTTGAATAAAACTCAAGATTGCTGAATTTTGTTAAATTAAATGTTTCATTTAATGTTTAGTTGTTGCTAAATTATTAAATGTTTTTAATTTTTAATTTTTCTTAAAAGTCAAGAAAATAAATTAATTAAATGATTTCTGATGATTTTCTATGATTTAAATACAAATTCTAAATGTTTGATAGTTTAAATCATTAATCAGCAATAAGTTGTTCTAACCTGACCTAAAGCTAAATAAACGATTTTTAACTATCAAACAACTAGAATTTGTGTTTAAAAACAAAAATCATTTAAACTATCAACATTTAGAATTTGTGTTTTAATCGTAGAAAATCAACATAATAAATAACAAGGTCATATAGAAAACTTTCAATTAAATGATTTCTTTCATTTAAATTTTTTTTTTTTTATTAAAGTCCTAAAACAGGGTGTGTCGAATTGACAAACGTTAGTGTAGTCGCCAAAATTTGTATATCGAAAACGCAAACAAACGACAAGCAAAACACGAAAAACAATAGAATTTTGTATAGAATTTTGTATAGAAAAAATATTGCTTCTCGTGTCTTACTTGTAAAATAAATCAGTTTGTGTATGCAAAATAACATTAACTTAAAAGGATTAATTAAAAACTATAAATAATTAATAAAAAGTTAAGGTTATGTTTTATAAAACTAAGCTCGGTTTTTTGTAATTACAAATGCTACATAATTAGGCATGGTTCTTCAATATGGTTATCTGGAAAAATCACTGGGATAGTGATTATATTCTTTTGTGTTAATATTTCTTTAGCAAAAATTGGAAGGGAAAACTCGGATATATTTTTAAAATTTTTATACAAACAGATAAGACAAATAAAACAGATTAAAAAAGTATTCGGATTTCTACGATTTTTTTTGTTTATAAAACATTCCAAAAAATACGAAATTGTACGAAATATATCTGGCAGCACTGGCATGTATACATTCTGTCAAGAAAGTACCGCGAAATGATAAGTTTGAGCGCGAGCTGCCGTTTAGTTTGTATTTTAAACGCATGTTCTGGAATCAACTTCTGTTCTTGAAAGAATTCTCTTATATGTCTTGTATCGATTGAAAACAGGTACCATGAAGTGGTAATTTGAGTTTTGGGTAGAGAAAAGAGGTGGGCCGAAGCCATATCAGATGAGTACGGTGATACGGTTGTTGTTCAATGTTATTTGTTGAGTTTTTGCTCAGAGACTTAGCCTAACCATAATTATGATTAGCCTAACGTTATCGAAGCTCAAAATCAATGAGTTTTCTTTCCACAAATCTTTCCTTTTTCGACAAATTTTCTCTCTGAAACGTTGCATGACTTTCAAATAATATTATTTGTTTACCGACTGACTTTCTGGATAGAATTTTGACAATCCCCTTAAGCGGGCTTTTTTAATTATCAATTCCAGGTACTTTTTTGACAAAATGTATTAGACTCATTCAATAAATGATCCGGAAATATCAGGTATTCTCTTAAAAAAACTATAAAATAATAAAAATATAACACAAATAATGACATACGCAAGTATGTTCAGGCGACTAGAAACAATTTCTGCAGTCAAAGGAGGATCAACATAGTATTTATGTATTACTTGTTTTTATTCTTTCAAAAATCAATAGATCTCTTTAGCGTCTTTTGCCAATTTTTGATATGAATTTATAACTTTTGATATGTTATTGAATGCTTTTTCTTAAGTTATAAAAATTTCTACCTTTTTAACTTATAAAAGCTTAAAGTTGTGTGTAAGTGCAGAAATTTAAAATATAAAACTCACATCTTTATTTATTAAAAAAAAAATTGGCCATTTCAGCCCAAGAAAGGACTTTGACCGAGCTTCTATTGATCAATTGTGTTGTGAGTGTTATTAAATGTTTGAATACAAATAATCTAGAACTGGAGTTTAATGCCGACTCCAAACGGCTTGTTTTCCCAAGAAGCTTTTTATGGCAGTTTTTACTCTCTGAGGTTTGCCATTGTCTGCAGAGAGATGAAGACCGAACTGAAAAATTAATTCAATTGAAAAAAACATTCTGTCTGAGCTTGAAATGAACCCGGGCAACCGCAGTTCTTTAGTTTAGGGGCCACGCACTCTACTCATTAGGCTACGGCCGCCTATCAATAGATTTTTATTTCTTATATGTATTTTAAAACGAATAACAATTAATAATACCATAGACGTGTTGTTTACCTAATCTTTTTAAATTCACTATCATTTTTTAATTCACCCGAGTCAAAAAGGCCTTACATAAATAAGTCAACACTATTTTTATTAGTTCATCTTCTTCATCTAAATCATGTCATGTATGCAAGAAGAAGAAAATAGCTACATATATGTACATAGTTGAATCAAAGTAGTATTAGATGGATGTTTGGTCAATATAATATAATATAAAAGATTTATATGTTTTACCCGTTCAACGTTATAGTCTAAGCTCAGAAAAAATTTAGGATATTTTGTCCAAAATGCCGTGGTTACGCTAGGCAAAGATGTTCGGTTTTCATTTTTGTTAATTTATTCTCTTTTCTGAAATGTTTGTTTAGTGATCATGCTATGTTTGTTGCACAGTTGCTTATTATGTGAAATAAGTCAAAACACAAATAAGAAAAATCTTTTTTGCATTTTTGTATACAATTTTAGGCATATTATTAATATTTACCATAAAATGTAAAACGAAATTTGCGAATTAGTTCAAATTTGGATTAGTTACACTCTAACAAAAATTCACGAGAATTAACTACAATAATTGCTGGCAACTGATTGTCTACATTTATTGTCGTTAAATCCCATAGAGCAAAATTATAAATATTTATCACTAAAAATGCGTGAATCCTCTCACCTACAATTATTTCTTTCACTCTCTTGTAAAAACTCTCTTCTAAAATTATTTCTTCCAATCTTGTCTGCGATTACAAAAAAAAGTTAGAAATGCGTGAAGTCTCTCAAGTAAGTTTTGAACATTGCAAAAACAACAACTCTGTATAGCATGAAACAAAGATATCCAGATAGCATACTCCGTGCGCAAAAATTTAAATCTTCTGCGCACTACGTCACTCGAGCTTGTCAGCTGTAACACGTGGTGCATACATACAAAAAAAAAATGTGAAAAAGCAAAAAGTAAACACAAGCAGGAAGTAGCACAATTGCAAGCATTTAAGAAATATTGCATTCATTTAGTTTAAATTCTAATATTGTGCACTTATAGTACGTGTAAATTATCATTTTCAACTATATTTTATGTAATTAAAATTAGTGCTAAAGTTTTAAATGGTTTTGATGAAAGTAACAACGATTTTAATTTGGGCCATAAAATGAATTCACAACTTTTTTCAACAAACCAGTAGAACAACAAAATGAAAAAGAAGCAATCAAAGTGCTGTAAAACACATCAAGCAACGTAGCTATTTTTTTTTGTGTAGGAGAACACATGGGAGAAAATACCCCTGTTGTATATAAATTTCTTTTCAACAATAGTACTGAAAATATATTTGCTTTAATTTATTTATAAATTAAATTAATTTATAATTTATTTCATGTCAATAAACAAAGTTTCAATAAGAAAATGTCGATATTTTTCATCGCTATAAATAAATTATCCCCTTTAAATATATTGCGACTACGTTTTTATTTAGCCACTTTGACAAGCTCGAACTACGTCAGAACAAATATGGCGGACATGCGAAATACTTTATCTGTAGTTCATTGTATCATGTCTGTATAGAGTCAATAACTCAGCAGAAGGCGCTACTCTTTCCTACTTCAGTTGGCTTGAGTAATTAAGTTGTGACCAATCCACTATTTAAGTTGTATATAATTGGACACTTGTTCGAATAAACTCTTTGAAATCATATGACGTTAAAGCAGAGGTGTTTATTTAAAGGCAAGTGTAAAATACCGCTGCTGGAGCGTTTTTAAGACTCTCTGAGCGAAAACACGCTGAAATAGCGTGAAAAGTAGAAAATATACATATTTTAGAATTCTCTGAGTGAAAACACGTTAAAATAGCGTGAAAAGTAGAAAGATATACATGTTTTAAGACTCTCTGCCTATTACTATTACTATTACTATTACTATTACTATTACTATTACTATTACTATTACTATTACTATTACTATTACTATTACTATTACTATTACTATTACTATTACTATTACTATTACTATTACTATTACTATTACTATTACTATTACTATTACTATTACTATTACTATTACTATTACTATTACTATTACTATTACTATTACTATTACTATTACTATTACTATTACTATTACTATTACTATTACTATTACTATTACTATTACTATTACTATTACTATTACTATTACTATTACTATTACTATTACTATTACTATTACTATTACTATTACTATTACTATTACTATTACTATTACTATTACTATTACTATTACTATTACTATTACTATTACTATTACTATTACTATTACTATTACTATTACTATTACTATTACTATTACTATTACTATTACTATTACTATTACTATTACTATTACTATTACTATTACTATTACTATTACTATTACTATTACTATTACTATTACTATTACTATTACTATTACTATTACTATTACTATTACTATTACTATTACTATTACTATTACTATTACTATTACTATTACTATTACTATTACTATTACTATTACTATTACTATTACTATTACTATTACTATTACTATTACTATTACTATTACTATTACTATTACTATTACTATTACTATTACTATTACTATTACTATTACTATTACTATTACTATTACTATTACTATTACTATTACTATTACTATTACTATTACTATTACTATTACTATTACTATTACTATTACTATTACTATTACTATTACTATTACTATTACTATTACTATTACTATTACTATTACTATTACTATTACTATTACTATTACTATTACTATTACTATTACTATTACTATTACTATTACTATTACTATTACTATTACTATTACTATTACTATTACTATTACTATTACTATTACTATTACTATTACTATTACTATTACTATTACTATTACTATTACTATTACTATTACTATTACTATTACTATTACTATTACTATTACTATTACTATTACTATTACTATTACTATTACTATTACTATTACTATTACTATTACTATTACTATTACTATTACTATTACTATTACTATTACTATTACTATTACTATTACTATTACTATTACTATTACTATTACTATTACTATTACTATTACTATTACTATTACTATTACTATTACTATTACTATTACTATTACTATTACTATTACTATTACTATTACTATTACTATTACTATTACTATTACTATTACTATTACTATTACTATTACTATTACTATTACTATTACTATTACTATTACTATTACTATTACTATTACTATTACTATTACTATTACTATTACTATTACTATTACTATTACTATTACTATTACTATTACTATTACTATTACTATTACTATTACTATTACTATTACTATTACTATTACTATTACTATTACTATTACTATTACTATTACTATTACTATTACTATTACTATTACTATTACTATTACTATTACTATTACTATTACTATTACTATTACTATTACTATTACTATTACTATTACTATTACTATTACTATTACTATTACTATTACTATTACTATTACTATTACTATTACTATTACTATTACTATTACTATTACTATTACTATTACTATTACTATTACTATTACTATTACTATTACTATTACTATTACTATTACTATTACTATTACTATTACTATTACTATTACTATTACTATTACTATTACTATTACTATTACTATTACTATTACTATTACTATTACTATTACTATTACTATTACTATTACTATTACTATTACTATTACTATTACTATTACTATTACTATTACTATTACTATTACTATTACTATTACTAATGCTATTACTATTACTATAACTATTACAATTACTGAATAGTAGAGTAAATATACATATTTTGGAAAAAGACGCTGATTTTCAGACAAAATTGAAAAAACTCACTGCATAGCGTGGTTTTTTTACAAATCGCCAATAAATGTCGTGAAATTTTACAGCATTTATTGTATAGATTTTTCAATCAGTTTTTAGAGTGTATGTAAGGGGCATTATTTTGTGTTTTCAATTATTAATTATATCTTTTTAATTTTTTTTTTTAGTTTCAATAGACATGCAATTAGTGTTCATGAATTTGTTATTTTGCTTTCAAAATATTATAAAATTACTTGAATTAACACGATTATTTGTTATTAAAATTAGCTCAACAAAACAATGCTTGCTGTTTGTGTTAAGGGTTGCTTGAGTACACAATTAATTTCACTTTACAACTAAAGGCAACACCGGAAAGTTCGGCAAGTTTGGTGTTTCAATGTCGCAATTTACATGCCAGTCAAAGTCAGTGATCAGTCAAAATTTATTGTTGTTTTCCCAGCCAAAAATAAAATGATCTCGTCTCATTATCTCGTCTCTTTAATGAGCTGGTGGACTTACTGAGGGTTATAGTCCCTAAGCAGCGGCCGAAGACATATTCACAAATTAATTTTGGGAAAATGTCCTCTTTTTTTAAGCGGTCATAATCAAAAATCCAATTTTTTGGACTATGTCGGCTTTTTTTGAGGACATTATCCCTTGGGACTATGTTCCGGCACCGATTTGTTGTATTTGTTAAGGTAGGTATGGTTCTTCAATTATTGTATGAACCCAAGAATTTATGGACAATTTGGAAAATTATGTCAAACTGTCCCTCCTCCTTTAAGCGTCATGTTTAATTCTGAAAAAACAAGCCTCTAGTTGAACGTTTTTGTTTCCTTCTTATAAAGTTTCAATGCTTGGGAAATTTAAAAATTTTGTCTAACATGCAAAAGGGAGTAATGCTTTATGAGATGATTTGGAGGTTTAATTTTAAAGGCTAAGAACTGAGTGTAAAAAAATGCTGTGCTGACAACAGTTAGCTTCGAAATAACGATTTTCCAAAAGCAATCTGCGTCATTTTGAAATTGTGTCGACATCGATAAGGCTTTTATTAGAACTGCGTTTTAAAAAGGCAAATTTGTGAAATACTTTTATTGGTCAACAGCTGAAAATGTATTCTCAGCAAAGTTAACATTTTCTGGCTAATTATTAGTAATTGATTACACTTTAAATATAGATTAATTTTTTATTCAAAATACGCATTTGCTTTCCTTTATTTATTGCTTTATTTTTAATCACGTCATGGTTTTATTAAAAATAAAGTATATTTAATAACTGATAAATATAAAAAATATTATCTATACAGTTTGCATGATTTTTGCAACACTTCATTCAAATATTTTTCTTTATTGTTCTATATCTTTTGTTTTGTTGTTACTCTTTTTGTCTGTTTATAATGAATAATATTTTGTTTAATCTTATCAGTGTCATTATCTTTGTTATCAGTATCATTTGCGGTTAATCGAATGCAATTTTCTTTGGACGGGTTTAACTGTAAAATATTTTAATGTTTCGACGTTTAGGGTTGTTAATGTAGAATGGAACGGAAATGGTAAGAAAAGAGGTCAAATGATATAGAAAACTAGGCTGATTTTTGCCCTATCTTTTACTTCTCCACAAACAGCTCAGAAAAAGTTATGCAGAGGTGGCAATTTTGCCATCGAGTATCTTTGTTCGATTCTTTACATAACTGCAAAAGCCTAACAAGTCCATAAAAAAATTATCAAAACATGACGTCATCCAACATCGAACAAACATCAATCATAAGTTATTAATGAACATTAGTAAGCTTTTTGGTTTTTGTTTCTATACCTATGTTTTCCAAATGTACATATATTCAGTGGAAAGTTAAACCTTTGTAGTTGTTGTTATTATTGCACTTAATAAGGAAAAGTACTTGTTATCATTTTACATATTTAAAACAACACAAAATAACTGTAACATGTACTTATTTCCTTTTATTTTTCACAAAATTTCAAAATTTTTCACCATTATTTTTATCAAATCTTTGGTTTTTTATTATAACTCTATTTATAACGATTTTTGTAAATTTATTTTTAGCTGTCACACCCCGTTTTGCTTGTTTGCGCCCGTTTTTGCCTTTTGTCTATTGTACGTTTGTTGCTTCTATGCGGCTAACAATCTTAAGACTATTTCCCGTTACTCACCTGTTAACACAACAAGCTGCATACAATCCATACTCGGTCCCTTCAAGTTATCGCTTATCAGCGTGGCTCGCGCTTTATCAGCAGAGAATGTTCGGCTGATAAGATAGGCACTGAGACGTCTGTAAAGCTTACCGGTGTCTATAGAAAATTTTGTTGATATTATTGCTGCTATCACTGAAATAACATGCTCTGTTATTGCGCTGTTAGATATTGTGTTGAGCTTTTTTTGTTACTTAAATCCGATTACTTTTGAGGTATTCTCGATATAAAATGAGAATACTCCATAGAATATTCTGCTTTAAAATTCCAATTATAAACGTTTTAGTACGAGTACTCTCCCGAAAAGTAGTAAGGGAGAGTGAGGCTAAATCGGACACAGGGCTAAACCGAAGAAGTCAAGTATCTCCAAATCTATGAGAAGTTTCAAACCGGTTAAAGGTTAAACACTGTGCAAATACGTCGCACTGTGTACCGGTTTCAAAAAAGCTGTGGCCAAAAATATTTACAGTTGCCGCAGAAAAACGAAATTTTGTGTGGATGATTTTTTAAATAGCTTAAGACATTTTCTATGGATTAACCAAATCGGACAATGACCATGCCTACCTACCATATAAGAAAAAGTTAAAAAACCGATTTATTCTTGGACTCCTCAAATATTTTTTTAAAAAATTTCATACATGATCTAAAATAACTACAAGAAATAATTGAAGCAAAAATTGTTAAATTTAGATCATTTTTCGGGGTACCTTCTATATAACCCGAGTTTTAAAAGTCCTGTATCTCTAAAAGCAAATACTTTTTTAGTTACAACTACACACAAACATTTTCAGTATTATAACGATGTTCTTTATTGAAAATAGACTGGATCGGACCATTTTTTGGGTACCACCCATAAAACTTCAATTCTTAAGACTCGAGTACTTTAATCATAAACACTTTATTTGAAAAAAAAACATACAAAACTGTATGTTATCCTTTAGCCTTAAAATACACCGAATATGTGATCCATTGTTTGGGATACACCCATATAACCCATTTTATGAAAACACCTTCGCTTTAAAATTTTGTTTAACATTTCATAAAAAGCATATGTCGAAACAAAGATTCCTTATAAAATAGGCTAACTAAGATCTCTTTATGTGTTTAGCCGCACTTTCGTAATACCATTAATTCATAAGCTTACCCAAATCATAGCCGATACACATTGACTGCGACTAGCGACGAGCGCCAATTGTCAAAAAATAGAACACATGTTTTCTTATGAAGATGTATTTTTTGAAGACGGCACGACAAAGAGAGAACACGACCACAATTGTTGCTGCCACAGACTTCAATCTATTTCTAATTTGATAGACGACAAGAGCGAACATAGCAGAGTTTGTTTATGTTTTGTATGAAATACAGATTGTCGCTGTTGCGTACATTATAATCAAGTCGTCGTGAATACTGCGACATTTCTCTCTGACGGCAAGTTTTCGTTTTGTCGGTGAACGACTGTTGCAGTCAATGTGTATCGGCTTTTAGAGATACCAGTTATTGGCATGTTATACCAGGGATAATTATCAAAGTATTTTTTAAAAGTAGCCATTAGCAGTGAACTGAGCATTGTATTTCTTTTGTCGCTTAACAGTGTTCTCAGAATTAAACTGAACTTTTTTATTAAGCAAATATTTATATTTGTTATTTCAAGCACCATTTCAATATTTAAAAACATGCTGGCAGTATTTCCATTGTTTGTAGTGCCATATCCTGTTTTTACTTTATGCAACATAATATTGTTAAAAAGTGAACGTTCGTACAGAGATTGTAATATTAATATTTAATGGAAACATTACAATGCGTACTATCATTATTGTTCGTATTTGCACTGCGATCTTAATATCTTTCGTGCCCCTTCATGCACATACTAAATAATCTCCTTTAGTCCAATCTCTGAGATGAAAGCTAGTATTGGTCCTATGTCTCTTGATTTCAATGATATAGGTAAAACGAATGTTTCTTTCGAACTTGAGCAGACGCGGTACACTGTCCCAGAATGTGCACTGCAGATTCTTTGTTTTATATGCAAGCCCCTCATGTGCCATCACTTAGAATTTTCAGTTTTGTGAGGTAATAGTTTAACCTACAGTGACCAGGGTAGTTATCAATCCTGCGATGATTCTTAGATCATTATATGTTAGCTTCATTCATTCTATAAATCTCTTTAGGTCGTATGTTGCTAAGAGAAATTTATATTGCCCTAATCCTGGCAGATTTTCCCAGTATGTGCTTCATTGTTGTTTTTCAACTTTCCCTATCGAGAGGATCGCTTTACCCATTCCACAGAATAGTTCCAGATCAATCAAAAGAGGTGATGCTTCTTTCTTTGCCAGTTAGTCGGCAATTTTGTTTCCTTCTATACCTTTGCGTCCCGGAACCCACAGAATCCAGGTCCAGTTTTGTTCGCCAAGCGAATTAAGTTTATCAATACACTCCATTACCAGTTTTGAGTTACCTGACAAGATTAAAGTTCCGTTGATAGCCACTTGATCATCGGATACGATAGCTATGTTTTGTTTCTGGAGTTTTCGTTCCAGGTTAAAGTATACGCCCCAGTCAATCGCGTAATTTCCGCTTAGAATACACTGATGTTCTTGCCGATGGGCTCGAAATGGTGCATAGACTCCTGCTCAGGTCCCTTCTTCAGTAAGAGAACCGTCAATGTACCATATAATCATGTACTGGTTTATCTGATAAGTTTCAGATAGACCTTCCCATTTATTTTTACTAATTAGTTCAGTTTTGAATCTTTTAGTGAAACTGAATTTTAGAATCATGCTGCCCCTTGTTATTGTTATTTCAGGATATTGTCTTGATTGAATATCAAACTTCTTTCGAGTTACGTAATCCCTTTGCCCGACATATTTACTAGTCATCCTTAGAATAGCCCTCTTCTCCAGAGATTGAATGTAAATTTAAATAGGTGTTAGTTTGAGTAGAACCTTCATGGATGCAGTTGGACATGTTCGCATGGCCCCAGTGATGCACTCACAGGCCAATCTCTGTAGCTTGTGTAGCGCAGCGATGACTGTATGTTGCTTTGTTTTTTCTGCCCAGATGATTGAGCCACATGCAATCATGGGATTTACGATCATTGCATATATCCATCACCGTAATTTAGAAGTGAATCTTCAGCTTTTTCCTGCGATTGATCCGCAAATAATAAATGTTTTAACAACCTTCATTGATATTTCGCTCTAATGTGTTTTAAAAAGTGGTTTTTGGTCTAGAAGACTTTCCAAGAATTTAACTTCCCTTTGAAATTCTATCTCTGTTCCGTCCAACCTTATAGGTTTAAGGTGTTAAAGTATATATTTCCTAGTCAATGATATGATTGTGGTTTTTGTCGGATTTATATTCAGCCCTACCTTTTTGCACCATTTTTTTGTCACCCTTAGGCCCATTTCAATGCCATCACACAGGATCTCTTCAACTATACCCCAGCAGATAATTACAATGCCAATAGCATAGCCTAGGAATATTAATCCTGTTTTAGCCAACTCTTTCATTAGTTCATCTAAACAATGCTCTACATTAGAGGAGATAATACTCCCCCTAGTAGGCAACCTGTTGTTGTAGTTTCTGTTATAGTGCTGGTACTAGTTTCTATTGTCCTTGTACTGACCATGTTACCCATCCATTTCGTAAGGGTTTTGTTGACCCCTCGTATGCAAGAGCTTTACTTATGGCTTCATGAGAAGTCTTATCAAAAGCACCTTCACAAAGTGCTGTTTCTTTCATATCTAATGTTTCCTGAAGTACTTTTGTCAGTTGATATAGTGCAGTATCTGTTGATCTTTCTGTTCTATATGCATGATGACAGGGGTGTAAAGGGGAAGTTATTAGGACACTTGTCCCTTTATGGTTATCAATTACTTCTTCTAGAGTTTTTAGTAAGAATGATGTTAGATTGGCCTGAAGATTTTGGAGAAGAGGGTTACTCTTCCCTGCCTTCGGAATGAAGACTACTTTTGCCCGCCTCCATTCAGTTGGTATATAGCCCAATGCAATACTGCCTCCAGCTATTTTCATAAGAGCTGCCCTTATATATTTTTTATATTGAGTTAAGATATTCCTGTATTTTGACCTTTTCCCGGTTCTCTTTGCCTTATTGGACAACTGTCATCATATGCTTCTAAAATATTATTTTTACTAAAGCTTTCTACAATTATTTCTGGGGCACCAGGAAATAGATCCCAATTGAAATAATTAAAAAAAAAAATTAAGTAAACACCGAAAAAAGTCAATACATTTTTGGGTGTTACTTTATATGAAATAACTCTCTATTTTTAGAGGCTATTTCATAAATGTTGGGAAATATTTCATTCATATGTAGTAACACCCAATAATGTATAAACCCAAACAAATTTTATTTGGGGCTTATTTAATTTTGATTTTTTCTTGTGCTTTATTTCATTCTGTTTGGGGGTTATTTTCTTTAATTAAGGTTATTATTTATTGTTTACAATAAAATTCATTTTAATATTTTTTCACATTTTGTAAATATTGCTCATTTTTGGCATTATTTTTTTTCTGTAAAAGGCGCATATTAAAAATGATTTGCCATTGTATGGAATGTTGTTATCACTATTCCGAATAAAAGCAAATAAAGTTTTTTATGGTGTTTTTTAAAGTTTTTTAAAGTTTTTTTAATATATAAAGATGTTCCCTTGTACGGAAAGTTGTTATTTCAGGCATATTTATCTTAGTGTTTCTGCTTTCTTTACAAAGCCGATGGAATCACGATTGGCTATTTTTTTTTGCTTTATGACCTCTTCGAAACAGGCCATAACAGCAAATTATATCTTTAATTTTGGATTATGTCACTTGGAGCTATGTCCCGTCACTAATTACTGTAGTGACTATTCATTTGGGTTATTTAATTCATTTTGGGGATAATTTCATTTAAAGTTTAACATTTTTTTATATGGGGCATATTTTGTTTCTTTCTAGGAATATTTCATTTGCGCTTTTTTAGTTTTTTGTGTTCATAATGAAATAAACTCCAAATATTGGGACCTATTTCATTTTCTATTTGGAAATTATTTGATTGCGTTTGGGAATTTTTTCATTTTTTTTTGTTTGGGTCTTATTTCATTTTCATTGGGACTTATTTCATTGGGTGGTTCTTTTCTGATATTATTCCTCATTCCAGAATGAGTTGTATTTAATCTAACATTTTCTAGATACTCATCCTAATTTCTTTTCTTTGGGTGTCGTGAGATTTCTTGTATTAAAGGAGGCCCTTCAACATTAAATCTTATAATTCTATGATCCGACGTTCTATGATGACTGTAAAGAGTTCGTTTGAGAGTCTCCAGTTCCAAATTAGATCCCTAGCAAGAGTATTTCCTAGAGTTATGTCCAGGAATTGTTTACGTGGCGCGGTTACAAATACTGTTGTTGTTCCCACATTAAAAACTTCTTATTTATAACAATGCATAAATTCTAGAAGGTACTCACCCCTTTTGGTGATGTTGGTGGTTCCTCACGCCTCGCTGTGCGTGGCAGTTTCTTACTTGTGCAGTAGCTCACCAATTTATCGACCATGTCCGGTGGAGCAATGGCATCGTCTCCTGGGAAGTATCCTGCTG
This sequence comes from Dichetophora obliterata, assembly GCA_963920525.1. Lineage (NCBI taxonomy): Eukaryota > Metazoa > Arthropoda > Insecta > Diptera > Sciomyzidae > Dichetophora > Dichetophora obliterata. Next base: position 92,622,518 of record OY986437.1, read on the forward strand.
CAGCAACAATCTCACGTACAGTCCAATTTAAGTGTGCCGGGATCTTTATTACAACTAGATCTCTTGTAAGAATATCTGAAAGACAGATATAATTAAAACATTTTGTTATTAATACGCACGCTCTCGGATTATCACATCTTATATCCCAGATTACCTGTGTATTATATCCTGTCAGACCTCTGATATGACCCCTTAGTTTCGACTTTAGAGTTGCCTTTGTTATTACCGCCAAGGCGGATTTAGCACTATGGAGTTAATTTGGGCAATCTTAGTGTTGGTCACTCCTCACTTTTGTACCCCCTCTTTATCCAATGTCAGAGTATTATGAGCCTCTGACTCGGTGTCATCGTCGGTGGCAATGTTAAGGGAAGCGAGGTTGATGTTTTTGAGACCATCAACTTCATAAGGTAGCAGTGTTATTTCCTCTTCTTTTTATAACACTAGCAAATACCCACTGCTTCGCCTGCGATAAAAATATTAAATATCATGAACAAATTTTAAATCTTAAAATTTAAGTATTTAGTTATATTAAATCAAATTCTAAATATAAAAATTATTGTGTTTGTTTTGTTTGATTGTGTAAATATGGTATAAATATTAAAAAATTACTTTATTTAATGTGAATATATTATTCAAACTGTAATTGTTATGATGACATAAATTTACCTGGCTTTCGTTTTTTTTTGTATTTTTTTACATATATTCTGAAAATAAATATAAATATGGCGATATCTCAAAAACTATAGACTTTCTCAATGCACAACAATGCATTTTTGAATGGACAGTCAGTCGTTTATTAATAAAATTAACGGTAAAAATTAAAATCTTTCTTTTCGTAAAAATTTTGTACGGATATTAGGCATGTTTAAATAAAACCTGTTAGTATGACATTAAAATCATTGCGATGTCTCAAAACTATAGATTTTCTCAGTATAACTCATTTTCTTAAGCCTCAGAATGAGATAAAAACGATTGAAATTTCATGTTTTGACTTAGCAAGCAAGGATTTCCGCCATTTTCAAATCGATTTTCATCAAATTTTCTTTGTTTGAAAGTTCAATTAAGTGAATTGGGAAAATGAGAAAAGGGTTTACTGTTACCTCACCAATACAATGTTTTATGCTGTTTTCAAAGAACCTCTAAATATCCAACTTGTGTTCCAAAATAGGCCAAGAGTTACTTTTGTTGTACATATTTTTTTAATTGTATTTTTTTTTTTCATTTTTATTTTTCTTATTCTTTCATATAACAGAATTTATCTGCAAAAAATACTAATTCATTGGCCACCTATCCCCTCTATGATTTTTTGATGAAAAATAATTTGCATAAAATGCTTTTGTTATATTATTTGCAATGTTCTACAGCTAAAAAACTAATTTATGTGAAAAACATTTTCAAATAAAGCTTAAAAAATAATTCTGTGAAAAATATTTCAAATAATTCAAACCATTCCAAAGTTATGTACATAAATCTATGTTTTAATCTTTTTCCTTATCTATATATTCATAGTTAACGTTATAGTTATTGTAGCCTTTGTCCTGACCCAATTCAATGAAATTTTTATGATCGTTTTGTGAATTTGTAAAAGTGTAAATTGACCTTTGAACAAAACACATGCTAGACGTTTCCGTTTGAAACGTCAATGCATGACGATCAGAATTTTCTGATATATTCAGCATTCTTATTGATGTATAGTATTGCCCGGCAGACGTTGTCCTGCCGCAGACCACCTTACTGCTATATACGAATTTTCATGCTGTTTTATATATTCTATATATAAAAAAATTTATATATTCGCCATTTTTAGTACAGTGGCCGAAAGTAGCCGTATGAATTAAATTATCAAATTTTAGTCTAGTACGACTAAAACCGTTCGAAATATACTATTTTCGTTTAATCCTGGGCGGTAATGGGGCTGTGGCTAAATTTTTTTCACTTAAACCATCTCATACTCGAAACAACAGAATGGCAGAATTTCAGCCCAATTGAGCTTAAACCTAGTGCGCTTTGCTTTACTCCAAGCCTATCCCCTGAAAAGTGGACTTAACTAAAGTGGGTCATGCCCATTTTTAGTAAAGTTAGCGAAAGTAACCATACAACGTAGATTACCAAATTCTAGTCTCATACGACCAAAATTGTCTGAAATATAGCATTTTTTGCAAAAAGTGGGCATGAAAAGAAGTCATGGCAAATCTAACATAGCATATTATGATAAAGTTGAAAAAACAAATCGTTTGATACCTATATCGTGTTAATCGGTTGAGTGGTTCTTGCGTGATTGTCAAACATCTGTGCAGTGTCACAACGCTTTTATATATTTGTATAGATAGACTAACACAATCTCAAGTGTGGAAAAGCTGGCTGGCAAGGCTGCAAAACATACTTAATGCTTATAACTAAATTCTGGCAACTCCCTTAAAAATATTTGCAAAGAAAATTAATCAACACTGTATGAAAGCAAGAATCTCCCTGAAAGTAAAGCTGGGCTCTAATCACGTAACTTTTAAAACGACTATCGTTTGAACGATACTATCCCATATTCAACTACTATCGCGCCAAGAAATCGTTTCGACGATGTCATTTGGCAGTTGTTCGCCATACATGAAGCTAGCAAAACGATATTGTTTAGACGATACATTAAATTTAAGATTACGTGATGTTAAAGTATCGTTGAAACGATGTCATCAAATGATTCTCGTCATACGTGATGAGAGCCCTGGATTCACTGATCACCTTCAGCATGTTTTGCAATTTTTTTTTATATGAAGTTTTCGCTCAGAGAGAAAAATTCCTGCACGCTCTCAACTTGATTAACATTATTTTAAATCACACAAAAACATTCTGAAGGTTATCAGTGAATCCATCTCAACTACACAACATGGCTGCCGTGTTATATTCAGAGAAGCTCTCGCGACAAGGACAGAAAAGCCTTGTTTGCTGTTATATTGTGCTGCTGGTTGAATGAATGCATCAAATATAATGCGTGATTTTGTAATAATTAAAAAATAAATTGTTCGAAAACCTTGGTAAGCTATAACAATCTATATTATCATAGGAATCGAATAAAAAAAGAATTATCAAAATCGGTTCAGCGGTTACCGAGCTTATTCTGGATCAATTTCGTGAGTCTCCTTTTATATAATAGTATAGATAAGAAACTCGATTTGAAACATTTATTTTATACTTCTTCAAATTCACTCTTTTTAACGGGCTTTAATTTTGAGAATTTTCTGGATTTTTTCGCATCCAGGATTTAGAATCAAGCCTTGCAGGGGGGTTCTGAAATATGTTTAGTAAATGAATGGAGCCCAAAACCCATCTATACATGTACCTCTTTTTATATTTATTCATACGTTTTGAATTAAAAAAAATTAAATTTTTTTAATAATTTTTATAAAAGATATGTTTCCAGACTTGCATGCTGTTAGTTACTTGCATGCTGCCAGAACTGATGCATGTTAAAAAAGAAATAAGTCAGTTGATGTCCATGCGAGGAATATTTCAAGAATACTGCCAACTACTCTAATTCTTAATTTTTGCGGATTATAAGGATTTTTACCGCCTCAAACCAAACCTGTTTTAGGCCTCCAAAACTGGAAAAAATGGTCTAAAAATATAACTATTTTTGTTCATTTTAAAAAAATAAAAAATATTGGAAAATTTTTGTATACTTATTTGAAAAGAGCAAAACTTGGGGCTAAATAGTAATTAATGCGATTTTATTTAAGGATAAAGCAGACTTCACATTATTTAATTTACTTAATTTCTTAGAATATTTGTTGAGACAATTTTTTTTGAAATTACTTAAAAAAAAATAAATTCGAAAATGTTTCGGGCATGATACGAGAAAGATTTTTACGCGAGTGTCAACCGGCGTATCATTATAACAAAATTAGTACCAGAAATCTCACAAAATAGAATTATATAGGTTACGTTTTCTTTTTGTGCATTCTAGACTCCTTTATGCCTTTGCTTTCCCTAGAACAAATCCTGCGGACACCCTTGCATGGTATATCGTCCCCTGAACACGTTTAGGGGACTCACTTCCACTCCAGCCAGTTAGTTTCGGGATAATGGTTCTCAACCATTTCACCGTGTTTAGTTGTGCACATTCCACCAGTATGAGTCCTGGTCTGAAGTGGATGCCATCGAACTAGAGTTTTGCCCTCTAGCCTTTGATGATTTCCTCTACTAGGAGATCCTCAATCTGTCCCTGTTCCTCTCGGATGAGTATGTGTTCAGGGAAAGACAATGCCTTCTTAGTAGATTTCGGCACTGGCCACTTCTCGTTTTCCTTTATTTTCTTGGCAGCATTGCAAATTTTTTTGACTTATCTCTTCTGCTCCTCTTTTCCTAGCGTCAGACGGAGTATTTTCGGTGCGATCTGCAACTTTTTGCCTAGCTGCTTTTGACGTATGTAAAGCCTTCCTTGAGGTACTGTAGGTACTATTTGGTTCCTGCGCCACTCAGACCTGTAGTCTTCCACTGTGCCATGACTTTCCTTCCGTTTTGCCGTTGCAGTCCTTGGCTTTGGTCCAAATATAGTTTCTTTGGTACCCTTAAATTCTTGGCAATGGTCGTTGCGGATATCATGCTCCGCTCAGTCAGCAAGTAATGATGCGGCATGAGTGCCCGATAATTTGTTTGTTTTGTTTAAATTGTTTAATTTAATTTGTATAAATATTTTCCACGAGTATAGGGGGAAAAAACCGTCTGCCGTGACATATCCCCTATTATAACGGTTACTCACTGGGGTAGGCAGGTGCCAGAGAGGTGCGCTGGAATAGTACTGTATTGTTGCCCCCGACTGCAAAAAATCCTATAAGCACTAAGCAATCCCGTATTAGGGGCGTGTTTTTTGACTCCCAAGTCTAAATTCGTATTGTTTGTAAGGGAATGCTTACCTCCATATTTTCTTGGGCATTTAAACATTTTTCGTGCGATGATGCCCAAGCCATTAAAAATTTACAGTTATAAAAAATTTACTTATTTCTAGTACGGAAAATTACTTAAAAAAAAAACAAATGGAAAATTGCACCCCTATCTTTTCAATATATCATCTAAATAAGTGCATTAATAACATTTAAAAAAATATAACAACATTAAAATTACATCATTTCTTGCTATTACTATTAAAGTTAGAAAATAATTTCTAGTTTTTCCATTTCAGAAAAATTGTACCTCACTAAAAATACAATTAGGGTTCTCATCTAAGCATATAAACATGTAAAAATGCAAACAATTTTAAAATTTGATGAGTGATAAAGAGTATAAAACGTAAATGTTGACAATATTACAGCTGCGGTTAGGGTAACGGAATCACCTTTATTCAATTTTAAATTTTTTAGAAATCTTTATTAACATAGAAAAATAAATAAAATTTGTATTTACTTCAACTATTTTGAGTATGTCAACTTTTGAGTATGTTCAACTATTTGAGTATGTAAAGGCAACCCCTTTTATACACACGTAAATGAACATGCTAGTTAATTCTACAAACTAGGCTCGGAAATGATGTAAACTCACGACCATTCATGTAAGTTTACAAGGTTTACAATGCTTACGGATCAGTTACATGCTCATATGAAAATCCTTAATGTTTAATAACTTTGAAAATGAAGACAGGGTTTAAGTAATTAAGGCCATAATGAAAATGTATTACTTTCCAAATTTTGAAAACTATAAAACATGACTCATTATTTTGTTTGAAAATTTTTATATAAGGAGAAAAACTATCATAACATATAATTGAAATGAATACAATGAAATGACAACTGCAAACAACTGCAAAAGGGTGGCAGCAACCGTGTGAACAACTGCAACCGGCAGCGGCAACCACAGAAACAACTGCAAAACCGGCGGCTGCAACCGCAGAAACAACTGCAAAACCGGCGGCTGCAACCGCAGAAACAACTGCAAAAGGGCGGCAGCAACCGCGTGAATAACTGCAACCGGCGGCTGCAACCGCAGAAACAACTGCAAAAGGGCGGCAGCAACCGCGTGAACAACTGCAACCGCAGAAACAACTGCAAAAGGGTGGCAGCAACCGTGTGAACAACTGCAACCGGCAGCGGCAACCACAGAAACAACTGCAAAACGGTGGCAGCAACCGCGTGGACAACTGCAACCGGCGGCGGCAACCGCAGAAACAACTGCAAAACCGGCGGCTGCAACCGCAGAAACAACTGCAAAAGGGCGGCAGCAACCGCGTGAATAACTGCAACCGGCAGCTGCAACCGCAGAAACAACTGCAAAAGGGCGGCAGCAACCGCGTGAACAACTGCAACCGCAGAAACAACTGCAAAAGGGCGGCAGCAACCGCGTGAACAACTGCAACCGGCGGCGGCAACCGCAGAAACAACTGCAAAACGGTGGCAGCAACCGCGTGGACAACTGCAACCGGCGGCGGCAACCGCAGAAACAACTGCATAACCGGCGGCAGCAACCGCAGAAACAACTGCAAAAGGAGGTGACACCGGAGAAAAGGCCCTTGTCCCTAAAGAAAGGCCAGAAGGCAACCGTGTGGCAACAACCGCTGAAACAACTGTAACCGGGCGGCAGCAACCGCAGAGACAACTGCAGCTAGGCGGAAACATCCGCAGAAAACGGGTAAAACGGCGGCGGCAACAGCAGAAACAAATGCAAAGAAAAGGCAGCGACACCTGCGTGAAAAACTGTAGAACAAAAGGCAGTGACATCTGCGTGAACAACTGTAGAAAAGCGGCAGCAACCACAGACAAAAATGCATCGTGGAAAAAACACCCCAGCAACGAGATAAAATTAATGTTTTCCTGAAGAAAGAGGTACAGGCCTTCGAAGGACTACGCGGTACCACCACAATCACGGAGCATCGGATCATCATGCGGGATGAACGACCCATTAAGCAACGCTACTTCCCCAGGAACCCGGCGATGCAGGCCGTCATCGACACACAGATCGACGATCTACTTGAAAAGGGATGTATCGAGCCATCTAGGAGCCCCCACAGCGCACCAATCGTTTTGGTCAAAAAACGGAATGGTGATTTTCGACTCTGCGTGGACTACCGACAGCTAAACGCAAAGTCTGTACCCGACGCGTACCCCCTTCCTCGGATCCAACACATCCTTGACCGGCTGCGGGACGCAAAGGTCATCAGTAGCCTGGATTTGAAAAACGGCTACTGGCAGGTGCCCATGGAAGAGAAAAGTAAAGAATACACAGCCTTCACTGTGCCTGGCCGTGGACTATTTCAGTGGCGCGTCATGCCTTTTGGACTGCATTCGGCGCCAGCCACGTTTCAACGCGCACTTGATTATGTGATAGGACCCGAACTGGAGCCGTTCGCCTTCGCATACCTGGATGACATTATTGTCACAGGAAGGTCAGTAGAAGACCATATGGTGAACTTGCGCAAGGTTTTTCAGAGGTTACGTGAGGCCAACTTGAGGATCAACGTGGATAAGTGTGAGTTTTTTCAGGAGAAAATTAAATACTTGGGCCACATGGTGACGCCCGAAGGGATCAGCACGGACCCCGATAAAATTGCTGCAATTCAGGAACTGCAACCACCAACCAATTTACGAGAGCTACGACGCTGCTTGGGGATTGCTTCGTGGTACAGACGGTTTGTTGCAGAATTTTCAGACGTCGTCCAACCGCTCACCACGCTACTCAAGAAAAATCGTCAATGGAAGTGGGAAGACGCACAACAGAATGCATTCGAGGAGCTAAAATTACGACTAACGCAGGCACCCATACTGGCCTGCCCAGATTTTTCACAGCGTTTTACCCTGCAGACGGACGCCAGCAGCTACGGGCTAGGCGTCGTACTCACTCAAGTTTTAGATGGCCAGGAGCGGGTCATAGCATATGCGAGTCGCCGTCTCAACAAAGCCGAAGAAAACTACTCGCCAACCGAGAAAGAGTGTCTCGCGATAGTATGGGGCATAAGGAAGATGCGCTCATACCTGGAGGGCTATGAATTCACGATCATTACAGACCATTTGTCCTTAAAATGGCTTAACTCGATCGAGAGCCCGTCTGGACGCATAGCGCGCTGGGCGCTAGAATTGCAGCAGTTCAGATACGAGATACAGTACCGCAAGGGAAAGTTAAATGTGGTCGCGGACTCACTGTCGCGACAACCAAGGGACGTACTTCTTAGGACAACAGAAGACGCCAGTGAGGACGTAAATTGTCCATGGTTGGACAGAAGATTAGAGGAAGTCCGACAGGAACCGGAAAAGTATCCGGATTATACAGTTGAAAATGGTCAACTATACAGGCACATTCCACACAGAGCAGGCGACGAGGACTGCGCACCGTGGAAACTCTGTGTGCCAACGCCTTTGAGAAAGCGCGTATTAGAGGAAAACCACGATGATCCTGTCGCAGGACATCTAAGAATTCGAAAAACCATCGCCCGGCTAGCAAATCATTACTACTGGCCAGGGATATTTCGTGCAGCAAGTCGTCACGTGCGCAATTGCACATCATGCCAGCGGCTTAAGCCGTAACAACAAGCCCCTGCCGGCCGCATGCTAACACAAATTGCAGAAGAGCCGTGGGCAATCGTATGCGTAGACTTCGTTGGTCCCTTGCCCAGGTCAACCCAAGACGTAAATTAAATTTTTTAATTAAAACATGTGACTTTGCCTCATTTCGAACAAGTATAATTCAATATTAGAACGTTAAAATCTAACATAACCGTTTTTGAATACAAGAAGATTTCTTAACTGTATTCTCTCCATCTTATGTTACGATGTATATTTGTCTATTTAATCTCCATACAAATTTTTTTTATTTTTAAGATATATTTAAGCATTGAAGGTCTTCTACCAACTTAAAGCCAAGAAACATTAACTAATAGCCTTTGGAAAGTCGCCAAAAACTCAACTTCTGGAGTAAACAACAGTTCCTGTATGTCTAAACATATACAACCCGTGAAGGTGAGTGCATCCATACAACACTTCATTAATCTTCCCAATCTGTCGACTTCCTTAGTTTCACACGCCTTTCAGTCGAGCTGTCAAAACAAATCATATGTTTCAATATTTTTTCTTTTACTTAATGCACAGACCTTTAACTTGCATCCTTTTTAAAAATCTGGTAAATGTTGTGCAAACTAAGCGTTCTACACATTTAGTTAAACGTCTAGGGATATTTTTTTTAAAAATAAACAGCTACTTAAAATGACTGAATTGCAATTCGGGCGGAAATGCAATTTTGTTGTCATTTTGGTGGCAACGCCGTAGTCTTGAGAATGACTTCATCTCCTTTATCATCAACATCAAAGCAGTCGTCATTGATTTTGGCTCTAAAGTAGTTTTTATTTATATTCTTAAATAAATATTTTTTATTTTTCCAACAAAAATCTTTTCCTGTGTTTTTCACAAAAAAAAAAAACCAACTTCACAATATTTACGCTGATAAAGCATTAAAAATTACCGAAACCATGATGAAAAAAATGAAAACCACCCACCTTTTACACAAAAAGTTGGTACAATTCAAAAAAGTCCTTGCGACACACAGACTATAGTTGAACTCGTAGCAGAGTTTTTTTTTTTGCTTTTGTTGGAAACATTGTTGACAGCCGTGTCGTGGAATTATTGTAATGAAGCGTAGACGAATTGAAATTGACACACATACAAATATACATACATACAAACAAACAGAAGTACGTAAAGCACAAGTGGATACAACGTCAAGGATAACGAATCAACGCAAGCGATTCAAGATTCGTTGACATTTCATATGCTTTGTCTACGCAGTTAAAATGAAAGGAAGTAGCATAAAACCAACAACAACAACAATAGCAAAAACAAGCACAAAAGCTATGATAAGCGCAAGGACGATACCGCTCAATGTAGTTGTGTGTGTTTGTGTGGAAGTTGACGAAAAAGGATCAAGTACAAAATGATTTAAAATCGTCGTCGCCGAGCTATCGAACACAAAATTGAAAACTACGCAAAGCACAAGATTGTCGTTTCCGCCAGGATACACGGCGTTGACAGTATTTATTATTCGCTTACTCTTCGGCAACTTGCTTGCTTTTGTTGACATTCGATAAGTCCTTCGATAATGAGCCGCATTACGCTGATTCGTTGACGGCAACATCGCGCATTCTTTTTGTCCTTTCTGACGGTTGCTCTTCATTCAGTCTTTTTAATGAAGCGAAGCCATTGACTTCACCACTGAAGCGCACCAAGGATAATTAGCAGCGTTACAAATGCTAAGACGTGTCCTACTTCTACTTCCACGTGCTAAGCTCGTCGCCTAGCTGCTGTGAATTTGAACAGTTGAAATCACAAGTTAATGCAAGCTCGCGAAGGACCTCATCATTCGTTTGATAATGGATTGATTTTGTCCCATTTTAATCCCGAAACTTGCACTTTGAAGGATATTTTCATAGAGTTTTGTGTTTTATGTTGTTTATTCACTTACTTTTGGGGGAATTTCTTTTAATTTTCCTTATACAAAGATATAAATTTGTAGATTGTACTGATCTGAATTCTATACTTCTATTTATGTAAATTATTTCATCGTTGTTTTTTGCATTTTCATTAAGCTGCTTGTAACGGATTTATTCCCAAGATAAAAGTTTTTGAAAATTATATTAAAGAAGACGTAGACATGAAAAGAAGCAGCTTCAAATAATTTATAATTAGTGACTGAACACATAAAAATCTATTTAAACTAAATAAAATATATGATATATTACGACAAGCGCGTCCGCATGGGGGAAGTTCCCTCTCCCTAGGCAGTGAAAATTTGTTAAATATCTTCATATTAAATCAAAAAGCCGTAAGCTACAATTAAAAAATTTTATGGGAGAGTCAAAAAACTTGATAAATTGTAATTGTAAGTTGCGCTCAAACTAAAGGATTTTAGAACTTTTTTAATAAAGACTTTGTTTTTTGTTGTAGAAGTGTAAAATTTGGCAGGAACATGTATTTTGATATCAACAATCAATCAAAAAGTCGACTTTGAATTATTTCTAACTTACGGCTTTTTTTGATTTAATATGACGACATGTTCATCATATATCTTAATATATTTTGAAGAGAACTCTGCGTCCATAATAACTGCGTCCATTCTATTTATTTTATTCGTAGTTTTCAGTCACGAATAGGATTCGTAGATTGGACGTAGTTTGGTTCATATTACAAATATTTTATTCGTGTTCGTACAAAAACAAATGTATATTGTACGAATACATTTGTAACATTTACTAATAACGAAAAAAAAAACATTCTATCTGAACTGGGGTTTGATCCACGGTTTTTTAGCTTACGGACATCGTTCTCTTTCAATAGACTACGGCTACCTTGCAATCATACATTTCCTTATATTTGGTAACTGTTCAACAAACCAGGCTGAAAGATTTCGGTTTTAAATTTTTTAAACTCAACTAATACTAAATAGTACGAAGCCATTAGTAAATACAACGAATGCAATGGATGAAATTACGAAGTTATTTTATAGAAATTATACAACGAATGCAATGGATGAAATTACGAAGTTATTTTATAGAAATTGAGAAATGATAAGGAATTATAACCCTTTAGTCAAAGATCATTCTTCGGAGCAACAGATGGTAAGCCAATAACGCATATGAACTTGGACGATAAGCAAAATTTATGTTTTAAAGTAATTAAACACAAGAACCAAACGAAGTAAAATAAATTTAAAAAACTAAATGTTTTCCCAAAAGTCGACTTAAATAAAATCGTTTTTCTGTCATTAAGATGATCCAATTTGGATAATTTTTTAATTTTTCGTAAACTTAATAAAATTGCTAACAATCTTGCAGCATTTAAATTAAAAATATTGCAACAATCTAGGCGAGGGCAAAGCTTCTAATTCAAAAGCGAAAATTTTTTTTGGAAATTCTGAATAAAGTAGGCTAATTTTAGATCAAGCAATAATTATAAAAAAATCTGATGGAAAACTCTTGTTAAGAAAACGCTTTTACATTAGAATATATTACGGTCAAAAGTTTTTTTTTTACTTAAACTTAAATAGGAAATCCCAAGTTATTGTGTTCTATATGACAAAAATGTTTTTTTGGTAAATCCATGTTAAAGTAAAATGGCTAATTATAAAAAACTGAAACGAAAAAATAGTCGCGCCCTTCTTACCAAGGAAAGTTTTTAGAGTTTGTGTTTTTTTCTATACAAGAGCAGTCTTTCTCAGATAGTATGTAAGAAAGTTCTAGAGCTTGTGTTTTTTCTATCCAAGAAATTTGGTCTCTGCACCTTCTCAAATTATTTCGGTTTCTACAGGAGCGATACCAAAACAAATATCGAACAGCAGTATCAAAGCCCCAGTTCATAAAGAACTTGTGGTTATTCAGCCTGCAAAATCTATATTTGTTTCTCGTTTTGCAGCGGATACATCCGATGAAGACGTGTTATTCCATATAAATTCTAAGCTGAATCGTGTAAATAAAAATATCTCTGTTTGCAAATTCAATTTTTCATACGAGAATGTTACGTCCTCTTTTAAAATATCTTTGCCTGATGATCTTTTTAACAAGGTATTGAATCAAAAGTTTTGGCCTGACAATACGATGGTGCATGAATTTCTTTCTAGACCTCGGCCTACAACTTCCTTGGCTACTTTACCTGTTCTTAACAAAAATAAAAAAAAAACTAGATTGTTGCTTTCAGTTCCTTAGTTTTTACCAAAACGTTCGTGGCATTAACGCAAAACTAAATAATTTATTAATTTTGAGTCACAACCTTCTTAATATAATTTCTTTTAGTGAGACTTGACTGAAACCTTACACTCTAAATACTGAAATTCTGTGCAACAAATTTAACATATACCGCAAAAATAGAAACTCCATTCCTGGTATTTGCTCTTAAGGCGGGATGTAATGATTGCAGGCAAAGTGACACATTTCTCTGAAGAGTTATTAATTCCAGAATCCATGGACATTGAATTATGTTGTTTTCATGTTAAGTTTGGTTCGTTGAGGCTTTTTATTACATGCTCATTAGGGCGGGTCGATTTAATAATCGCCCATTGCTCACTAAAAATCGTATTCTAGGTATCAAAATGAGAAACTTTGCCCCAGGAACTATACCCCTAAAACGAATTCTAATGCCCCAACTTTTGACTTTTGTCCTGTTGGGTCAAATTTTGAAAAATCACTCTTTGACCCATTTAGAGTGCCCCAATCGAGTCCAAATATATGACCGACCCCCACTAACTTTGGAGGGCTGATCCACCCATGTCAGTGACATACCCCCTGGAACTCCCCTGGGGTTCCCCATACAAACATTTAAAAAAATCACCATTTTTGGCACTTTACATGAAAAAATCACTCTAAATGGGTCAAAGAAGGATTTTTCAAAATTTGACCCTACGGGACAAAAGTCAAAAGTTGGGGCATTAGAAGTCGTTTTAGAGGTATAGTTGCTAAGGCAAAGTTTCTTATTTTGATCCCTAGAATACGATTTTCACTGAACAATGGGCGATTTTTTTGCCTCCCCACAAATCGACCGGGACTAATGCTCATATATTCCTCCTCTTTCTACCTTGGAAGTTTATAGCAACCATTTGGCTTCTATTAGTAAAGTTTGCTCAAAATTGCAATCCAATGATCATATTTTAATAACTGGTGATTTTAACCTGCCGAACGTTTCTTGGAACTGCTGTTCTGAAATTCCTGGAATATTTTTACCTTCGTTTAAAAGTTCATCCGATAATTATTTTTTAAACGAGCTCTCAATCTAAGGCCGGTTCCAACTTAACTGCATCTTTAACAAAAACAATCGTTTGCTTGATCTGGTGTTTTTGAACATTCACATTGATGAAGGCAATATCGCTTCTGTGTCTAAATCAGATCCTCTGGTTACACCCGAAGATTCTCATCATACAAAGTTAGAAACAATTTAAAATTTTCCAAAAACCATCTGAGCAGTACTATGATTCTCAACCGCCTATTGCGTTTAACTTTAAAAACACATACTACGTGATTTTGAAGAATAACTTGTCCAATATAAACTGGAATTATATTCTAAACTAGCTGAAACCCGGCGCGTTGCTGCCACTCTCCCTATTCAAACGCCCATAAAATGTTATCAGTTAAACAGCATGTCTAAATTGAGGTCAAATACTGAATTCTGAGACTGTGCGACCTATATCCACAAAGCTATTCGATATAACAAATTTGGGTTGTATAGGAAGTGCCACTCTCTTCATCACCGCTAACAGAATGTAATCAATTAAACTGGATGTCTACATGGAGGTCGAATACCGAATTCCAAAACTGTGCGACATATAACTCCAAAACTATTCGATAGCACAAATTTTGATTGTATGGGAGGTGCCACTCTTCTTTTCCCTACGCCCATAAAATTTTAGCAATGAAACTGCATGAGTACATTGAGGTCGAATACTGAATTTTGAGGCTGAGTTACCTATAACTCCAAATCTATTCGATATCGCAAATTTGGGTTAAATTGGAGGTGTCACGCCCCCCCGACAAACTCTGAAAAATTTTATCACTAAATCTGCAAGCGTAAATTTTGGTCGAATACTGAGTTCCGACGCTGTGCGACCTTGAACTACAAAGCTATTCGATATCACAAATTTTCGTTGTATGGGAGGTGCCACTCCCCCTTGATCAACGCTCATAAAATGTAATCAATGAAACTGCATGTGTACATTGAGGTCCAATACTGAATTCCAAAGCTGTGAGACCTATAACCCCAATGCTATTTGATATCTCTAATTTGGGTTAAATAGGAGGTTTCACGCCCCCTTGTCGTACGCCCATAAAATGTAATTAATGAAACTGCATGTATAAATTGGGGCCGAATACTGAATTCTGACGCTGATATTCAATATCGCAAATTTACGTTAAATGGGAGGTGCCACGCCCCTCTTACCAATGAACATAGATTGAATCAATGAAACTGCATGTGTATATTGAGGTCGAATACTGAATTTCGGCGTTGTACGACTTATAACTCTAAAACTATTTGATAGCACAAAGTTGGGTTGTATGGGAAGTGCCACTCCCCTTTGCCCTACGACGACAAAATGTAAGTATTGAAAATGCATGTATAAATTTAGGTCGAATACCGAATTCTTACGCTGTCAACCTATAACTTCAAAGCAATACGATATCGCAAATTTGGGTTGTAAGGGAGATGTCACGCCTCCCTGTCCAACGCCCATAAAATAAAACCATTGAAACTGCATGTGTAAATTGAGGTCAAAAACTGAATTCCAAAGATGAATTCCTATAACTTCAAAGCTATTCGATATCACAAATTTGGGTTGTATCGGAGGTGCCCCTCCCCCTTGTCCACTCCCATAAAATTTCATCACAGAAACGGTACGTCTAAATTGTGGTCGAATACCGAATTTCTAAGCTGTGCGACCCATAACTCTAACTAAAGCTATTCGATAACAACAATTTTTTATTTATATGTGGGAGGTAAAAGAGGGTGTGGCATTGCCCTTTAAACCATCTCGTACTCAAAGCAAAGCGTACTTACAAAATTTGAGCTCAATCGGACCAATGGTTTCGAAGTATTTTGATATTTTCTTTAAAGTAGGCGTAGATGAATTGTGACCACGCCCATTTTTTCAAAGTTAATTATAGTTTTCATACGAACTTATTTACCAAATTTTAATTTCATACGACCAAAACCGTCTTAAATACAGCATTTTTATTGATTTGTGGGCGACAAAAGGGGGTGTGGTACAAAACCTGCAAAGATACACACATGCAATTTCTTATGTGCACCCTCCACACAGACCCCAATCACCCCTGAAAATTTCATTGAAATCGGGCAAGCCGTCTAGGAGGAGTATGCGAACAGGAAGTTTTGCCACTTAATTTTATATATATAGATATCAAAACAGTGGGCGCAAAAGTGGGCGTGGTCAATTTTTCTTTCAGTAAACACTTAAATTGGATTACTACGAACATTTGAAAAAAAAATTATCCAAATCGGTCCAGCCGTTTTCCGATTTTAGATAAATTGAAAAAAGTGGGCGCAAAAGTGGGCGTGGTCAATTTTTCTTTGCGACAAAACTTAAATTGGATTACTATGAACATTAAAAAAAAAATTATCCAAATCGGTCCAGCCGTTTTCCGATTTTAGATAAATCAAAAAAAGTGGGCGAAAAGTGGGCGTGGTCAATTTTTCTTTCCGTAAAAACCTAAGTTGGACTATTACGAACATTTAAAAAAAAAAATTATCCAAATCGGTTCAGCCGTTCTCAACTGATGCAATTACCAACGAACGACATTTGATTTTTATTTATATAGATATTAATTCAAAAAGTTTATCTTTTCAGAGTCTTAATGATACGGTATATGCGTTTAATAGAACGCTCAATGATTGTTTTCTAAAAGCTGGTCCGCAAAGGAAAGCCTCTTCGATCGGGTCCAGTATGGTATACAAATGAATTAAAAAAATGAGGAACTTGAAATCTAAATAGTATAAAAAATATAAAAAACACATAACATATGCGATTTTGGATGCTCTACCTCGATTAAATACAGTTACCAACAGTTATGCAAACAATCCTTTAATATCTACTTAACAAAAGTGAAATTAAACACGGAACTTTGTTAACACAAAACGTAAGATTGATTCCTATCCTTCTTTTATGAAGTATAATTCTGTTGAGTCTGATAATGATAATAGTTTTTGCAATCTTTTCGTTGACTTTTTCAATACGAATTATTCATCATCGTCCTATGATTATCTAAGTTATCCCTTCAATATTCAATCCGGGGATATTTATATCCCAATAATTGATACAAACACAGTCTTATCATATTTAAAAACTATTAAAACATAATACAATATAACATATCTAATACATAATATAAAAACTGATAACATACCTTCATGTATATTAAAATACTGCTGTGAAGAATTAGTAACTCCAATCTCTTTACTATTTACTTCATCATTAAAATCCTGTTATTTTCCTGCAGCCTGGAAGTTTTCATTTATTATTCCGCTGCATAAATCCGGAAATAGGTCTTTAATTGATAACTACCGTGGCATCGCAAAACTAAGCGCTTTGCCTAAACTTTTAGAGGCAATTGTTCCATCACGACTATCGCATAGCGTTAAATCTTTAATGTCTCCTTTCCAACATGGATTTATTTCTGGTAAATCCACTGTTACTAACCTTCTCGAATTTACATCAAAAACCATAGAAAATGTTGGAAAATTTTTACACGGATTTTAGCAAAGCTTTTGACGTTGTAAATCACAAACTATTGATCTTAAAATAACAATTTGTTGGATTTCCTATACCGTTGGTAAAGTGGATTGAATCTTACTTAAGCAATAGAACACAATCTGTTCTTTTTAAGCTCAAGAAATCACATGAGTTTCCTGTTACTTCAGGAGTACCTCAAGGAAGTCATCTTGGGCCTCTTCTGTTTCTACTTTTTATAAACGATGTGCCATCTGTCATAATGCATTCTAGCATCTTAATGTTTGCTGACGACGTCAAACTCTTCCTATTTTTGCAAGCCGACATTGATCATCTTCATAACTGGTGCAAAATGAACCGCATGAACCTCAAGATGAAGAAATGCAAGCATGTCTTTCTCGCGCAAACCACCAATTAAATGTACCTTTAAAATTTGTGGTTATCCATTGTAGTCCTTAGATATTTTCAATGATCTTGGAGTTACAATGGATCCTAAACTACGCTTTAATATTCATGTAAATAATACAATAAATAGAGCAAATAGTACTTTAGGATTTATTAAACGTTGGACAAAAGAGTTTAATGATCCATTCATATCGAAAACCTTATTCACTTTCCTAGTGTGGCCTATTTTAGAATACGCTTCAGTTGTTTGGTGCCCACGATACGGTTGTTACAAAAACGACTTTGAATCAGTGCAGAAACAATTCCTTTTATTTTGCTTAAGCTATCTTTATTGTAATACTGATTTTCACTTGCCACCTTATGGACACCTTATGGACCTTCTTTAAAAAATCGGAGAATTATGATAAGTGGTTGTTGCATTATAAAACTTTTACATGTATATGCCAACAGTTCATATTTATTGAGTTAAATATAGTTTAATATTCCTCTTCGTCCTAGAAGATCTTTTGAGTTACTCCACATGAACTTTTGAAGAACTAATTATTTGCCAAATGAACCTCTTTGAAGCGCTTGCAGTGATTTTAATTTTGTATCTGATGCTATATCCTTATGTAAATTCATGGACTCAATCAAACATAAAATTATAGATTATCTGCAGTGCCGTCGTTGATTACGACTAAGTTCTCTCAAACATATATCTGATGCATCTGGTGATATTTGTAAACACATTAATATAACAATCTAAATGGATAAATGGACCTAAGCCTAAAATGGATAATTTTGGTGTATGAACATCTAAATAATCTGAATGGACCTAAACATGGGATCATCAATCGCCTTATATCTTCATGATGAATGTGACTACATTTGCCGACGGTACCGTGGTGTCTTTGTTTTTACCTCTTGAAACACTACGTTAGATCGATTTGTAATATGTTAATATGAGTGGCCGATAAGATCTAGTTTGTGTTGATGCCTGCGTTCGCAACTGGTTTTCTTTATTTTATGAAAATTGGTTTGGGTGAAGTTGACCTAGTTTGTCGAGTAATCACCCTGTCAAGCCAGGATCCCACTAGCTTCAGGAAGACAGAAGCAATATATATTATATATTATATATATATACTTATTGAAGTGGTGTTTTATTGGGTATGAGATCTTGTTTGTCACATGACTCCGCCAATGTAAGGATACAAAAATTGTTGCTAACTTGACCTTGTTTGTCTTGAAAACGCGATATTTATAATATTGCTAACTTAACCTTGTTTGTCTTGATAACGCAATCCTGCTATGCTGTCTGATATAATCGATTTGACTTAACTTTTTTTATTTTTATACTTTAATAAAATAATATACTTTAAGCAATTTGTTAAAACTTTTTAGTTTGTTAATAATACCTTTATTATAAAAATATTTCATTTTATAATTTTAAATTTGCTACAAGACCTGTTAAGGTTTCGAAATCGAAGAAATAAGAGCTGTCTGTGGATTATGTAGGAATTTTTATACACAAAATATTTATTCCTTATCTCGTCGTGGCGGTAGATCGGAGGAGCTCCAAAAAAAAATGTGCGTTGCGTAGAATCTGGACCCACAGTGTTATTTGAAAAAAAAAATCGAAGTGATTTATATAATACTAGCAAAAACCCGCTAAATAAAAATATTAAATACCATGTATAAAATTTTAAATCTTAAAATGAAAGTATTTAGTTGTATTAAAACAAATTCAAAATATAAAAATGGCTTTCTTTTTTTTTACTTTTGAAAAAGTCCTGCATAACAGCGTTATAAAAAAATTTGGGTAAAAAATTTTTAAAATGTGTATTAAAAAATGTAATTTTTTTACATATTTTCTGAAAATAAATATATTCTTCTTTAATTGTTGTAGTTAATCGGCCTTCTTCAGTTATTAAGTGTTGTTATTGGGCTTCGGCCAAGCAACAATTCTTCCTAAATTTAAAAAAAAACCGTTATAATGACATCAAACTTTTGGCGATATCTCAAAAACTATGGACTTTCTCAATGCATAACAATCCATTCTTGTATGAACAGTCGTTGATTAATTAAATTAACGGTAATTTTTATTTCTTTTCGGAAATATTTTGAACGGATATTAGATATGTTTAAAAAAACCTGTTATTATGACATTAAAATTCTTGCGATATCTCAAAACTATAGATTTTCTCAGTAAAACTCATAAGCCTCAAAATGAGAAAAAAACGATCGACATTTTATGTTTTGACTTAGCAAGCAAACATTTCCGCAATTTACAAATCGATTTTCATCAAATTTTCTTTGTTTGAAAGTTCAATTAAGTAAATTGGGGAAATGAGAAAAGCCTTACCGTTACCCCACCAATGCAATGTTTTATATTGTTTTCAAAAAATCTCTAAAATATCCAACTTGTACTAAACAATAGGCCAAGAGTTGCTTTTGTTGTACATATTTTTTTTAATTTTAATTATTTTTTAATTTTCATTTTCCTTATTCTTTCATATAACATAATTTTACCTACCCCATGATTGTTTGATGAAAACTAATTTGCTTAAAATGTTGTTATTTTTTTGCAATGTGTTACAGCTTAAAAACTAATTTATGTGAAAAACATTTTCAAATATAGCTTAAAAAATAATTCTGTGAAAAATATTTCAAACATTTCAAACTTTTGAAATGACAGACGCAGGCAGAAACCT
The DNA here is from genome assembly GCA_963920525.1 of Dichetophora obliterata. Classification (NCBI taxonomy): domain Eukaryota; kingdom Metazoa; phylum Arthropoda; class Insecta; order Diptera; family Sciomyzidae; genus Dichetophora; species Dichetophora obliterata. Next base: position 92,642,797 of record OY986437.1, read on the forward strand.
GCGAAGAAACGGGAGAAACAAAGACAAGCTGACTTTTATCTCGCTTGTTCACACAGATTGCCTACCCTGCAAACCAAAGTTTCCGAATTTGTCTGAATTCCGATAAGTTCGTAACTATTTCGAGAATTCTTAACGAGTTCGTAGCTATTTTGCAACACTAATTTCGGAACATTTCCGAATAATTTGAAAGAGTTCCGAAATCAAATTTTCAAATTAAAATTGTGAGGTTTTTTAAATATTTCGAGTTGAAAAAAATTGGAAGGCCATGAGCCTAGCGGCATTTTAAATAATTTTCCATTTGTAAAATAATTTAATTTTAAACAACTTTTTCTTTAAAACAGATGATACTAGATATGGTTCTAATTTTAATTTTTACAAATGCAAATACAAACGACATGTCAGATTCACATTTACCTATGTTCCATAATAGTAGTTGCAAAGGATCTGTAATTTTTGGCATGTCATTTGTACGAAACATATAGTCTGGGGCATCTTAAGCCCTAACTAAACTTTGATTCGAAATTGTTATTTATTTTTTTATTACATACGGTACAAAAATCATTAAGAGATCGTTGCAAATTTGATGCTTCATTTCGTTACGAATTCGGTGCTACAACTCGTTAAGAAATTGTAAAGAATTCGTTACGAAAACGATAATTCAATTGTTTACGAATTTTTTACGAAATCGATACGTCAATTCTTTACGAATTTGTTACGAATTCGTTACGAATACGATACTTCAATTCTTTACGAATTTGTTACGAATTCGTTACTAAAATTCCTTCAGAATTCGTTACGACAATTCGTTACGAATTCGTGTCAACCCCTCCATACGATTGTCGTTACGAAATCGGAACGAATTCGGATGCCGAACTCGGAATAATTTCGAAAAATTCATAACGAATTCGTTACGAATTCGGAATCTTTGGTTTGCTGGGTACGTCTATCTGCCTGCCTATCTGAATCAGCGTTCACTCTGTTCGCAACTTTAGAAATCATAAAACATTATTGTTAATATAAACGATCGTTCATCTGCAAATATTTATCACATAAAACATGTCTGAAAAAGTTGGAAGTTTTTGACAGTTATCACGATGAAGTCGCAGCGTGTGTGTCAAAGTTACGCAACTCATTGAAAGTTGCTATTCAGGTTGAAGCAAAATTAAAATCGTTTAATATTTTGGTCGCAGTTTCTGTTTTTTGCTCCGTTGTTGCTGCGTTGCAGCGTGTATGGATTGCTGCAACCATCGCAGCGTGTGTGTCAAACGTATTTAAAAAAGATATAATCTGGTTGCAGTTCTACTAATGTTTTGGTTGCAGTGTGTATGCGCCGCATAACGTCAGAGCGCTCAAGAATCGCTCAGGTTTTTGATAACACTGATAACACCGTGCTACACACATTCTGTTCTATGAACCAAATTTACTTTTTCGGAAAGGGATAAAAAAATAAAAATACACGTGTATCGGCGATTTTCATGTAAACGTCAGAATTTTTTTTTTTAAGTTTGAAGTATATATTTTTTTTAGTGGTTATCGTTTTTTTTAAGGTTTCAGTTCGTTAAAAAAACAATTTTTTTTATTACTTTTGTTTTATAAAAATAAAGAATTGTTACATTAAAAATTTTAATGTTTTTAAAGAAATTTAGGCCTTTTGTTTTTGCGGTTGTAAGCATTTGCTTCAGTATCGCGACAAATAGACCAACAGTATTCGCCAAGCATATGCCTAATGTCTTTTCCTTTAAAGCGCTTTTCAATAGCCGCAATGTCCTGATGGAACCTTTCGCCATGCTCATCGCTACAAGCTCCTAAATCATCAGGGAAAAAAATCTAAATGATTGTGAAGAAAATGGATCTTTAGCGACATTAAAATGCCCATTTCGCCATATGCCGAAATCATTTCTGCGACAATATTTTTATAATTGGCAGCTCGTTTGTTGCCAAGAAGCTGTTATGTTAATTCCATGCCTTCGTATGTTTCCTTGAGTTTTGTGGCATATGCGATCGGGACAGATGGATGTGTGTTGCCGATATGAAGCAGCACGACTTTAAGGCTGTTGACCGATGCATCGATGAAAAGTCGCCACTCCTCTGAAATATGTGGGTAACCGATTTTTGCAAACAGCGAATCAATGTCACAACAATAAGCCAAGTTTTTTTTACCGATCTTCGTGCAATCTAAAAAATTGGTCATATGGAATAGTGCTACCTCGATCACGAGCGGCTGTTATTTTAAAATCAGCCGCCACTATATTCCACTGCTTAAAGCGTGATGCAAAGAGTTCTGCTGTTCTCCTCGACAAATTTCCGTGTCGTACGAGGTCATTGAAGTCGGCTTGCGTTATAAAATGCGGCAGTCCCAATTTCACTGGGTGTTGCCACATATTCCGATACTTGTGGACTCTCGCATCTCGCATTCGATGGAAGAAAAGTTGATGGCAGTTTTGGTACAACTGTTGATTCTGCATCGCTTATTTTCAAAAATCTCCACTGAAGCCGCTACACGGTCTTCTGGTGAGTATAGAACTGCTGAAATTACCGATTCTACATTAGCGTAGCGAATTTTGTTGCGGTGAATGTATTGGCACCCTTTTGTTTGAGCAAAAGTTACACAAAAGTAGCACAATTCATTGCAGTGCTCCGTGCATGGTAGCCAAATTGTTGGTACAGCGTACTTTATTGTTGACCTTCCATCAGTAAACTTGCACAAATTTCTGTAGCAATATTTGCACACGACTTCCGGAGTATACCACAAGTAAGGAATATAAGCAGTCTTAAATATTTTCTGAAACGAATTCACCACTGTTTTAGTAATATTTTTGAAATTTTTACTTGGTGCGAATAAGCCACAAACGTAACAAATGTTATTTCGCGTCGGACACTGCATTTTTTTCAGATGAAATTTATAGAAATACGTTTTCGCACAACAGACCTTAAAACAATATTGCAATTCCTTATTTCATCTGTCTTAAGGGGCCCTCAAACGATACTACATGTCCATCCGATCTGTCAAGTCATTACACATGTAGTATCGTTCGTGTGCAAGAAATCAAGGCGGATGGACATGTCCGATGGAAGTTGGATGGACATGTAGTATCGCTTGAGGGCCCCTAGACCAGTTGTAAGTGTTGTAAAAGTCAAAAACTGTTTAGTGTTAGAAGGTTACTATTGATTAACTACAACTATATCGAGTAGGATGGGTCAAAAAACATTTTTTTTCCTAACGCTTTAGTAGTTTAAAAATTTGGAGTCCCTTCAAGTTATGCTAAGAAAAGTGAAAAAATATATTTTTTTCAAAAATAATAAAAATTGAGGAAAATCTGAGAATTGATAAAAATTGTTTTTAAAAAATTTGACGTGCTACAGACATTTCCACGAGTCTGCCTGCAAAAAATCAGCTCGATTAGATCACTGAAAAAGGGTTAAAAATCGGTCCAAAGGCTTCCACACAGGCCACTACGAGCTTTATACTTCAAACTTAGAAAAAAAAAAATTCTGATGTGTACATGAAAATCGACGATACACGTGTATTTTTATTTTTTCCCCTCTTTCCGAATATGTGCATTTGGTTCATAGGACAGAAAAGAATTTATTTTTTGTAACACCGTGTAATGTTCCTAAGAATTGAAAGATTTTTACAAGGAAATTTTTCAAATCGATCAGAGCATCCGCACATAATATTTGAGCATGCTTAGCATGCCTCTGCTGTACCCTAGATACAGGTCTGTTTAAACTCGCGCCATCAGTTTTGAGTTTATTGTGTTTAGGACAGAATAAAGTTTTATTTACCAAAGAGAAGGTCTGCACGTCTTTTAGAAAACTTTTTATTTTTAAATTAATTAAAAAACAGCAGTGTTATGCAATGAAATTCACACGCGACTAACAAAAATATTTTTTTTTATATATATATATCCAAATTTGTGGGTGGACTCAAAAAACCAAGTTATCTTATGTTCTAACTGTCCTCTGCCAAATTTTTCTTAACTGTTTCACCGTGTTATTTTTAATAAAAATTATTCTAGAAACTGAAAATAGATCCTTTGCCACAGAAAACTTAACACACTGTGAACTGAAGCAGATCATAAAAAAAAGGAAATGACAAACGATGGCAACTCTACTGCAGGTAAACAAGTCAAGGCAGAGTTTATTGCTTGCACTAATGTTGTAAATAGTTATGCAAACATTTGCACTCTTTTGTAGTTATAAATGAGCCAACAAGTGTTGGTGTCGGAAACTGCAAGAAGGTAGTGCATAAATTTCAAAAGATATCTAGTAAAACACATATAAATTGCAAAAAAAACGCAGCTATAATATATAGTTGTTAAAAAGAACAGTTGTTTTTTTTTTGTCAAAAAGCTCCCGACGAAAATGAAGTGGGTTTCATCTTTTTCAAATATTTCCATGCGAGTTTTTAAGGTCTTACGCAAACTTGCAGCTCATTATAAAAAGCGTCTTGATAAGAAAATGTCGCCGTTGCTCTTCCGGCATAAGTGTGAGTTTGTTGGTGTATGAATGTCCTTAAATCAGCAATAAGTAGAAAAATCCAAAGCATAACGCAATAAAAATGGAAATAAAGAACAAATGACAAAATTGAAATAACACATTAGCATAAAATAAATAAAATAAAAAGACAGACTTCATGTGGTACAACGATTCCGGTGCTCTCGACAACCAAGCATGTCCGGGTGGTATTTAAATTTTTTGACGAATCACATGCGAGATAAGCGCAAATTGCGTTCGCATATTATTAAGCATAGCATACTCTAAGGCGCTAAAACGATTGCTTTTATTTTATTTGTCGTTGCGGTTTGAGTTTTTTGATTAGAGCTAGAAAGAACGCGCGCCCGATTTTATTATATAGTGCCTTATATAAATGGTTTATCTTTATGACATCTGCAACGATTTATTTATGTGTGCGCCCATAAGTAGGCCACATTTTTTTTCGATTATGACGCTCTGATGTGCTGTTGCAGCCAATTTTTTTATTGTTCCCTCTTGTTGTCTTCTTGCTTATTGTCAAAAATATTTTAACCTTAATTGAATCGTCATCGTCTTCGTCAGCTTCATCGTTGTCATTGCATTGAATTTCTTATCTCTCTTCAAATGCTATAGAAACACGAGCACTTCCTCTTGTCAGCCATTTAATGCTGTGCTAACAATTCGTTTTTAGTTTGTTTGGACCTTTTTTGACACTCGACTCTATTAGAATTGCTTGCTCATCAGGGGCACCTTCATCAGCGTCCGCTAAAGCTGAAAATTATCTGCTCTGCTATCCCATTCATAGCATGGCACTTCATCAGACATATCTTTTTTATTCCGGCACTTCCTTAACGTCATTCAAAAAATCATTTGGAAAATCACTTGTGCCCCGAAAACTTCTCCACATTCACCTCAGTTAATTGAAATTTGTTGCAACTGTATAGCTTATTTATAAGATTTGAGTTGGAAGGTGTGGAAAGTATCTCTGCGGCCATAATAATAACAATATATATAATCTCAATGACCACTTTCTACATTTGAGGGTATGCCGCAATTTAGTAGTATTCTTGTCTGCATAAATACAGCTGAGATAAAAAAGATGGGTAGAGTTTTCAGTATAAAGTTTTGAAATATCAACTGTGGTAATGTAAAAGTTATTATTTGCATTATTACATGCAATATTAAAATTTAAGAAAGCTAAATAGCTAAGAAAAATGTTCTGGATATACTATAGCTTATAAATACAAAATTTAAATATTTTTTATTATTAAACAAGGACTAAGTGGGTTTTTCTATCAATTTAAATCGATAAAAAGTAAATATAAGAAAACAATTAAGAGTTGGTGTTTTCTTATTAATTCAGGAAACTTCTTTTTCATTTGTGAGTATATAATAATTTAAAGTGATAATTGGGATTAATTACTTACATAAATAAAATGAATGAAATTTATTTTAAATAATATTGCTCCCAAAATTATAACTTTGAAATAAGGACAGTCTTTTTCTACATTCAGGGTATGCGATCATGTTATAAGAATACTAACAACCTCCTTAGTTCTTAGGATACGAGTATATTTTTCAAGTAAAATTCATGAATTTTTTTAATAAATAACACGATTAAACGAAAAATTTATATCGCAATTAGTAATCTTTGGAAAGAAATGCTTGCGAAGAAACATAGTAAACATATTTTATTATAATGCTTATCTTAACAATCTAGAGATAACCTAAGGAAAGTTGAGCTGTTTTTGTAAAAATATAGATATTCAGCTCATTGATTGCTTTCATTTCACTCTTATGTTAAGCCAATGTGAGCAATAAAAAAAATCTAAAGTATTTTTGGACTGTCAATTTTAAGTGTGTGGGTACAATCCTGGTATTACGTCACAATCATTGGCTAAGCCTGAACATTTTGCGCCCGGAGAAACAAAATAATCTGCCGCCCCTATTGCCAACCTATAAAAATCATATGAATTGAGATCAACCAGAAGTCAACACAGACTGTCGGTTCAATTAAACAGGGTGGTCCTCAAGTCACTACCCTATTTATACTTTTAATAACTTCTAAGCAAATCAATTAAACTAAAATATTAATTGTATATTATGGTTTTATCTATGGATTTCTTTTTTATGTTAAGTGTGGAAAATTATATCCTTCAAGTATGTAAAGGGTCCGCCATCTAATGTTTTTTTTTCAACTAGTGCTTATTTCGTGAAAGGTAATACTTAGCTCATGTCTGATTTGACAGGTAATTAGTTTTATCCTTCCGCTGAAAGAATATGGTTGTGTATACGCTTGAACAACGCTGGGAAGTGGGCCTGCGATCGACTTACAGAAAATGCCGATTTTGCCAAAAAAATCATCTTTTCAGATGAAGCTCATTTTGATCTTGACGGGTATGTAAACAAGCAAAATTGTCGCATTTCGGGCACAAAAAACCCTCACGCATACATTGAAAAGCCGCTGCACCCAAAACGAGTCACTGTTTAGTGCGGATTTTGGTCCAGAGGCATAATTGGGCCATTTTTCTTCGAAAATGAGCAAGGAGTAGCCGTTACAGTCAATGGCGATCGTTATCGGGCCATGTTGTTCACAAAAATTGAAGAGGAGGATATTGGCAACATTTGGTTTCAACAGGACGGCGCTACGTGCCACACAGTCGAAGCTACACTCGATGTTTTGCGCCCTGTTTTTGAAGATCGCACTATCAGCCGCAGAGCTGATGTCGTTTGGCCACCTCGGAGCTGCGATTTGACACCGTTGGACTATGTGAGAAAATGTCTAGTAGTTTTTTTCATAAAATTTAAAAAAAAAAAGTTATTTGGCGGACCCTTTACCATTACAATTCACAAACGCAGAGGCTTTTTCATTGCATTTTGCAGCACTGGTGTAATCGGCTCGATTGTGTTGATATGTGATGGTTATCTGCAACACTCTCTCTAATAAGCTCTTTGTTTTCAGTCGGTCGTCCAGATCGTGGTCTGCCCGAGTTTCTCACTTCTCCAACGTTCCCATATTGCTCAAATTTGGCAACTACATCACAAATATTAAGAGCCGATGGAGCATTGTGAGCTCTATAAAACAGACAATATGCGCGTTAAGTGACAGTCTACTTTTTTAATTTTTGTTTTGTATAGAATTTTTCGTAAAAATCCGATGTGGATGTTAGGAAAAATTCAGTTTATATGTGTCTAATAAATGATAGTTTTTTAAATATATTTTTATAAACCTTTGCCATCTACAGTTTCTGCTAATTGTATCCGAAAATGTATGCTGCAATAACATAAAAAAGAGAAAAAGATTCACAACAATAAGGCATCCAATTGGGACCACGGGATCGCGGTATTTTCTTAGTCCCACAGTCACAGGATTGTAAGGCCTAAAATCCCGGGATTTGCGGGATCCCGGGATCTTCCACTGGAATAAAAATTCCAACAAAAAATTCTATAGGAACTAACACCCTAACACTGAGTTTTGTGGGACATTTTAACACCAAATCTAAATAAGTGCACAGTAAAAAATATGAGCATAAATTTTATACTATTTTGTATACATATAAGTCCAAACCAAAAATGTTATAAAATTTATACCATCAAATCATATAAATTTTTCCAGACCATTTTTCTCTTCAGACCAATCCAAACAACTATATTTTTAAATTTCCCGATTTCGGTGAATTTTTTACTTTCGAACCAGAATGTATTTTGATTTACATATGATATCCATATAAAATTATTAAATTATATTTGTTCTATTATTTTTATAATATTAAGTGGTATAAAATTTATAAATTATTTGGAATAAAAAAAGTTTATACCACACAAATGTTATAAAAAAGATAAAATTTACCCTCAAATTTTTTACTGTGTGAGAAATTAACCCTTAAACACATTTTAAGTTTTCACTTATTTTTGGCATTCAAGCTGGTTTTTGAGCTTTGGTGTATTCAGAGACTTATAGTAAAATTGTATGGCAAACATTTTTGTGGAATATTCTAACCCGTTATATCCCTGTTTAATTGGTCTTATTTGCCTTTTATCAAAAACAGGTAAAAAAAGACCCATAAATTGAAGAGTTAGGGGGTTAAAATGTTCCACGAAAATGTTCCTCGTAATATTTTACATAAATGTGCTGAGCGCATCCTATACCAAAAACGTAAGGGTCACATGATTTCGTTTGCCGATTCACAATGAGAATGTTCAAAAGGGGGCTAAATCAAACCCCCTCTAAAATAAAACTCAGATGTAAACTTTCAAAACGCCGATACACCTATATATTTTTTGGTCCCCTCTATCAGAATCCGTTGGCGGAACCTTGTTATTTTTCTTTGTGTTGAACAGTGTTATCACTAAGTTCCTACTTAGAAACATTTTATTATTTTAAATAATTTTATGAATCTTATGAATGATCTCATTCAAATAATTTTTTTTTTAAAAATTGTTCTCTATTTATCAGAAATAAACAATAAAAATTATCTAAACACTTTATCGAAACTGTGTTTTTTTCAGTTTTTTAAAATCATTTGCAATGTTTTGTGTTGTAAAGCTTATTTGAAACTGCATATTACGTCTTCCAAAAAATTCGTTTTCTAAGGTTTGTCAAACCCGGTACTAGTTCCGGGATCCCAGTATTGTGTTTTTTAAATCCCGAAATCCCGTGATTACCCTAGCGTCCCGAAATTGGATGCCCTACACAGTAATAACTATTCTCTTTTTTATACCCCCACGTTTAAAAAACGTAATGGGGGTCACTCCGTAACGTAATGGATGTCTACTACCCTGTCCGCGAGGCAATTTTTCCAGGTTATTAGATTTATCCTGATTTTTTCTTAAATTCACATTTAAATTATACATTTTGTATTCCAGTTATCATAAATTCATCATTTAATGAAGAAATTTCGAGTTTTGTTTCGAAATGTTTCAGTTTCAATAGAAATAATTGACCTATTTGACCTTAAAACTTACATCTAGAATTTTTAAGTCGATTGAAGAAGTGTAAAACATTGATCACTTTTTTATGAAAATTTCAAAATTTTCTTATTATATAAAAAAAAAAAAAACCGCCAAAATCCAAATATTTCATTCCAATGAAGTCTAATGTATATTTTTCCTAACAGCATGACTAAAATCAACAGACAAAAATGAAGCGATTGCGGTGAAAATCCTAGAACCTAAAATAAAAAAATTCTGAATTGAAATGAAAATATGTACATTAGAATTGTTTATATTGTCATATGTATCTCCGACTTTCGCTCCACTAAAAAAATTTGAATAATTGGACTAAAAAAGTAAGATATAAGAAATAATATCATAAAAATAATGAAAATTTGGACCTTTCCCTTCAAACAAAGAAGTTTTGAGCAATTTTAAAATTATAAAATATATAACTTTTTATAAATGGTGTGAAATTATATTTGGTGTAAAAATGGTTTCTTTACAACTTATTTACGGGATTATGAATTTGATCTATCGATTATTGAAATACAAATTGGAGATTTTATAACAAAAAAAGTGACTGATTTTATATGATTAAAATACAAATTCTAAATGTTTGATAGTTTAAATCATACTTGATTTTAATACAAATTCTTGTTGTTTAATAGTTTAAAATCGTTTATTGAGCTTAAGGTCAAAGTTAGAACAATTAATTGTTCTAACGAGTCTTTCCAAGGAAACAACAACAACAACAAGAACGTTTTTTCAATATGAAAAGGAAAAGATCACTAGCTGATTTTATTGCAATTTCGGCCATGCTAAAGGCTTCATCAGAAAACTTTGTGATACCTAAGTGTAAATTTCTCAGTTTTTCTCCCATTACATATTTGCACATTTTTTGTTGTGTTAAACTATCAAACATATAGAATTTGAATTCAAATCATATAAAATCAATATAATAAATAACAAGGTCATTTAGAAAAAACTTTAAAAAAGTGAATTTTTTAACGTTTATCATCAAAAACACAAAAAAAAATTTAAAATTTGTAGAAATTTTGATTTCGACCTAGCTGTTTTAGAAATTTTCACAAGAAAAAGTTAAAAATTTAAAATGTAGGCTGTAGGAAATTTTATTACCTTTCAAACGCAAAAAACTTGGTCCATAGTACTTACCGTGCTACTAAAATTTGTGTACGCATATTTTTTTTTTAAATACTAAATCTTGCAAAATTTCGATTGTCATATAAAATACAGTTTAAATTTGTTTTTAAATTCATAATTATTTTTTTTTAAAACAAAGATAATTTTACACACAAAAATGTGTTATAAGAATTAGAGATATTTTAACACTAATTCGAAAGCGAATGGGTATAGCCATAGCGTAAATCGAAATGCCGTACGTGTTGATTATGTAATTGATATATGATTTTATCACTGGAAATACATAAAATTCTTCGATTTATTATTTAGTAATATCATTTTACTAATCTCAACCAATTTTTTGAAACTATTTCTTTCAGAATGGTATACTGAGGAAAATTCGCAAAAAGCGGAAAAGATAGCTCAAGGTATCTTTGCTGTTAATCATGTTGCTGAAAGAGCAGTTGCGCTTGTAACAAAAAACAATGACAAATTTACAAAGGACCAGGGGCAAATACAGTTAGGTTTTCTCATAGTTGAAAACCACCGTAAGGAGCTTCCAAATACCTCCAAAACTGGTATTATAAAAAAACTTCAGTGACTTAGTTTCTCTAATTTTCCTCATTTTATTCATTTAGCGCCTTTAAGATTTTAAGGGTCCAGTCTGGTTACTTGGGTCGAACATTTTCATTTGGGCATTTTTTGATAGCTTTAACTGTGCAGAATATCATACTAAAAGGGCAAATCGAAATCAGTAATGGTTAAGAAGTCATAATCCTCCAAACCAGGGCTCGCAAACAAATTCTAAAGAAAAGTATTTTTCTGTTCTGTTTGTTTCTTCTTAAGATCACAACAAGTATTTTGGTTTGTTTAGTTTTCTCTCTCCGATTCAAATAGTAGCACAAACCGAAGCAAGCAGAGATGAGAGAGAAAAGCAAAATGAAATGTTTCTTTTTTCGAATAGAAAAAACTTCCTCTCGGTGTTATGCTTTTGAATCGCGGGCACAAAAACAATCAAAGTAAAGTATCTTTAGCGATCTCTTGTAGGTTGATGGAAGTACCAAAATACGAAGCTCTCGTCTGCAATGTTTGTTCGTTTCATTTATGATGCGACTTTTTTTTTGTGTTGAAAAAGTTATTGCTTTGGAATTTTTCTTTGTTTTGTTGCTTTTATTGAATTCGTTGTTTTATATAACGCATCTATATGCTATATGTGCTTTTGTGCATATGTATATGAGGTAACGTTTTGTTCGTGAAAAATAAAATGTCTCGGCGATTGGACAGTGCACAGCGGGGAAGATAGGTTATTTCAAATTTAAGGAATGGTCTAGATATTAGAAATAACATTTTTAATATCTATCCTAATTTTTTGCGAGTAAGGAGTGTTTAAAAATGAAATTATTATTATATTTATGAATAATATGCACTTTTTGCATTATTAATTTTTTGATATCCGCCTCCGCATCCGCATCTAAGATCTGTATTTTATTATCAACAAAAAAAGAAGAAGTTAAAAAACTAAGAAGCCATCAAGTATATACTTTACTTTTTATAAAATACAATTTACCCTTTATAAAAAATTAAATACTGTAAAACCTCAGAAATAAAGAGCTAATAAAATTATAATCATCTAGAAATTAGAAATTGAATATTGAAAACATTAAAGCTTCTGAAATTAGAAGATTGTATTTTAATTTCCGAGGTAATTGTTTGTGCAATTTATATTTAACAGTGCAGAGTTTTCTACGAAAAATTTAAAATGAAGCTTGTGACCTTATTATAGTGTAGAATATTCGGTTTCGGTTACGGCCAGTTTCGGCCCTTTTTGTTTGTTTTGGCTATTCTGCTATATTGAGGCCATATTGAGGTATTTTTGGTAAAAATTTCTTGCATCCGTTATTTAATTCAAGTACATATGTTTGGTTTAATAAAAATATTTACAACGCATTGTACTAATCAAAAGTTATGAATTAGTCTATTATTTGATTTATCGTGTCAACGCAAAATATTTTGGTTAATTTAATGCGTTCGATATTATCATTTTCGATTTTATCATACCTATTGTAATTAATATTAAAGTTTTATAGGTACTGAAGCCAAAATTGTTAATTAAACTTACGAACGATTTTTGCGTGTGTGGAATAAAGGAAAAGAAAACAAAATATTTCCATTTTTATAATACTAAACCTTTAAAAAAACAAAAAGACTGCTTCGTAGTTCTTTAAAAATGTACATTGTAGCTGCATACTATTTTGAGTGTGTACGGAAGATATAAAGTAGGCAATACATTAGTAATAAAAAATAAATAAAAAAATAGTCTCATTTATTATTTTAGCAAACTTCAATTATTTATTGTAAACTGCAATATTCAAGTAATACTTTATTTTGTATTAAATTTTTTTCTTTTGTGTATGAGAGTTCCTTTTTTTTTCTTTTTAAAAAAAAAAATGATTTGAGTAAACTTAAATTATAAATAACCAGTTTCGGTTCTAGTTTCGGCTAGGCCGAATATTCGGTTTCGGCCAAAATTACGGTATCGGTCGAACACTACTTATTATGCTTAATGTACGCAATCAATTCACTTGGAGTCTTTTGTGTGGCAATAATTTTCATAAGAAAGTTTCAGTGAGAGAAAAAGATTTTGTTTTGCTTCATATGAAAACGAAATTTACCAGACAAAAGGACGTTTTACAAAATAAGGCCATTTACATAAAAATGAGTATAATTTTCTACACATTATAAGTGTGTTATTTTTATCCAGTAACTATATCTTTAAATTATTGCTTGAGCAATATTGTTATAAATTCAACTTTACAAATTTTAACGCCGAAATGATAAGATTTCAGAAATTAGAAAATCCCGACTTAAAAACAGCTTCTAACTTCTGAGGTACTGTATTAACATAATTTTTAAAATAATTTTAATATTTAAAGTTCTGCTTTAAGTTTGTCTAGTTGAGCTAAAAAACTATAAAAGTCTTTTAAATTTAATATCTATACTTTTTTTTTGTAATTAATGAGTTTGTTATTTTATTCCTTAAAAAGGTTTACATAAAAAAATAAATATTAGCAATAATAAAAAAATATTTACTAAAGTATGATTTAAACTATCAAACATTTAGAATTTGTTTTTAAATGATGTAAAAATCAATATTTAAAATTTAACTGAGAGCATCTGCATACGCCACCCGCGGTTCTTAGATTCAATTGTCCGCATCCGCATCCTCAAAGAAGGCCCTTTACAGATCCGCATCCGCAAAATGACATCCGTCACATACCTAGTTCTATATTGAAAACGAATAAAGACAAAATTGTTCAACTTATTTTATTTGAATAAAAAAGTATGATTTTAATAAGTCCATTAGAGTGGAAAGAATTTTTAACCTCACCGGCTTAATATATTTTTGAAAACTACTCGTCAAAACCAATTTTTCTGCATCCTTGGTATTTTTCTGTGACGAAACTTTTGACTTTGCCCGAGGGTTTTTGTGAATGAGAAAACCTCTTACTACATAATTACTTCAATTTGATACCATGTACGCACTTAAAGATATTTGTGCTCAAAGTTCACCGGAGTCGGTCATTCGCCAATATCTCCGCTCCTTTATGTCAGAGGTAAAATATGCATGCAACAAAATTGTAAATCAGATAGTTATCTTCAAAAATACCATTAACAGTTTTATCGTTAAAGCCACAGTTTTTACGCTATGAGGCTGATTATGGCTAAGCACTGCAAAGTATAGATTTCTTAATATAAGCAAATTTTTTAACTTTAATTAATAGTAGTTTATTAGCAGAACTTTAATGTATGTTTGTTATTTTCTCACTTCGAACATTGTTTTTCAAACAAACACATCGTCTAATAAATGTACATATGTATATGCAGTTTAAATCGCTTAGCTGCCTATTCGCTTAAGAGATTATGTATGTTAACAGCACAAAATCAATGTTCTGCTTCATTTCTAAGCGTTATTGTAAAAAATTTAATTTTTAGCTGTCTCCCGCCTAAGGGAACATTTGCTTTAACATGTCCCAATGGTCGTACAGGGTTAAAATCAAAAAGTAGACTAGAATTGAAACTAATAACCGTATAAATTAATTTTGGCTACCTAAATCGGTCAAATACCCCAATGTGCATTGCTTAACAAATTTGTTTGCAATGTTGAATAGTGTTGCATATGTCCCAATGGTCGTGCAGGGTTAAAATCAAATAACAGATTTGAATAGAAAATTTTTACCGAATAATTTAATTTTGGCTGCCTAAATCGGTCATATACCCCTACGTGCGCTGCTAAACGAATTTTCTCAGAAACGAGACCAAGGTAGATCGCTTTTTCGCCCCTGTAAATCCCTATACTGAAAGTTTCATAAAAATAGTTTGGGCCGTTTACAAACAAACATATAAACAAATAAACAAACAAATAAATATTGCTCGTTTAAAAGTATAAGAAAGATATCAAAAATTCGATAACTAGGAGCGTGAAATGTATGAGCTGATTAAGTTTTCCCTTTCAAAAATTCTTCTGAAAACACCTACATTCTACCTGCCACCCTTCTGGGTGTCCGCATACAAACAATCATGTCACTAAAACCATGTCGTACAAATCTATCGGTTATTGAAACTTTCATGCAAGCAAATCAACAGAACGAGACTTAAAAAATCTTAGCTTCCAAAAAAAAAAATGCTGCTTAAAACATTACGAAATTTTTTTTGAATTTCCGTAGCAAAACGAACACAACATTTGTTACTTGTTGTGGTTGTGATCGTGACAACAAAATCTAAAAAACGAAATACTTGTTGTTTTCTTAGAACACAAAACAATAGTTTTCTTTCTCTCTTAATTTTCTGTTCGCTTTGGTACGCATTTCTGTTTGTAGCAAAGATCCAAACCTAAGCAGATAGTGAAACTGTTTGCTTTCGCAGATTTAGCAGATGAAGAGTTTGTTTCTTCGTACAGTTTATTTTCAACCCCTGCTCCAAACCGACCGCGTCAAAGCATGTAGCAATATACTTAAAACTTTAAACATGTTTTCTGGAACTCATAACTCTCCAACTCAACTCTCATAACTCAGTCTATTTTAAACGAGTTTTAATGATTTTTTAAATACGTGATACATTGCATATTGGACTTCTTATTAACAAAAAAGAACGAATATTTTCAGTAAAAATATGTTTTTTCAAATGCCTTTGAAAAAATGCCACTTTGTTACTTTTTAATCAATTTCATTAAAAGTGGTCTATTCCATAACCGCACCTATACATAACTGGCAAATCTTTTGATTTTTTGTTTCAGATGATTTTTGCGACTTATGGAAAGGTCATTTGCTCGGTTCGTGTTTTGCGCACTAGCACACGTCGTAACGCGTCGTCCCGTGACCTGCTTCAGGATTGCTTCAGGATGATTAAATAATCTGCAATTATGTACAATCTCTTCAAAGTTCTATCAATATACCTGAAAAGTTTTTAGTAACTATATTTTCTTCTCCCAAAAAAAAGAAAATCATAAAAATTGCCTGTTTTAAGCCTGTCTAACCAGGCTGGCCCCTTAATCTTGAAATATTTCTCATAATTTAAATTTTTTCTCGACTTATATTACTTTTCTTCTTTCTTATGTACATACATATTGTAAAAATCTGGTATATTTACTTATTGTTTTTATCTATTGATTTTTAAATTTACAGTATTTTTATCTCTAAGTTGTAATTAATTAATATTTTTTATAAAAACTGTTTTTGCTCCTCGTCTTTTGTAAATTTGTCATTGTAATTTAATGCAAGTGCAACTGATCTTTCAGCAACATCATTAACTGTAAAGAAATTTTGAGCTTTCTTTTCTGCTTTTTGGTAATTTTCATCAGTATACCATTTATACGCTAAAGTTGTGCTCATGCGCTATCGAATAAGATTTAAAATACCTATAATTCTAATAATACATGTTTGAGTGTAAAATAATTTTGGCTTTAAAAATAAATAACTACAAGTGTTAATAATTTATTGTGATCTTATTCTTTCAATTTTTACATGAATTTAATTGTGAGCTTTAGATAATGTAAGTTTAAAGAAGGCAACAACAACATAATAATAATGATAACAAACATTAAAAGAGTCAACTTTTTTGGTATAAAATTCCCAATTTTTATTTCACCAATCTATAGATGAGATCCATAAGCCCTTAAATAAGTTATAGTAAAAGACCAATTTTTGCATCAAATATAATTTCACACCATTTATAAAATGCTATATTTTTTAAAATTTTAAAGTTGTTCAAAATTTCTTTGTTTGTTTTTTTCTAGTCCAAATATTCTGGTTTTTTTAGGGGAGGGAAAATCGGAGATATGTTTGAAAATTTATTTAGAAATATGAACAAGTCTACACACGATTTCTTTCCAACACTTCGAAACAGTTTAAGAAAACAAATTCTTAAAAACTTTCTTAAAAACTCCCAAAAATTCTTAACAAATACCTATGTTTTTCATAAAAGAATTTTTTGCAAAAAAAAAAAAAAATTAAAATTTAATAAATTAAAAAAATTTAAATATAACTTACAACATTGAATTATTTACACTGTTAATGTTTTGAACAAAAAAAATATTAGTTTTTTAATATTAATATCGCGAAGAATGTACATTTTCTTGTTAATAATGTATTTGAAATTCACATGCAGTTATTTGTTTTCAAAAAATTGAATTTCGTTTTACTCGAAAGTTGTATTAAAAACTTTACACAGATTTTTCCATAGTTAATAAAATGATTTGACCTTTCCAAACGTAACTTAAATAAGGTTCAATTGAAACGAAAAACTTTTCAACCGATTTTTTAAAAATTCTCTATTGAATATGCTGAACTATTGGTTACAGAAGAATAATTAAAAAATTATTATAAGACACTTGAATTTTTTTTAAAATATTTTTATAATTTGCTCTATTGTTTTTTAGAAATTATAATTTCTTGCTTTTATTCGAAGTGGAGTATGAACACAAATACCACTATTGTCTACTGGACTATTGTTAGCTCATATTAAAATTCTTTTGAATAATGCAAAATTTTTTATGTTGCCCAAATAACTTATTCACAACAAATAAAGCTTCGTTTAGCACACACCAAATCAGATGTAAAGTTCTTTTTAAGGAAAAACCTAACCAATCACTGCAACAAACTGTTCAGTAAAAACTTTTAACTATTTCTATTTATAAAAGCATAACACCTCAATTTAAAACATTTAATTTTATTCCACAAGGCTACTCTGCATTATGCTCCACTTTTACCAAGACCATCTCCAATAAATAATCTTTATGCATTTATTTTAAACTTCTGCAGATCAACACCATAAAACACACTTTCTAACTGTGAAAGTATTCGTTTAATTCAATTTAAAAGAAACTCCTTGTAATTCATTTCAATAAACTCGAGATACAAAAACTTTTCGCTCATTCAGTCAGTCTTCTAAATAGAATTCGGGGCAAGAATAATTTACGACAATAATTATGTAATACAAAAATTACCCCCAAGAGATTTCTCTAAGCCACAGCATAACAAAATTCTTTCAAGCTATAAGGAAACTGGGTGATTTTGATGGCTTTTACTTGGGTGTATTAGCTTTTACGTTGAGAAGAAAAACAAAAATTTTGCAAAATTATGTGTTATATCTTTGTACTATACATGATATGGGAAGATTTTAGGTAACACTAAAAAATTGAAGAGAAAAAAAAAAACAAGAGAATCTTAATCCTTTTTGCCAAAATGATAATTCATAAACGAAGACGCAGAATCTAGTGAAGACAGAGCACCTGGTTGGTCCATTTATTAAGTTGTACCATTCCTTACTTTATTATAAGGTCTTTATTACTTACTTTATTATTTATTATTCAGCATTTGCCATTAAAAATGTAAAAAACTTCTCTAAAATAAGAAAAAGTCAAGAAAATCCAACAAGTTGTTGAGTGTTTGCAAAGCAAGAGGAAGCCGTGAGTTCACAGAATTTATGCAGAAACGCCAAAAAGTATGCAAGAGACTTTTACTTATGACCCAAAAAATACAAAAATAAATAAAAGGAAGTAATGAATATGAATATTCTTGTGGTCTATATGAAGCTCAGCAAGGAGTTATCATTTAAAATGAGTTATTGCAGGGCTTAACTTAGCCAAACGCTACACCCCAGCGACAGCATCACCCACCTAAAAACACCCACCAGCTGAACAACCACAATTTATGAAAGGTGCAAATCACTAGCATTGCTTTTTGGAAGGAGTAAAAAATCTTATGCAGTTATTTTTATTAAACTCCTTACAAAGTTTTCTTCCCTCTCCACCAGCGCCTAGCAGCCTTTGGAGTTTTCAAGTGATGCTGTCTGCTGATATCAAAGCGAATCTGAGCTACCAGAGATTTTCTCATTAGATGTTCTTTCTGGCTACCGCCTAAGAATAGACACCAAAATCCTGCCAGCGAAGGTGGTGCCACGCCACCATCCATAGTGTGCTTCTTGGTGCAGGAATAAATTTTCGAAAAACTAATACGAATTGATTTATTACCCTTTTTTGCTGTTCCCCTCACCTATGCTAGCTACCGCTAGCAGTCTCATTCGACTCGTCGTTGTTCATGAAATCTGGCAACGTCTTAATATTTGAAATCATTGTTGGTGTAAGGATGGTACGAAATTTTTAAACATTGTTGCGCTATCACTTGGCCTGTCGTGCCTAAAACCATGCTACGCATTTGTGCTGCGGCATGTTAAAAATCCTTAAGACAATTTAACCCCATCTCTGGAGTACACGTCACGTTAGAAGCCTGATTGTAGACTTGTTCCTCTACAACTTACGCCCTACCCTTTCCATTTGTAAGCATGGCTGTATATAATCAAATAATTCATAAAGCATTTAAGTTGGCCAAATCGAAATTTATTGCTCTTTAAGCTATTTAAAAAGTACGCGTTACTTGTTGTAATGTTAGGGGGAGGGTTGGCTAAAATCTAAGCGCTGGTTGTGCGCTTGTCTTTGCCTCAAGATCTGAAATTTTTTTTTTATAATTCTTGCAATATTTATAATGCTTTGGAATTTGCTTGATGGAATTTGCAAAAATATTTCGAAATTTTTTGAGATTATTTGAACTTTATATTGTATTGAATTTACAATAGTTTAAAATATTTTTAAAATATTTATAAATAAAATTTTGGAAAAAAACCGACTAGTTATGCTACCTTACAGAATTGATAAAAAAACAATAATTTATAGGAGTTTTTTTATTGCTTTTGGTTCCCATGAGATTGATCATCTAAAGGAAAATTATTTTTACTATAGCACTCGTCTTTGAAGCAATAACTTTTAACGGAGATTGTTTTCTTTTTTAACTGCAACTGGAGCAGGTATGTAGTTGCTATATATACATTTTTAAGGGGTGTCCCAAAAGTAGCTGACATTTTCTTTTTTTAATAAAGCGCATTATTTTTTTTAAATGTCTGTGAGTAGTGAATTATTTGAATTATTTGAATTATTAGACAAGAAGGTTATTGATGAAATATAATAATAAAATAATGGCCACCTCGACCTTGCTTGCACATGCGAGACCTTTTCAAGAAATTTCCCATGAAATTTTGGCATAGTTCTTGATCTCGGCGATGGCCAGTTAGATTTCCTATTTTAGCTCAGAAACCGTTAGGGGTTAATTGGCATAGACCTTCCCTTTGAGGACAGCTCAAAAGAGTTAATCCAACGACTCATAGTGTAAGATTTCGTTCCCAGGGTAATCAAAATTCTGTAAACTTTGAAAAAATAAACATAATTTCGTTTGGTCTCTTGTTTTTTGTTGGAAATCGATGTGACTTTAAAACTCTAAAGATGAATTTTAAAAACACTGGGAGGAGGCTCAGTAGACTTGCCTGAAATTTTTTAAGTGTATTATATCTTACCAATTTGTAAGTTTGAATAGTATTAACTATGATTTTATAAGTTTTCTTAATTTTTTGATACCCAATGTATCTAAAAAAATACCACTACCAAAATATTAATAAAGCTCAAAATTAGTTAAAAAGTTTCCCAAAAATGCAATACATATTAGAAATCAATGAAGCTCTCAAACCTAAAACGAATTATTTTAGATTTTTTTTTTTGGACTTAGTAGGATTGCCCTAAATCAATGAAATAAATTATGAAATTTTACGATTTTAAAAAGAAATTTAATACTTATTTTGAATTTTGAAAAATCAAAATTAAAAACTTGACGATATATTCTGTGTGTACATTTATTTTTAATTGCTTTAAAATATTAAAATTAATTGCAAGGAAATAATATACGTAGATTTCTTCTTTTAACATGTCATTATTTAAAGCAACATGTTGTCTTAGTCCGTATGAGCAAAAATAATGCAAATATTAGTTACTCATTCCAGTACTTATATTAAATTAATAATTAACCCAATCATGCATGATAATTGTAACGATGTTATTATACAAAACTGAAAAATACATAGGATTATCGAACTTTTATGACTTTTTAAACATGTTATCAGTGTAGGAAACTCGATGGTACGACTCTCACTATGGTTTATTTTTGAAAAAAGTCTGTTATTAAACTTGCAAAATGTTAATATCTAAGAAAGTTTTTCGTCAGAGAAATATTCATATATAAAAAATTCGTGCACAGATTGAGGAAATATCAGCCAGTTTTTCATACTGTCCAATTTTAGACTTTAGTTGAATTCAGTTGAGTTTAAATCTACACCTTATTTTTTCGGTTTGTTTTTTAATTGACATAAACGTCTATTTCTTGATTATTTGAAAATGAAAAATTTATAATAATACAAAAATTTATTAAAATGTTGACAATTAATTGGTATATTTTATAGTAAAAAAAATTAAACGTGCGTGCAACATATCTTTATTGGCTCAGCTTGGCTAACCAGACTTTTTTGAGTCAATTGAAAGATTAGAATGTTTACTTTTTATTTATGAAAAAAAAATTACACATATTTCCACAATTGTTACTATTAACCGGGGCTCGAATTTTGATGA
This sequence comes from Dichetophora obliterata, assembly GCA_963920525.1. Lineage (NCBI taxonomy): Eukaryota > Metazoa > Arthropoda > Insecta > Diptera > Sciomyzidae > Dichetophora > Dichetophora obliterata. Next base: position 92,664,350 of record OY986437.1, read on the forward strand.
CCTAAAAAACTGTAAAAAATTACCTAAAAAAATTACAAAAATTACGTAAAAACTGCAAAAAATTACCTAAAAACGGACAAATTGACTAAAAAACCCCAAAAATTACATAACAAATAAACAAAAAATAAAGCTTTAAAAATAAAACATTACTAAACTTAAACTTTATTTTATATAATTTTTATTCATAGCGTTGCAGTATATTACAAGGTACTGTAATTATAATAAATTCAAAAAGTTATTTAAATTGAAGGAACGTCGTTTGTCTGCCAAATGTTTTTGTAAACAGAAAAACTTCTATCTACTTCTGCACTGACAAGAAGAACACATTTGAAAGACGATATGTCATCAGATGTAAGTTCCTCTTCTAATTTCATAGCATTAAAAATTTTACCCCCTAATATTTCAAAAATAGAACATAAAAATAGAGTTAATATAAACTAGCATATCCTGAGTTTTTATCTAACACTTCTATCTAAACTCAAGAAAGGGTACGTAGAAAGGTGAAACGAAGATATTCTTTTCTTAGAGAGGTAATGTTTTTTAATGAAAGGACTCTATTGCTAAAAGAATATGTTTAAAAATTTGCACTTTTACATTCCTTAGTAAAAAAAAAATCATTTAAAAATACAAAAAAAAAAAAAAAACGGAAAAATGCTCAAAAAATTAAAAATGTTCAAAAATGACAGTAAAATAACTTAAAAATCGCTAAAATGACCAAAAATTGCCCTAAACCTAGTAAAAATGTACTAAAAACTAAAACCGATAATAATGGATGAAAAATGACAAAAAAATGACTAAAAAATTTTCATATTTGGAATTCAGGAAACATTAATGGACGCTCTAAATAACCAGGAAATGTCTTAGAGCAGCAGAAAAAAGATGACATATCACCGAAATCCAAGCCCTGCTAATAAACAATTTTATTTTCCAACTCACGCTGCAAGCTATTAGGGGTCGTCCATAAACTACGTTACCAATTTAGAGGGGGGAGGGGTTTTGAAATGCACTACGATAAGTAACGGTAGGGAGGGGAGGTGTTTAGATATTGTAACGTTACCAAAAATTAAAAAAATCGACGAAAAACCTCTAATTAATAACACAATCATTTCAAAAATTTTTAACCTTACATGTTTATGTTTGATCGTCTAAATTGATGGTTAACTTTTGTTTCAACGATTTCTTCCACCACCTTTTCCCTCGACACAGGAACCTTTTGGTATTCTTTAACCATATCAGCACACGTCTGAAAAATTTGGGTCTTTGCTTTTGCACAAGGCTTTGACGTTAAGGCCTGAATGTTCTTTATCAAAGGAGATACCGTATGACATGTACTGTCCTTCTCAGAAAGAAGAAATCGGTTCAAGGTCGTGTCCTACATGCGGCTTGTATTTCGTTTTTAAAACTTCTATGAATTGCCATAAGTTTGTATAATATCGTTTACAATAAATCGGAATAATACTATTTAAATAAATCAATTTTCAGAAAGCATTAACACAAAAACACAGAACTTGATGCAGCTCGGGTGCAGCCTTTAAGGATACTCTGTCAAAGACCAGGTGAATTTCTTTGCGTTAGAAATGAGGATTCACCTGAACGGGTCGACATAGAATCCGATGAAAAATTCTATTTTGAAGAATCCTCAACAAAGCTACCAGCTTCTTCTATCCCAGTGATTGAGAGCATCAAATCTTGGATCGCAGATGGAATAGCTTTTACAGATGATATTAATTATTGATTTTTTTCCAATTGTTCCTTTAATGTATCTAGTCATACTAGTCACTAATACTAGTGCAAATTGTCAGAGCTAGTCAAAATATATAATCATTCGAATGAATTAATTTCATATGTCACGTTACTTTATGGGGGGGGGGGGGGTTGAGAAGCACTACGAAAAGTAACGCAGGGGGAGGGGGGGGTAAAAAAACGGAAAATCAGTAACGTAGTTTATGGACGACCCCTTAGCTATCAAGTGTTTCTTATATGCATATATCATTGCATAGCATTGCATACTTTTAGGGATTTATTAACTCAATCAAGTCAAACTCATTACACAGAGCCAAAACAACCTAATAAAATAGAAGAAAATCAATAAGATTTCTCTATGGTTTTCATCCAAGAAGATTGTCTTATTAAAACCATAGAGCAAATCTTATTAAAACTATGACCTTTTTTTATTAGGCAAAACACATAATTTTAAGAAAAATCTCATTGTTTTTTATAAGAACACTTTTAAAAACAATAAGAAACTCTTATCAAAACTTCTTGGTTTTTAAGAAGAAATCTTATAGATTTAATATGATTTACTTTTAAAATTTAATAAGGAGATCTTGTTGGACTTCTAATAGGACTTCTTTTTAAATTTTAATAAGGAAATATTTTTAAATCAAAACGGAATCTTATTAACCTTTTACCTAGAAATATAATTTTAATTGCCTGTAATATTAAATAAAAAGACATTTTGATGGTTTATTACAATTTATTAGAAAATAAAATTTGTATATGTATATATAAAATACATCTGTTAAAATATAATTTCACAAAAAGCAAAAAAAAAACCTTTGTATAACAAAATGACTTTGTCACCAAAATACCCAGCGCTGTCGAGACCTTCAAAGAAAGTGGCGGCATCCTCAATCTCCATTTTGTGTAGAACCTCCTTCGAGTTTACTCCATAAATTTTTAGTAAGTCGAAATTGAGTCACTCAAGCCCCACGACTGAAATATGGCTTGAGTTTCCAGAATTTCAGTCTCGTCAAAAACAAGTTCGGGAACATAAGTATCATTATCCATTATCACATATTTTTATTTTACTTTAAAAAAATTAAATCCATAAAATGCACATAAACTTCATGAATTCACTTCACAATTTCGACTGAAAGCTAAAGCAAAGAATAAGTAGCATTTTCACCGTTATTATCTTCTTAAAAGAGTGTTTAATAAGAAGATCTTATAAAAGCAGATCAAAAAGATTTTCTTATTAATTTAAGGTGGTCTTTTCTTAAGCTTTGGAGAGTGAAAAAAAGATTTTCTTATTAAAGTAAAGTATTAATAAAATTACCACATCAGTTCATTCATTTAATAAGAAATCTTATTAAAACATGTTTGATAGTAGTTGTAAATATTTAATAAGATTTTCTCTATGGAATTAAAAAGATTTCTCCATGAAAAAATTCTTATTATTTGGTAGTTTTAATAAGAAAACCTAATAAAATAGCTTAATTAGGTGATTGTAGCTCTTTGAAGCTCATGTAAAAAAAAAATATAGCAGTGAGGGGACTGCCGACCGAAGCGAAAACCTATATATAAAATATTAGTTTTCCCTGGAAGACGTTGTCCTGCCACGGACCGCCTTACTGCTATATAAGAATTTTCATGCTAATAGGGGGTTTCGGACTATCCTACATGTAGGATGGATTTGACAGGTCGGACGGACATGTAGGATGTGCAAAAGCTCATACTGCAGCCCGTCGTCCTACATGTAGGATGAAAATCAAAAAGTTCTAATTTCAGTCGGCATATAAAATTATAATTATTTTTGTTAAGAGCTTATAGCAAGTTATTAAATTTTTTATATATTACTGAAACTATTTCTTTTAAGCAAAAGTGTTACCATATCAAAAATACATATAATTAAAGTAATTTATTTAAATTATTTCATTATTGAACTAATATAAAAAATTAAAGCTTATTTATATCTATTTATATCATAACACTAACACAATATACATGTTCACCATATCTATATTGAGTTGTGTATTATAAATAGAATATTCTAAAATTAAGAAATATCTATAGCATATAAATTATATATAATTCATATAAGAAATTAATGCCAAACCGTTTAAAAATTGAATACTTAGGATAAGCAGACTTTAGTTATCCAATTACTACTGAAAATTTTAATTATTTTGTAGGTATATTACGTAATTCTTATTATATAAATGTACATAAATACTCTTTGAATTTCCTCAATGAGCTAAATTGTTCGTATATATTGAATATATATTTCCGATACGGTAACACTTTTACTAAAAACAAATAGTTTTACCGATATTATATATACTCTTTAATTCATATGTATAAACAGTTTTCTAAAATAGTTCGATGTCATATGCTGACTGTAGCTACAAATAAACATCTACAAAAAATTAAAGCTTACTGTACAACAATAACTACCAAGCAAATCTACAACAACAACGCAAAGATAATGACAAGATCCCAGCGGTTAGAGGGGATGAGCCGAATCGGCGGCGGAAAATATACAGAACTTTGCTTGCTATATATTCTGTTTGCCTGCTCTTATAAAAAATAAGAAGTTGTCATATGCCGACTGTAGCTACAAAAAAAGTCTAAAAAAATTCCAGCTAACTTTACAACAATTACATTTTCAATCTGCATCAACAACGCAGTGATAATGGTAAGGTTCACAGCGGTTGCGCAACGTTAGACGTTAAAATAAACCGCATTTTACTTTCTATGTACTATGTTTTTTGTTTGCCTGGTAGCAAAATCTCAAGTGGTGGAATGGCAAAATTAGACAAGGTAGTGTTAGGGTGGAGAGCCGGTGACCAAACTGTCAAAACGAAGTTGACATTTCACACAAAATCTGCAACCAATGAGAATGCAATATGAAAGCAAAAATTGGCCAAAATACCAAAACGGCTGCGTTTGACAGTTATGGTCACTAAGAAAGCGAACACATCCAGCCCTAACACTACCTTGTCTAGTTTAACTATGAGTGGTGGCGTCAAAAAAGATTTCACGGCCAGTCAAACAAACACCAAATATCAAAAATTTTAAATTAATTTTATTTTAACTTACAGCAACTCTACGTATACATTGAAAAAACAGTATCATTCAAAGCTTCGCAGCGAAGCAAAGGGAGGGGAAAAACGATGCGTCAGCAGAGGAACTTATTGATGGTTGCTTGCTACATTTACTGAGCGCCTTGTAGTCAATATCCAGGGGCCTCATTTAAAAACCTACTCGCTGTCTGTATTGGTGAAGAGAGTTACTCGCAAAATGACGATGACGATAACGCAAATCAAAGATTTACCCTCTACCAAAATCGTTCAACGCGCCTAAAGAAGTTTTCACTTCAAAAAAAAATTGAAAGTGCTTGAGTTTGTGTGTGCGTGTGTGTGTGGTCCAACGATCTCCCGGTGCATCAGCAAGTGCAGCAAAGTTAAATTGGCTTTATTTGTTGGTGAACGTCCTCCAAGCACCACCAGCAGCAGCACAAGTAAGTGCAGCGCAAATTTCTTGCTAGCCAACATCATCCAAGTGCCATCACCAGCAGCACAAGCAAATGAAGCGCAAATTCTCCTCTTTCAATTTATTTAATTCACGCCGGAGTATAATGGCAAAAATTTGTCTCTGCGCTTGAGACATGCTGAAATGGTGCTTCTGAAATATTGGAGAGTTGACCAGTCAATTGAATTGTGCTGCACTTGCTGGTGCTGCTCGTGGTGACTCTCGGAGAACGTTGACAAGCAAAAGAATCAGGAAATTTGCGCTGCACTTGCTTGTGCTGCTGGTGATGGCACTTGGAGGATGTTGGCTAGCAACAAATTTTGCTCTGCACTTGCTGGTGGTGGCACTTGGAGGACGTTCGCCAGCAAAGAAAGCCAATTTAACTTTGCTGCACTGGCTGATGCACCGGGAGATCGTTGGCCCACACACACGCACACACAAACTCAAGCACTTTCGTTATTTTTTTTTATTATTTTGTTATTTTTTAAGTTTACAATATTACAAGTTTACGAAATAAGTTGCAAGTACAAGCACTCGAATTAAATATGTCACAAATTGAAAAAATGGAAATTAAATCATATATTGTATTTGCGCTAAAACACGACCGAAATGCGAAACGTCAAAATTAGTGATTTCCAAAATTTCATCGTCCATTTGACACAGCAAAAAAGACAAATTAATTTCAACACACACAAATTTTATTCAACCTGATATTTTCTATCCTACCACGACTGAAAAGATTACTTTTGACACTTACCCTTTACAAGTAGGTTACACGAGACAGTACTGTTAAGACAGTCACAACACATTCACAAATTTTTACCCACACACACTAACTTTTGCTACTTACTGTCTGCTCTACTGTCTTAAGTTTTTTGTAGACAGTTGGCGGGGCAGTAGCTAGGAAAGTAGAATGATATTTAGCATATCAAGTGACAGAATACGTGAAAATTTAATAGAATTAATGGAAAATTTGCAACACTTTGGCGTACTCGTAGTTTTAACAAAAATTTTCTTCATAAAATAGAAATTTTTTACTATTTTGTCTACTGTCTTGCCAACTGTCTTACCAACTGTCTGTACTCTTTTTCACAGGCACGAAGTTTGACAATTAAAACGTATTTTTCACTGTCTTAACAGTACTGTCTCGTGTAACACCCGTATTATGAAAAAATTTATTAATAAAACAATGATAGTTGACAACTCTAAAAAAGCCACTGACAAATACAACAAGTGTGAAAATTGTCAAACTTTTTTTGACGATATATAATAAAATAAGAGCATGCATGTAATTATTTGAATGTTCAAGATTTTCCTTTATCACAACTTAAAGATTAAAATGTTAAAACACTCAATCCATACATTATTTTTCTTGTTTACAAACGAAGTTCCAGCAGAAAAAAGCAGAAAAAGAAGAAGATCGTTCATTTTTAAATCTCACCATAAATAGCGGCTGTTTGAGTAAAAGCAAATTTTTCAAAAATGTTGACAAATACAACAGCTGAAGAAATTGCCAAACTTTAAAAGCATATATAGACCAATATAAAGCGAATTAATAATAAGTTTTGGTTGCAAACATCTTACTGCAACCTAACTTAAGTATTTATATACTAACAAACAGATTATATGCATTAATTTCAGGAGCTGCCAAGTGATTTCTTTGTGAGCTTGCGGCCGATTAAGAACAAGAGTGACGATCATTGTTGACTTTTCTTATGCACAAATACATGCAAACATTTTTTGAGGTTTCTAAGTTTCCTATCTTGTTATCTTTGCTGTCTGTATTGATGACGAGAGTTCCTTGGAAAAATACCATGACGCAAACCAAAGATTTACCCTCTACCAAAATCATTCAACGCGCCTAAAAAAGTTTTCGCTTCAAAAATATCAACTAATTGTACCATTTTATTTATTTGATTATTTCATAACATATGTAGATTAACAACAAAAAATTAGAAAACAGTTAGCAAACTTATTTATTTTGAAGTTTTCTTTCTGTTAATATAGTGAAAATAGTTACGTATAAACTTTAAGCATAAATTGCTTAGTGACGAGGTATTACAAAATGGACATGATATATCAAAATTAATTATATTTTTAAAAGAATCTTATTGCTCAATGCGAAAATCAGCTTGCTTATCCTTTGACACTAATCCACGTAACCTTAAGTCTATGCCTCTCTTCCACCACAACTTTCACCGCACCGACTACGAATGCAGTAAACCTGCAACCAGGATGCTTCGTGTAACCAACAATTTGATCAGCGAATCCAATTTTCATCTGAGCAGATCTGGACTCCGAAATGCCCTTCTTAACTCCAACGCTACTTCTTCTTAACTCCTACGCCACTTTTTCCACCTCTCTAATGATTTTCTTAAAATTAAGAAATGGTACATATTATAATTAATGATATTTGTAAGTGCCCTTTATTACTTTTCTTCTCGTATTTTGTTTTTGACGTTTGGCGTGTTCTTAAAATTACGTCATTCAGGTGAGGAAAAAACAAGGAAAAGAGAGAAGAAAAAAAAAATAATAAATAAATAAACCCTGTTACAATAAGCTAAGTTTTTAGTTGATCAGCTTGTACTAAGCTTAACGAATAAATAAATAAATACCTCCTATACAAAATCAGATGCAAAACGATTATAGATCCAGGGGAGGTACCCCTCGGGTTCCATTGATTTTGAAATTTTTCAGCACACATAAATAACTTAATTTTTTTAGTCTTTTGACAAGATTCGTTAAGATCAGCAAACATTTGTATGTACTTACTTACTTACTTAGTTGGCGCTACAACCGTATGTCGGTCTTGGCCTCATCTAAGAATTTGCGCCAGCCATTTCTGTCTTTCGCTTGCTGGCGCCAGTTGGAAATTCCAATCTTCGTCAGGTTGTCCTCTACTTGGTCTTTCCAACGAAGATGCGGTCGTCCTCTTCTGCGTTGACCGCCGCTGGGTACCGAATCGAATGTTTTCTTCACTGGAGCATCGTCTTTCATGCGCTGAACATGACCAAGCCAGCGAGGCCGCTCGATTTTAATGCGCTTGACTATGTCGATGTCAGCGTACAGCTCATACAATTCATAATTCCACCATATTCGGTACTCGCCATTGACGCAGATTGGTCCGTAGATCTTACGAAGAATCTTTCTCTCGAATGCTCCTAAATTCTTTTCATCTAAACTGCTCAGCGTCCAGGTTTGTGATGCGTAAAGTAGGACGGGCATGATGAGCGATTTGTAGAGCGTGATTTTCGTTCGTCGAGAGAGGGCTCTGCTTCTCAATTGCCTACTGAGCCCAAAATAACACCTGTTGGCAAGAGTTATTCTTCGTTTGATCTCAATGCTGATGTCGTTGGTTGAGTTAATGCTGGATCCCAGATAAACGAAGGTTCTTCACAACCTCGAATGAGGTATTGTCAACGGTAACGTGGGTTCCAAGACGCTGGGACTGTTTGTTTGTTGACACCAAGTATTTCGTCTTATCTGCATTCACTGACAGACCCATTCGACTTGACTCTCTTTCTAATCTGGAAAATGCTGCACTGACTTCGCGCGTATTATGGCCAATGATATCGATGTCATCAGCATACGCAAGCAGCATAACACTCTTGTAGAATATTGTGCCACTACGTCTCAGATCAGCAGCTCGGATGATCTTTTCCATCATTAGGTTGAAAAAGTCGCACGATAAGGAATCACCTTGTCTGAAACCTCGTTTGGTAATAAATGGTGGGGAGAGGTCGTTCCCGATTTTAACTGCGCTGCTGGTGTTGCTCAGTGTCATCCTGCAAAGTCGTATTAGTTTTGCAGGAATACCAAATTCAGACATGGTGGAATACAGGTGCTTCCTTCCTTATTGGGCTTTCGAAGGCGGCTTTGTAGTCGACAAAAAGATGGTGGTTGTCAACTTGTTTTTCTTGAGTCTTCTCCAAAATTTGTCGTAGCGTGAAAATCTGGTCGATGGTGGACTTTCCAGGTCTGAAGCCACACTGATAAGGTCCTATCAGTTCGTTTACAATGGGCTTCAATCTTTCACATAAAACGCTCGATAGAACCTTATATGCGATATTAAGAAGGATCGCCTTTCTTGTGGATTGGGCAGAACGCACAGAGATTCCAATCGTTCGGAATGCATTCTTCCGACCATATTCTGCATAGAAACTCGTGAATGCATTTAAGTAGAGCTTCACCTCCGTTGTTAAACAGCTCAGCAGGTAAGCCATCAGCTCCCGCGGCTTTGTTATTTTTAAGCCGAGCTATAGCTGTCAGAACTTCATCATAGTCGGGCAGTGGAACCTCAACGCTGTCATCCAAAATTGGGGTTTCCGGAATATCATCTCTATTGGCGGGATTGTTGTCAGCGTCGCCATTACAAGCGTAGAGAAGTGTTCCCTCCATAACGTCAGTGTACTCTGGACATCTGTCACTAGATTCCCGTTTTCATCCTTGCAGGAAGAGGCCCCTGTTTTAAAACCATCGGCAAGGCGTCTTATTTTTTCGAAAAATTTTCGGGCCTCATTCCTGTCACCATACATCTCAATCTTCTCCTGCTCGCGCTTTTCTGCCTCTCTTTTTTTCCGCTTGAAAATATGTCTCTCTTCCCTCCTCTTTTCTTTGTATCGCTCCTTAGCAGCGCGCGTTAAAACCGACTGCAGGGTGGCTTTGTAGGCGGCGTCTTTCTCTGCAGTGGCGTCGCGACACTCCTGGTCGTACCTCTGGTTTCGGCGAGGGCGGTGGTAGCCAATCACCTCTTCAGCAGCCGAACGCATGGAGTTGGAAATGTGTGTCCACTGCGCGCATATATCATCGATTGGAGGAGTGCTTTGAAGCAGGAGTGAGAGTCGAGTGGCGAAAGCATCGGCTGTCTGTTTCGCTTGCAGCTTGTCGACGTCTAGCTTTCTCTGTGTAGGGTTGCGTGTATTCTTAGCTGCGCATAGACGTGTACGGATCTTGGCTGCAATAAGATAGTGATCCGAGTCAATGTTTGCACCACGGATCGTGCGTACATCCAATACACTGGAAGAGTGCCTTCCGTCGATCAAAACGTGATCAATTTGATTTTTTGTTTTTTGATCAGGGGACAACCAGGTAGCTTTATGAATATTGAGATGCTTGAATCTAGTGCTACTTACGACCATGTTTCGTGCTGCGGCGAAGTCAATCAGCCTCATTCCGTTATCGGAGGTGTTGTCGTGGAGGCTGAACTTTCCGACTGTTGGACCAAAAATATTTTCCTTGCCTACCTTAGCGTTGAAGTCACCAAGCACGATTTTTACGTCGTGGCGGAGGCAGCGCTCGTAAGCATTTTCAAGGCGCTCGTAGAAAATTTCCTTGATCTCATCGTCCTTGTCGTTCGTTCACAGGTGTGAATCGCAGGACGTGGGGCCGTAGTCTCTTGCCAACTACAAATCCGCATCCAAACTCGTGCTTCTCCGCATGGCCGCTGTAGTAGATATCACAGGGTGCATGCCGAATGCAACCCTGTCCCTTCCATCGCATTTCTTGGATAGCAGTGATATCAGCTTTGTATCTTTCCAAGACATCAGTCAGTTGGATAGAGGCACCTTCCCAATTCAGGGTTCGGACATTCCAGGTGCATATCCGTAAATCATTATCAGTTTTTCGTTTGCGGTAGTCGTCATCAGATTTGGGGATCATTTTTCTTCCATTCTTGTTTGTTTTCATTGAAATTGGTTTTTACGGATGGGCTTCAAACCCGACGCACAACCTATTTTAAGCCTAGGGAGGCCCGCCGCTCAGATTAGCCGACAAACTAACGGTTGTCAGTTTTGACGTTGCCCAGGAAACACCACGTGGAGGTTTGAGTCGACTTGAGACGATTTCACAAAGATTATGCTGGCCTCGCCAGGTTGAGACAGTCAGACATGTTACATTGTTCCATCGCCCCCAGTTTCCCCAGTTTCCAATTTGTATGTACCTCCCATTAAAAAAACATTTAAAAATTCATACAGGTTCAAGGGGTAACCCTAGGGACGGTCCGATTTCAACCATTTTAGAAATTTTTCTTAATTAGCTTAAACGTATTAAGCACACATAATTTCATTATAATAGGAGCACTCCTTCTATTTTATAGGGACTAATTAATTCAATCAAGTCAAAGTCATTTGGTCTAAAAATCGCAGTGTTTTTGTAAATTGTGAAAATTTTAAGCTAATTCAATCAATTTTAACCCTGGAAGGACATGTTTCGTCGAATCGACGACGCATGGTCACATTTCATCGTTTTTCTTTCTTGTTTTTGTTTGTTTTGTTCTCATTTGTCGTATAGCGTAAATCATAGTCTAGCTGTTGGTGTGCGCAAACTCACAGCCAAATAAATAGTGTGTAGGTATGATTTTTAAGAATTGGCGTCGACGAAACGACGAAGCATGTCTTTTGTGTGGCTTTTGAATTTTTTTATGTTATTCTTTTTATATGAAAATTATCACGTTTTCTGTTATATCAGATTTGTACAGTTAAAACGCAAATTGTGCAGCAAAAAATTAATAAAATTTGAGGGAACAGAAAAATTTCTGTCAATTTGTGATGATAACAATGAATTAGACGATGAATTGGATTGCAACAACGATAGATTAGGTTCAGAGGACTGTCAAAATAATCTGGACAACGACTTGAACGATGAGCCCTACAACAATAATGAGTAGACTGGTCAAGAGGACCCTTTAAATGAAAGCTTTGAAGATTAAAGCTCGTCAGAGGATTCAAGTATCTTGGACGAAGACGATGTACCGCTTGCTTGCGTCAATACATTTGACCAAATGTGCAGCGTTATGTGCTGTTCACTAACAGATAGCCAATATTTCAATTCTATGGTTTTCTGAATATGGCTTTCATTAATGCTTTATTATCTATGCGAACAGCATGTTCCAAGCAAATCAAAAGACCTTCAATCGGGCTGGCTCAACTCTGGATAACCAATGTTAGTCGTTTCGACCAACACTGCTCAATTTTTTGCTTACAGACTTTTTTTCGCTCATCTGATGTGTTCTCTATCCATATCGTAGTAACCACATTAGTTGTTAAGCTGCTCTCGTTGCGTTCGGACGTATTTGCCTTTCTAATTGGATGGGGTGAATCTCTTTATAAATGTAGTGTTAGTCGAAGCGACTAACATTGGCTTTAACGTAACTTTTTATACCCCCACGCGTATTGCGCAAGGGCTATTTTAACTTTGTCACTCCGTTCGTAATGCTTATAAGGAGATATTTTTTGATCAGCATCACCTCCTGAGTCGATTAAGCCATGTCGGTCTGTCCGTCTATCCATTTGTCTGTCTGTCGACACGATTACAGCCATAATTTTTAAGCTCTCATAATGAAATAAAAGACATATGCTTATATTAAAAAAACGAAGATAACATTCGGGAATGAGCAAAATCGGATGAACACCACGCCTACCTCCCACAAGAAGTGACTTTATCAAAACGGTATCTCTTAAAAAGCCACAAAAATAAATATATGAACTTGGAATTTTGCACATTAGCTTTGGAGTGAAATATTCACCACATATTTAAAATTTGTCAAAATTGGATGAAAACCACGCCCACCTCACATACAAAGTGGCGTCATTATATTACAAAATCTTCATTAATTCAAAAAAATTATGGATTTAACTTGATATTTTACACATAAGCTTTGATAATTAGGATGAACTCTGAGTTTAAAATTTTATATATTTGGATAAAAACCATGCTCCATAAAAGTGACATCAAAATTAAACAGCATTGACAACTTCGTATATACTAAAATACGGATGTGGGGGTATTTTAAATTCGGTTAAGTCGAAGTTTATTCCTTTGTTGTAGGAATATAGTGTTTTGGCTCTAAGTTTTTTATAGTGGTGCAGCGAATTGTGCCTCTTGTGCTAAACAATTGATTTAAACTTTTTTATACTAATAATAATAAATAATGTTTTATTCGTATAATGATAGAAGAGCCTTTTAAGTTTTTTATGTTTATTTACTATTTTTTTTTTCAATAATCTTATGTGGTATATCTCAAACTGATAAAATAAGTAGCTTATAAAAAAATTTAAAAAATAAAAAAACAACAAAGACCAATATTAATGTTTTTTTATTTATAGTAGAATATACATAGTTTTTCTATTTTCAAACGCTTTTAATGTATTTTATGTACTAGCAGCTCTTCTAAAACGAGTTTTGATGCGTGTTAGTCGAATCGACTAACATTGGCTATAACGTATTAGATATATGATTGGTTATCCAGGGTTAATGAATATAACAATTTTCACTTATTAAAGTTCAATTATACGAGTATAATAGGATACGGATTCCAACTTTGCTGACAGCGGTGCGAAACAGCATCAATAGTGTATGTCTGGCCAATGATCTAAACCCTCCAGAATTAAATTTTGAGTAAAAGACGAAAATATGTTTGAAAAATGGCGGAGTCGATTCGACGAAGCATGACTTTTATGTACAAAAAATAAGCATGTCCTTCCAGGGTTAAATTGTTTGAAACACTTTCTCAGTACTGATCGTATCACCATATTTTGTATTATAATTTGTACGATAATTTATTTTTAGTGTCATTTATCACTTTGTGTCTTAGAATCATATCTTTAAATTTGTGCCTGTTGTGCAAAAATTATTTATTTGGTGTAAATGTACCATTCGATTTGTTACCGTTCTATTTCACGGCCATACAAAGGGTTAAAGCTTAAAAATAATTGTTTAAAGTTAAATATACAAAAGAAATAAAAGGTTTACCTCTCATACTGGAAAATACATATTAATTTGAATTTAGACATGTTTTGGTTACTTTTTTTATCACATAGCTAACACTTTGGTGACCTCTGCTCCAGGCAGTATTTTTTTTTTTGTGTTGCGAACAGTTATAGGTATTCAGCAGCTTAGAAGACTAAATATAATTGTTCTTAACCTTTATAATCGAAAAAAAATCAAAATCTTCTTCCAAATTGGCCTCATCTTCACTTTCACTAAGCGATATCTCTTTTAGCCATTCTGTTATTTGATTTTCAGAAGTAGTTATCTCAAAAAACTATAAAAAATATAAACACAGCTTAGATATTAGCAAAAAAACAAAAACAAACTCAAACACGAATACACAAAAAAATTACATTAAACGCTTAGCATCGCCTCACAGGCGACTTGGGTAACTAAAGGGTTATGTTGATTGAAGAAAACGGGCGATAACACAGCTGAGATCAACTATTTAAATTGTTTTTTGACAAATTTATTTTTGAAAATAGTTTTAATTAATTTATTAAATGACTCATTAAGAACAATAAGTTAATTTTTTATATGAACTTATTTCGAAATAGAGCAAAAAAAAAACAAATAATTTTTTAAATTTTACAATTCGCTCCCATTTTTAACATCACGTAATACATATTATCCAAGGATAACGCCCACATTTTCACACTTATTCAGAAATATACATAAAAAAATACAAATATACTCAACCAAATAAATTAACTCCAAATAAAGCGCAAAACAAGTTAAACACTCCCTCGAAATAAAGAGAAAAAATAAACAAAAAAAGAAATAAACCTAAACAGAAACTTCAGAGCTTCCAGCCGCAAAGGCACTTCAACTGAACACGCCCCACGCTGCTGTTAAACCAAACACAACAACATAACAAAACAACTACAACCTTGTTGCTGTATTTATTTATTTCATCCAAGACAAGCTGCCAACCAACCCCCACCACCTTCATCCAGCACCTATCGACATCCACACCAAGTATAAGAGTCAAAAGCATATCGTTTTATATTGTTCAAAGCTTCTTTAGAGAAGGAATCCTGTAAAATGCATACGAATTTAATAAGGATTTTTCGCGTTTCCTCTTTTTCTTTATCAAAAAGTTTCTCTCTTTCACTCTTCCATCTCTGTGGTAGTGCTTGCTTTTGGGCCAACTAAGAATATTCTTTGGTAGTATTTGGGCAACGTTTTGTTGGCAACTTATTCCTTCATACGCTGCAATTGTAGGTAATTCTTTTTCCCTATAAATTTTCAAAATGTTTTCCATGTCTCGCAAATTCTCAACAACTTTATCCATTAATTAAAAATTTTCCACTTTTCTTTGGTTTTTCTGTGGCCGTCTTTGGAGTGCTACACTCGCGTTATTTCTGGAATTTCGCTTCAACTTTCAAGATGGTATTAAAAACCATGATATTATTTGCATAAAGTTTTCACCTTGCTTGTTCTCATCAAGCTGTGGTATTTTCTTAGAATAGCTGTTGTATTGTGTTTATTTCTTCTTTGCTTTTTTTTATATGTTTGAATGTTTCGTTGATAAAAATAGTTTCCACAACTTGGTAGAAATTGATAGACTCTCTGAAGATGTTTTTCAAAGTGTTTTGTTTTTACTATAAAATTAAATTAAAAAAGTATGCTCCAAATAATGGCAAAGTGCATATCCAATAAACTCTAGTTATACGATTGATTTGTTGAGAGAATTTATTGTTAAGATGCCATCTAAATATCATAAGCATAACATGACTATCTTTGGTCTTTTAGCAATATAAGCTTGGTAAAACGAGACTAATAAAAAACTTAAACTATTTGCAATTATTTAATTACACTAGTGAACAATTTGGAAAAAAATGGGATTGCTAGTTCGATTGAGTATTGTTTTTATATAATAAAAATCATTTAAACTTTTCCAGGCTGGTTCGGATTTTTTTTAGAAGTATATTTCATTTGTACTAATTTGTCGATTTTTGTAGAAATTTTCTGAATACTACATTTGTGAAAGAGTTAAATATATAGCGCTTTTTACCATTTCCCCATTTAAAGTACGCAAAAATATAACTTTGATGTAAATTTTGATTTATTTTTTCCGTTGTTGCTAAAAAAATATTTTTACGAAAATTTAAAGGGGCAAAGTATGCTTGTAGTAGGTTGGATACTTTACTTATTGCGGTTTTAGTGAAAGATATCAAAATTACCTGCACCAAAAATTCACAAGTTCACCAAAAAAAAAAATTCTAGTACGTTCTAAGCAAAATCTAAAAGTCCCTAAATCACAGTTTTAGGTTTTAATAAGATTGTAAGACTGTAAACTCTTTGCCATAAGTAAAATAACGGAAATAACGTTAACTAAGAAATGTCAAAATTAAATAAAAATAAAAACAACGAAGACTTCGCGCTTGTAAAAATAACTAACTGAAACCCGGCACGTTGCTGCCACGACCCCGTTGCCAAACTTCCGTAAAATGTTATCAGTGAAACGGCACGTATAAATTGTGGTCGAATACCGAATTCCGAGGCTGTAACTCCAAAAATATTCAAAATCGCAGTTTTGGGTTGTGTGGAAGGGGCCATGCTCCCTTATCTAAAGCCCGTAAAATTTTATCAATGGACTTGTAAAATGTGGTCGAAAACCGAATTCCAAGGCTTTGCGACCTATAACTTAAAAGCTATTCGATATCGTAAATTTGGCTTGTGTGGGAGGTAATTTTGACTATTTTCACTAAAACCGTAATAAGTAAAGTATTCAACAAACCACAAACGTACTTTGTACCTTTAAATTTTCGTAAAAATATTTGTTTTAAAACAAAGAAAAACAGCGCCAAAATATACATCTAAGTTATATTTTTGTGCTCTTTAAAATGGGGAAATGCAAAAGAAATGGTATTTTTAAACTCTTTCACAAATGCAGTATTCAGAAAACTTCTACAAAAATGGTTAGATCAGTATAAGTGATAGCTGAAATGAAAAACATATATGTTTCATTTGCAATTATGTTTAAAATTCGTAATATAAATAAAACTTTTGAAGTTATGGGATCATAACTGGAGACATATTTTTCAAAACTTAAAAAACCGAAAAATCCCATAAAAAAAACTTGGAAAAGTCTTACCAAAAGTCTAAGCCTAATGTTGTGAAAAATCGTACTAGTTATGAATTTAACTAATTATTACACTAGTTAAAATAAAACTAGTCAAAAAATACTAGATGCTTAACTAGTCAAATCTTACTAACCTAAAAGTTACTAGATAAGTTACTCTCTGTATTCCAGCTCAAAAATACAAAAATACAAGCTGTTTTTTATAAGTCGCATTTTGACTAGTTAAAAAATACCAACTGTTTTTCTAGCTCATGGCTTAGTAGTCATAAATGCATTAGCTTCTTTGCTAGTTACAAACTCGCTTGTTCTGCATAAATTTGTAAACATTAAAAATATTGAATTTCTAGTTGTAAAAACAGTAACAATTAGGGATGTGACGGATGTAATTTTGCGGATGCAGTTCTGTAAAGAGTGGATGCTGATGTTTTTAATTAAATTATAAATTTATTTTTTATAATTGCTAATATTTATTTTTTTGAAGTAAAAGTCTTTTTAAGAGGCAGTCTGGTTCTATTTATTTCAAAAAATCCATTTTCGAAAAAACCCTTTTTTCATATTAGATACCATTAGGAATAATATATAACATATTATTGTTTGGATGCTGATGTTTTTAATTAAATTATAAATTTATTTTTTATAATTGCTAATATTTATTTTTTTGAAGTAAAAGTCTTTTTAAGAGGCAGTCTGGTTCTATTTATTTCAAAAAATCCATTTTCGAAAAAACCCTTTTTTCATATTAGATACCATTAGGAATAATATATAACATATTATTTATGCCACCGAGATGGAGAAACATTTGTTAGATAATTTTTAAGTAGGCGCGTCCAGATGGCATCCATGGCAACAAATACTTTACGTAACCGTTTTTTTCGAAACAACGCTTTTCAACCTCGTTGCCGGTATTACGAAAAACTGTTCAACCGATCGAACTAAAATTTTGAATATTATTTTACATATTAGCTGTTCAGAGCACAAGTTGCATAAGTCAATTTTTTAGAGAAATTCAGTTAAGTACGATGAAGTGAAGAGGAAAATGTAACCTATTTATGAGTACGGGCTAGAAACTTCTAGCTTACGGAATCTCTGAACAAAATGCATTAGTTTGTTATTGCTCTGACAATTAACATTATTTTTTCAGAGCACAAGTGGCGTAAGTCCATTTTTGGTAGTTTTTTTTTTTTTTTTTTTTTTTTTAAGATCAAAGAACCAAGGCATGCGCCTTATACAAACAAGGTTTGGTCTTTGACCTGAAAGGAAAGGGATAGATTACTTAGAGGAATTGATTGGAACTATACGTGAATTATTGATTAGAGGAAACAACTGCGAAAGACAATTTGAATTGCTTTTTAACCGAGGCTAGTGTTATGCCTTAACCTCGGCAAGCATTTCAAGCCCTTAGTTGTTCCATTCCTTCACATTTTCCACAATTTAGTTGTGGATTTTTAGTTTTCCATAATTCTTAAATGTAGGACAAAGAAAGAACAAAGAAAGTGAAAAGAACCATGCCTGAGCCCGGATTCGAACCAGGGACCTTTGGGTTGAGAGTCTAGCGCACTCTCCACTAGACTACAAAGGCCGACAAAGTTTCGAACATTTAGAAAAATTCTTAAGATAAATTCCAAGTACTCAGTTTTGCTTATAAGCTAGCTCAAGAGCATAATTCGAGCTATCCAAGTCGTAAAAAATAAACTAAATAATACACAAAAATTATGCAGAATATTGCATATTAGTAAAAACATTTGGGCTTGCGCCACTGAAAAATTTTTTAAATTTCTCATTTCCGCGGTAGGAATCTAACAGAAGATATTTTTCACGAATTTTTTGATAAGGAATGGCAGCATTTTTACCTAGAAGTTGGATAAAACCACCCCTTAGCGATTATCTCCACTATTAATGGAGATATAAAATGAATGAACTTAAGCCACTTGTCCTCTGAAAATTTTTTAAAATTCCTCCTTTCCGCTGTAAAAATGTAATGGAAAATATTTTTAAGCATTTTTTGATGAGGAATGACAGCATTTTTACAAAGAAGTTGGATAAAACTAGCCATTAGCAATTATCTCCATTATTAAGGGATATATAAAAGTAATGGTCTTACGCCACTTGTCCTCTGAAAATTTTTTAAAATTTCTCCTTTCCGCTGTAAAAATGTAATGGAAATTGTTTTAAGAATTTTTTGATGAGGAATGACAGCATTTTTACATAGAAGTTGGACAAAATTATCCCTTAGCTATTATCTTCATTATAAAGGGAAATGTAAAATGAATGGTCTTACGCCACTTGTCCTCTGAAAATTTTTTATAATTTGTTATATCCGCTGTAAAAATTTATTGGAAAATATTTTTAAGAATTTTTTGATGAGGAATGTCTCGTGTCTTGCTTGTCGTTGGTTTGAGTTTTCGATTTACAACATTAGGCGGTTAGTAATTTTTATTATTTAGAAACAATACTAAATAAAACTAGTGGTATCGGTATCGCCGTGCAAAAATGCTTTTTATATAAGTTATATAAACGATTGGCTTGTTATGTGCCACGAAAATAAAAAAAGAGATCTTAAAAACTGTGTCTAAATAATTATTATTTCTAGAGATACAGACTAAATATCTTCAGAAAACTAGTTTATTGACCCACTAGTAATACTAAAATTTTGCCTTGACTAAAAATGTTGATAATATATACAAAAATTAATTTGCATGTTAATTTCACATCGGGAGTTTAAGTAAAAAAAAAAATGGTTTTTTAACATATGTTTATTGCGTTTATATTTTGTGTGGCGCTGAATTAGGTGTGAATAAAAAAAAAGTAAAAATCGGGCCACATCATAACTCGGTGCTAGATCGAAAGAAAATAATAAAAAAATTCATTCGAAAATAGACCCTTTCGAAAATGGAAAATGTTATGAAAATATGGAAAATTATAAAGCGTGGAAAAAAAAGTTAAAAAATTTGCGCTATTTCTGACCCTTTTGTTGCGTATAAAAACTAGACACATGATATCTAAATGTTAAAAAACGATTTTGAGACGAATTAAAACGGGATTTGAAGGCAATAAATGTTATTTTTAGGTGCTTCATCAAGTCATTTCGAAAAGTTCGATCCCTCTCTTAACACGTTGACTGCCGCATAGAAAAAAAACAGACATCACCATAGTGCTAAAAGTGTTTTTTTTTTGTGTCAAAGTGATGTTTATGCTTATAATTGTTATACTATGTCTTTTGTTTTAAATTTGTGTTGTTTTTTATGTGTTTTAGAGCGTGACCACTGGTGTGTGACATGGCCCCTCATACAAACTTACTTTAATGTAGTGCCATGTTATCCAGCGGTGGTCTCAGCAAACCACGTAAAAAAATTTCTTAACAAAAATACCTACACGTGGTGCACATGGCCTCTTATGAATATTTTGTGTGACCCACCGGTGGGTCACATGGCAGCGAACGTGTTATATATATATATATATATATATATATATATTAGGTCGGGTTGATTTAAAAATCGCCCATTGCTCAGTTAAAATCGTATTCTAGGGATCAAAATAAGAAACTTTGCCCGGGGAACTATACCTCTAAGTATGATCGACCCCTTCTAACTTTGGAGGGCCATCCACCCATGCCAGTGGCACACCCCAGAGGGATTTTTCAAAATTTGACCCTACGGAAAACTGTATATATATATATATATATTAGGGCGGGTCAATTTGTATGGACGAATTTTTTGGAGGTCTGGCTCAGCGAAATTCGTAAAATACATGTAATTTCAAGACTTTTTCTCCACTACAGCATATACAAATTCTGAAAAAAAGCTGTGCGGACTTTCGTAAATAGATTTTGTTCTCAATTATAAAATATGAATGTATGAATGTATGTGTATGAATCTATTTACGAAAGCCCGCACAGCTTTTTTTCATAATTTGTATATGCTGTAGTGGAGAAAAAGTCTTGAAATTACATGTATTTTACGAATTTCGCTGAGCCAGAATTTGACCCGCCCTAATATATATATATATATATATATATATTAGGCCGGGTCAATTTGTGGAGAGGCAAAAATATCGCCCATTGCTCAGTGAAAATCGTATTCTAGGGATCAAAATAAGAAACTTTGTCCGAGGAATTATAGCTCTAAAACGAATTCTAATGCCCCATCTTTTATATATATATATACATATATACAAAATAGCATTGTTTGCACTTCCTAGGTTACAATATCTCAATAACCAGGTGAGATAGGCCAAATCTGAAAACAAATTTAGATTAAGATCAAATTTCGATAAATATATATATATATATACAAATATAGATTAAGATCAAATTAAGATAAATATATATATATATATATATATATATATATATATTATATATATATATATATAAATATATATATATATATTTATCTAAATTTGAATTTATTATTAAATATATATATAATATATATAATATATATATAATATATAAATATATATATTATATATATATTTAATAATAAATTCAAATTTAGATAAATATATATATATATATTTATCTTAATTTGATCTTAATCTAAATTTGTTTTCAGATTTGGCCTATCTCACCTGGTTATTGAGATATTGTAACCTAGGAAGTGCAAACAATGCTATTTTTGGTTATATATTAGGGCACATATATATATATATATATGCCCTAACATATAACCAAAATCTAAATTTGATTTCAGATTTGGCCTATCTCACCTGGTTATTGAGATATTGTAATATATATATGCCCTAATTTTTTTTGGTTATATGTTAGGGCATATATATACATATATATAACCAAACTAACATATAACCAAAAAAAATTAGGGCATATATATTAATATCTCAATAACCAGGTGAGATAGGCCAAATCTGAAATCAAATTTAGATTAAGATAACGTGGCTATACAACAAATTACTAAATTTTATTTGTTGATGCATTAATAACATATTTTAAAACTGAACGCAGACTTTTTGGTTGCTATATTTACCAATTGTTCCCGTTATCTCATAAATGAAGAAAAAAATCTATATTTTTGTTTTTGCTTTTTAAACTTAAGAATGTAAAGAAGAAATAAATGAATAAAAAATTCAGATGAATTGTATATTTACATTATCTTTTTATTCACTTAAGCAAGTATATCAGGTGAACGCAGACTTTATGGGTTATGTGTATATGTATATGCTCTTTACTACAGGAAAATTAAATAATTCAAATTTTTCCGATATTTATTTCCATTTATTAAACATAACTTGGAATTACATTTTGTTTTGACCAACATAAAAAATGAACAAGAACAACAAATTAATCACTAAAAATATCAAACGAAAATTTTGTATAAAACAAAACAAATTTTTAAATGAATTTAATTGTGAGCTTTTTAAATCAAGTAAGTTTGAAAAATGCAACAACAACAAATTTGTTTTTGCAAAATTTTTATTTAGAAGATGAAAATCTTTAAAATAGTTTTGAAAAATATAAATGAAGAAAACCAGCATTTTTCTCTATTACTGCCCACTGAACCATATGCGAAGGTTTTACGTAAAGTGATAGTTTTGAGTGCGTGTTCGGGTAGACATTTTTTTGTGATTTTTTTTTTTAATTTGTATGATCAACTAGCTAAAACCCGGTGCGTTGCTGCCACGCCCCCGTCTCCAAACATCCATCAAATGTTAACAGTGAAATATCATGTTTAAATTGTGGTCGAATACTGAATCTGTGCGACCTATAATTCCAAAGCTATTTGATAAATCATAAAGTAACTAAATCATAAAAGCCATAACTTTGGATTGGAAAGAGATATTGGGGTAATTTTTTCATGTAAATTATTTTGTAGACTTGACTTTTTTTGTAAAAAATTTTGTAAAAAATATAGCAACAACATTTTGGAAATAATAAATTCCGCCAAAAAAGTTTGTTTTGATGACGAAAACAGCAAGAAAAATTTTTGCAAATAAATGCTAATTCATATGAAAGGTAATCAAAAATTTAATTTTTACCTGGTTTTATTTTTACATCAAAAATAACTTTTGAAAATATTTTTAACCTTTTTTGAAAAAAATATAAGAAATAGTATTCCCCAGCAGACGTTGTTCTGCCACAGACCGCCTTACTGCCATATACGAATTTTAATGTTAATCGAAAGAAAAATTGTATATTCTCAATTCTTAGTGTAGTTGCCGAAAGTAACCATATGAATGAACTAAATTACAAATTTTAGTATAAAACGATCAAAACTGTCCAAAATATCGCATTTTTGTTTGGGGGTGGCAACGGTTTTTTCCCCTTAAACCATATCGTACATAAAAAAAATAACTGCCAAAATATCAGCTTAATTTAATTTATACATGGCTCACTTTGATTCATCCACTCTCATCTCCTGAAAAAAAAGTAAACATAGTACGACCACCTCCATTTTTAATCCACTGGCCCTAAATAGCCATACAGACTAAATTACCAAATTTTGGTCTTATACGACACAAAACGTCTGAAATAAAGCATTTTTATTGGTTTGTGAGCAGTAAAAAGGGCGTGGAAACCAATTTTTAGTACATTTTCTGACAGTACCCATACAAACTTAGCCAAAGCTTTAGCTCAATCGGCCCAGTAGTAAATTTTTATGATTTCAGAAAAAAATGGGAGCAGCTAAAGTGCGACCATGCATTTACAAAAAACGCCGAAAGTAACCATACAAACAAAATTGCCAAATTTAGTTTATTGCAATTAATACCAAAGCCGTCTTAAGTAAAGAATATTCATTTATTTGTGTGCGGTAAAAAGGGGCGTTGATGCCCATTTTTAGTACAGTGTCCGACAGTATCCATATAAACTAAATTTCCAAATTTAAGTTTAATACGATGAAAACCGTCCGAAATATAGCATTTTTATTGATTTGTGGGTGGTAAAAGGCGCGTGGAAACCCATTTTTAGTACAGTTGCTGACAAGAACCATAAAAACAAATTACCAAATTAAAGTCTTATGCGACCCAAGCCATCTGAAATATACCCTTTTTATAGGATTGGGTGCGGCAAAACAGGGTGTGGCAAATTTGTTTTCCTTAACCATCTCCTACCTGAAACAAATCGACTGCCAAAATTTCAGCTCAATCGGCCCAGTAGTTTTGGAGTCTGTAGGCGTCACACAGACAGATAGAATATTTACATGGGAGTATATGGGAAAATCTTAAAAATGCCATATCTTTAAAATGCCGGAACCACTGAGCTGATCTTGTACAAAATTCTCGTCAACTATCTACACACCATACCCAACGTACCCTGCTATTTTTGTTGAAATCGGTCGACCCGTTTTGTAGTTACCGGTGACATCAAAATGTACACTTCTTTTTATATATATAGATTAATTAATTAATTACGTAAATTAATTTATGTATAAATTGCTTAAATTAATTAGATTAAGTTTTAGTTTTTTGGTCACGGAAGACTTTTTGTGGAAATCCTCATTTACACCAAATATCATCATAAAACATGCACAACTCCAGAGTTGTAAACGTTTCTGAAAATTGGGCGAAGTTATAGTTCGACCGTGCCTAGTTTTTGATGAGTTTTCAAAAGTAACCACACGAACTTAATTGCAAAATTTTAGCCCAATACAGCAAAACTCATCTAAAATATAGCTTTTCAGTTTGCTTTTATTACTTGAGATATAAACCTTGATAACAGATGTTGTTAATTTGGTGGCCTAAGGTTAGGGATGTGCAAGTCGAAGTCGAAATAAGTCGAAAGTCGGCTTTTGTTTGATAATTTTCGACTTTTGGCAATCGACTTTCTGATATTGAAAAAAGTCGAAAGTCGACTTTTGCTTTCGACTTTTACTTTAAACTTTTTTCATTTTATGCGAAAAAAAAATCTTAATGCTAATCTGAGAACTGTCTTCTTTAAACTAATAAGCAAAATAGCTGTTTAACAAGAAATGAAGCTGCGTTGGCAACTCTTGATTCGATAAAAGTAAAATAGTGGTCGGCAAAATTAAAAAAAGATACTGTAAGTGGAAGTGTGATTAAGCAATTGCGTATCATCTGATTACGTTACACGCGTAACAAAATGCTTTAATGAAATTGTCACTATTTGAAAAGCAGGTGACAATTTTTATCAAAATTAATTATTTTTGAGCTTAAAATTTTGTTTTGAAAAAAAAAACATTACAACAAATACATAGAAATATCAAGAATACTGGGTAACAATTGTTACTTTGCCAGAATTGGGATGTTAAAACAAATATATATTCACAATATTCAAACTACGCTCAAATCGACTAATTTTTTATTATAGAAAACAGAGGAATGTTCTGCTTTAAGTCAAATTGGCAAGAATCTAAAACGAGTGCTTGCCATTGAAATCACAAAAAAAATGTACAATATTGAATTGCTAAAACCATACGCTTCTTTAACACTTCTAGATCTTAGGTTCAAAAAGCACGCATTTCAAAGTATCCGTGAGTGCTCTCAAGCAATCTTTCACCTTAGTAAGCAGTAGTACATAAATAACTACCCACCCCCCTTCATTTAGGTGATCTTGTGAATGCCGAGATGAGACAAGCAAGAATTTCAAATGAAGAAGTTGTGATAGCGGCATCGGCATCTAATAATCAAGAATCCGATAGCAGTGACATATTATGTTTTTTTGATGAGGTGGTTAAACTGATGAAATTGACGGGATGCCCACTCAGCAGCGCCTTTATCTGGCTCGCCGAGCTGTTGATCGAAAACCTAATAAAAATCCGCTTGTTGTTGCATGAAAACTGAATTTCCTTTTGTTTGGGCCGTTGTAAAAAAATATTTATCAATTGTTGCAACTTCGGTGCCATTCGAAAGGTTATTTTCTCATGCTGGTCTCATAGTGACCTAATTGAGAAACAGTCTTCCGCCAGAACATCTTAACATTTTGGTGTTCTATGTTCAGTTGGTGAAGACATGTGGTTCTCTAATTTGTGCATTCATTTGAGCACAAATATATCGGGCCCTAACCGCCGAATTAACGTAAGTGCCACTTTTTCGAAATTAATTTTTAAATGGCAAACGATAGCACGACAACAAAGTCGTCAACTCCAAAAATTTCACATCTCTACGTTAAACTGTTCTAAAGTTTTATCTAACACAAAAATAAAATGTACATGTACAGCTTATGGAAAAAGAAAAAACAAGGAAAATGTTTCTCTTGCAAAATTTGGTTTATAACGCATACTTTAATTTGGCGGTTAAGCCCAATTATGAACAATTTTTCCTGGGGAATCGGAAAAGGGAATTTTAATTTTTAAGATAGCAGATAGAGACATCAAATTTTTTTTTACTTTCATAAATATTGAATGTTGATGAAGAAATTCGCAATAAAAATTTCCAAAATGTTCTTAAACTTTATCTTGAAAATTAAATCTACCTCTTCCGATTACCCTGGAAAAATTATTCATTAGAAATCTGATTATCTATATAAGAACTAAAATTGCAATATTTTCTTTTTTTTTGTATTTAATTTAT
The DNA here is from genome assembly GCA_963920525.1 of Dichetophora obliterata. NCBI lineage: Eukaryota > Metazoa > Arthropoda > Insecta > Diptera > Sciomyzidae > Dichetophora > Dichetophora obliterata. Next base: position 92,690,940 of record OY986437.1, read on the forward strand.
TTACGTACTTCAGTAATTTTTTAACAATAAAACACATTTTTCATATTGAATCATTAGTTTCTTAACTGCCCTACAAAAGCGGTACAAAAATATTTCAAAAAAGTTGGAAAAAGTTGAAAAGTCGACTTCTAAAGGTTCAAATAGTCGAAAAGTCGACTTTTACATTTTCAACGGTTGTAAAAGTCGAAGTCGACTTTTGCTGGCAGTTGCACATCCCTACCTAAGGTGTTACCGTTCCTGAGATCTTAAAAGACACTGCACAATTGATTTTGTGTGTAAAGAAGGGACGGTAAAAGTAGACGTGGCAACATTTATATGTATATAGTGACCACCACTTGGTCTCATAGCACATTTACACCAAATATCATTATAAAAACATGCACAACTCAGGAATTATAATGATTTGTGTAAAGTGAGCGTAATAATAGTACTACCACGCCCATTTTTTTCTGAGTTTTAAAGACTAACCATTCGAACTAAATTACAAAACTTTAGTCCAATACAACCGAATTCATCTGAAATATAGCTTTTGTATTGATTTGTGGGCGGTAATAGGGGGTGTGGCAATTTTTATTTATTTATTATTTGAAACATGGGCCTTGGCAGCAAATTTTATACATTTGATGCCTTTAGGTGTTACCGTTTTTGAGATCTTAACGGACGCCAACCCATACGAATAATTTGTATGGGAGTATATGGGAACATTTTAACGGAACCACTATACCGATTTCATGCCAACTTCACATGAACCATTTACAGACCATTCCCAACGTACCCTGAAAATTTTGGTTTAAATCGATCGACCCGTTTTTACAATTAGTGGTTACATCAAAATATACACATCTTTTTATATTCATATATAAGACTTGTATTCCCCGGCAGACGTTGTTCTGCCATATACGAAAATGTCAATAAATGCCAAATATATTCACCATTTTCAGTATAGCTGCCGAAAGTAGCCATATGAACTAAATAACCAAATTTTAGTCTAATACGATCAAAACCGTGCTAAATATAGCATTTTTGTTGTTTTGTAAGCGGTAAAAATGGGTGCGGCAAAATTATTTCCCTTAAACCATCTCGTAGTCGAAACAAATCGACTGCCAAAATTTCAGCTCAATTTAGCTTAAACCTGGCGCACTTTGCTTCACTCCACGCTGACCCACCGAAAAGTCAGTTTAACTAAAGTGGAACAGGCCCATTTTTAGTGTACTTGCCGAGAGTAACCATACGAACTAAATTACAAAATGTTTGTCTAATATGACCCAAAGCGTTAAAATAAAACATTTTCATTGGTTTGTGGGCGGTAAAAGGGGGGCGTGGAAACCAATTTTTAGTATAATTGCTGACAGTAACCATACAATCTAAGCCAAAATTTTACCTCAATCGACCCAGTAGTCAATTTTAATGATTTCTCAAAAAGTGGGTGTGGCTATATAGCGATGACGCTTATTTGTAGTACAGTTGCCGAAAGTAACCATACAAACTTAAGTACCAAATGTTAGTCTTATAAGGCCAAAACTGCTTGAAATAAAGCATTTTCACTGATTTGTGGGCCGAAAAAGGGGCGTGGAAACCAATTTTTTGTACAGTTTGACAGTAACCATACAAACTAAATTTAAGTGTTATAAGACCAAAACCATATTAAATAAAATATTTTCATTGGTTTGTATGCGGTAAAAGGGGGCGTTGACACACATTTTTGGTATAATTACCGACAGTAACTATATAAACTAAATTACGAAATTTAAGCCTAATACGATAAAAAACGTACGAAATATAGAATTTTTATTGATTTGTGAGAGGGAAAAGGGGATGTGGAACCCATTTTTAGTAAAATAACCGACAGTAACCATACAGACTAAATTACCAAATTTAAGTCTTATACGACCAAAACCGTCTGAAATAAAGCATTTTCATTGATTTGTTTGCGGTAAAAGGGGGCATGGAAACCATTTTTTAGTACAGTTGTCGACAGTAACCGTACAAACTAAATTTCAGCTGTATGGTTACCCAAAACGACTGAAGTATAGAATTTTTAAAGATTTACAGGGGGCAGTACAAGGGGGGTGTGACAAATTTTTTTTCAACCATCTCGTACCTTTAACAAATCGACTGCCAAAATTTCAGGTCAATCGGTCTAGTAGTTTTGGAGTCTATAGGCATCACACACAGGCACACACCGTTTTGGTTTTTATATATATATAGCTATTGATTTTTGGGCGGTAAAAGTGGGCGTGAAAACATGTATATATAGTGACCGCCTCTTGGAGCACCTACACAGCAAGTTTCACTGTAAAAATGTGTAGAACTCCGGAATTGCCATGATTTCGAAAAAGTGGGTGTATATATATTGCCACCACGCCTTTTTTGTACAGTTACCGACAGTAACTATCTGAACAAAATGACAAAATTTTAGTATTTTACGATCAAAACCGTGTGATATACACCCTTTTTTGGATTGTGGTCGATAGTGTAAATTTGACTTGTATGGGAGGTACCACGCCTCCTTGTCCAATCGTTACCAAACCTCACAGAAACACTTTCAAGATGTGGTTTCAGTTGCCCTAAAAATTTCATAAAGATCGGTTCAGCGGTTTTGGAGTCTATACGTGATATAGCCACACACCCACATACATACATCCATTTTTATATATGAAGGGCTTATTGCAGAAACATGATATGCCACATAAAAAATATTTTGAAATAATCGCCTCTAAAGTTTTGAAAAATTGTATTATTGAATGAAGAATTGGAATTGAACACGTAAACTTTTACGAATAGATTAGAAAATTAAAAAGAAATATCCAAAATGTCTTCAGTGGTTGTTGGCAATGCATTGAGTCATGTATTCTGCCTAAAATATTGATTTTTTAGATCATGTGGCTTATCACGTTATTGCAATAAGCTCTTCATATATAGATTTAATTTTCTTTTTAGTGACATCAAAATCATAATCATATCTTAAAAAATAACAAAGTTTATTGCACTTTTGTCGTTTTCATTTCGTTTAATTTCTTTCACTTTTTCATTTCATACTAACGTTGAAATCAAATATGTTGTTGCCTATTTCAAAAATTACTTGATCTAAATAATTTACTATTAAAATCATGTTTAAAATAAAAGAATATATCACAATAAATAGTTAAATATGTTTTTAGAACTTTATGTAAAAATTTAAAAAGTAAAAATAAAGAGTTTAAAAAAATTTATGGTTTTCAATTTGATTCGCCTTTTTAATATGTGTATCATGGGTTAACTACAAAAAGGTAACAATGAACGATGTAAAAGCAACATTTTACGTTCTTGTAGTAAAAATCACATATATTTTTTTAGAAAAGAAAAAATGTGCATTTTATATTAAAAATTTTGTACATTAAGATCAAATTTATATCTTTAAATTCTACTTAAATTAAAAATTATTTACTTTAAAAAATTTTTTTACTTGAGTATTGAAAATAAACAAGATTTTTCTAACAATGAGAAATTTTAGAATGAAAAAAGTTTCATGTTCAAAATAAAAATATCATTGCTGATTTAAAAATTTTTAGCTGTACCCTACTTTCGTCACTGTTGAAGTTTAATTTTAGACTGTTAATTTTAATTTTATGTTGTTTTTTTTCTCAGTGTAGCAATTTTTAGTTTTAACTTTGTTTGCTTTTAAGAAGAAATTGCATTTGTTTTCTGAGAGCTGTCATTCTTTGCTGCTATTGTGTGCTAAATATTTTAAATTTAAAAAATTTAAAAGTTAACCATAAAACAAGTTAAAAATTTAATTTTTTGAACATATTACCACATGACTTGTATTATAAAACATTATACAATGCCATGACGCTCGTAATTGACTCCATAGCCTTTTGTGTTTCTAGTAGAATACAACATATCTTTATAAACTTATTATCTACTTAAGCACACCCTACCAGCGCATCAATATCATTTTGCTTATGCTCCACCAGTGTGTCCTGCTTCACAGCATCACAAATCAAAATGGAATTATTTTTACTTATGACCATTTAATTGGATATTTATTCATTTATATGTTTGTTCTCAATTTGCCAAATTACGACACGCAAACACAAACCGACAAACAAATACACTCACACGCCAATACCACGAGCGGTAGTGATTCCCACCGAATTGAGTTCTCTTGCTCGAATCCTTGGCACGCTCATTAGTTTTATTGCTGTGGCGTATCAGTCAAAGCCACAAAGCGTATAACTATTTTGCTGCTCCTTCGAATGGCGCAATGGCTGCAGTATGCATTGCGATGTCCTTGCAATAGAGATTTTTCTAAGTTTCTCTTAATTGCCAAAATTCCTACAATTTCTTTATATGTGTGGTTGGTATTGGTGTTGTTGTAACTCTTATAAGTAGCTGCTTAAAACTTAGTCCTTTTTGGCTTGAAAGCAGCATTTGTTCGTGTGTTCTTTTGATGGAGCCCTCGCCGTCTTAAGTCGTTTCTAATTTCCTTTAATAAATTGAAGAATATCCTTTTTTTGCTTATGTTTGTATTACTATTTATGCTGGTCCTTACAAGTACGTTGGAGAAGTATGTCTGCTTGTGTGTTTTTCTGTATGGTCTGGTTGCTGTTATTTTTTGCATGATTTGCTGTTTGATTTGCTAGCTTTTACTTTGATTTTCACGGGTCTTTGTCACTAATTGAATGAATGTCCTTTTACGCTGCAATACGCTTTGTTTATTCGTGATTTTACTAATGTAAAAATTAATCTGTTATTCATGAGGTCGAGGGAAAAAAATTGAGAAATAATTTTTGGGTTTATTATTTGGCATATTAAATTAATTGTGCTGTATGAAAATTCTAATAGTCTACAAATATATGGATTGACGTCATTGTTGTTGAGAGAGCTAAAAATTGCAGCAGATGTAGAAAACCTTATAGATTTGTGTTCCAGTAATATTTCTTTTCAATAAATAAATCTATTTTTAAACGAGTAATTAGAGTATTGAGTATTTCATTCCTTACAGTCTAGTAAGGTGGTCACAATATTTTTAGCCTTTATGCTTGAACCCAAGGAAAAATCTATTGCTCCGAATTTAGAAGTATGCATAAAAGTCCTTTAGCAAATTATTTTTTCTTTCGTTCTCTAATAACTGCAATTTAGTTATTAAGTGTGCATTCTTTAAAGTCTTTCTTGCCATTTAAGCTTTCAGGTAAACATATACAATAAAAGAAAGTTGGCACGTAGTGAGGGCGGATTCTGAAAAACGCTAAAGCTATATCTCCATTTCTAGCTTTTAGCGATAATTTAGATTCTGAAAAACTCCATTGCTTATTTTCATGCAAAAATTTATAGACTGAACTAGCTTTTAACGAAGAATAAAATTGAAGCTGTCACCGCTAAATTTTTAGTCATTTTTTTAACGAATTCTAAACTTTTTTTAACGATTTTCAGAATCTCTTATTTTAAATTTAGCTATAATTTTGGAGTCCAATATTTTGTTGGCATCAAATTTAAAATGAAAAGATTTGTCAATTAAAATGGTACTTTTTGATTTTTTTATAAGGAAAATGTTTTCAAAGATAAATATACCAATTTAAAGCACTTTTCTCGAAAATTGGCTATTAGTACTAAGCAGCTGTTCTTATATAATAAGCTTTTAGAAAAAGGTTTCACCTCTTAAAACTTTGCAAACATTCATTGAATGAATGAGATCAATATGAGCTTTACTCATAAGCTTTGATTGCTGTGGCACACTCTTAGTTTGCATTTTGTTAAAACTAGTTGAAATTATTTATTACAAAAATTGAATAAAAACCACGTCTACATCCTTTACGAAGTGATTTCATAGAATGAACATATAACCTTCGATACATAAAATGTACTCTAAGTCTGAAATTTTGAGAAATTGGATGAAAACTAAGCCTCCAACAAACTTATACTGTGAAGGTATTTTAAATTGAACCAATAAAAATAAATCCTTTCTAGTTTTTACTTAATTCCCGCGAAATGACAACGAGAATATTTTATAAAAAATTATAAAGAACTCGTGTAAATAAACTTTGAAAATTAATTAAAAATTTTCTTACGTTTCGGTGAAGTTTGTGTGGCGTCGTTTGCTTTCGAAATGACTTCGTTTATCTTCGGTTTTGTTCGTAAATCTTCGATTAATATTCGTTTGGCTTCTTTCTTCACACAAAATGTCTGTGTCGATAAGCAATAATCGCTTAAGTAGATTTAAGATGGAACTGAGTTATGATGTTGCTATTTTTCACGCATAAAGCACTATAAGCACACAAAATTTGGAGCTTCTAGCACCTTAGCCAAAGTTATGCCACAAAAACAAAAGACGTTTTCATATAACTAATATGGCAATTGAAAAATTTGAAGCAATATTTCTCGAAACCTTGAAATCAGACTTAAGCTGCTATTGCTTATCGACACAGATTTGTTCACAATAGGTCCAGTCGTTCGGTTGTTATTGAGACATACATATATATTTTTTGATTGAAGTGCCCTCTCCCGAAAGTTTTTTAAACTTGTGATTCATATTCAATTTCATTTATTTTTATCAAAATAGCTCCATCAACCTAAATATTAAAATGCTATTTCTTTAGCCAGAAATATATTATTGCATAAAAAACAAACAAACAAGCAAAGCAGCAACTAACGCAAAAGGCACATAACCTCATACACAAACGAAAAAAAAAATATTTTCAATACTAAAAACAAAATATCTGATATATCTTGGTTTGGAGAGATTTCATATAAAATTTCATCGAAATCAAAGTAGTCGTTAATCCAAAAACATATTATTGTATAAAGAGCCCTCTTACGAAATTTTTTTAGGTTTTGATAGCCTCAAAAGATTCTTCTTACTTAATTTCATCAATAACATTTATATGAAGACTAAAGAACAAAACCGAAGATAAACGAAGTCGTTTCGAAAGCAAATGACACCTCATGAAGATGAACCGAAGGCTTAAACCAAAAACGGAGAGAAACTTCAACGAAACCTTAATTCGCTGTGACTTTTTCCTCTATGAATGATATTAAAAACCATTCTTCAACAAACTTTAACGATTTTTTATATACTTTTATTTTCTTAAAAATATACATAAAGTTTTGGGGGCACTGATTAAATAAACGAAAAATTTAAATAACTAGTCAAAGATTGAATCGGAGGTAAAAATGTTCTGAGGACGAATTGTTATCTTTATTGAGATCTATTCAACGACTTTTTTTTACGATCGGCTAAAAACTGGCGAAGTTATAAAAAAAGATCATTTAGGGCGTTTTTTGTGCCACCAAAAAAAAATGTATGTTGTACTAAAATGCTCTCAACAAAAGCTTTCAAATGAGGTGCGGTTTTTTCTAACTTTTTTATTTTCCATTGGGGTGATCCACCTTAATGGACAGCTCCGTTAAACCTGAGATTGATGGTATTTAATCAATTTTTCTTAAAAACTGTGCTAAAGCCTTGTCAGTCCCACTCTGTTTAATTTTTAATCAATTTTTGTCCACAGGTTCTATTATTTAGTGTTGGAAAACTGCTTTAATTACTACAGTTTTAAAAAGTGGTTTAAAATCATATGTCTCTTATTATAAGTTATTATGTATAATTTGAAATCGTAATAAAAGACAAACTATTTTTTGTTATTAAATGTTGATCAGCAAAGTTGAAAGGTTTTAACAAGGTTTCACATAATTTATTACTTGCGCCAAGTTGGCTAAAATTGGTTTCCATTCCTTCTTTTGAAAATGGATTGAGTCTTGCTTGTCCTCTCGGTCTTGGTCTCTGTAAATAATGTGAGGTCGTTAAAAGTTATTGGTAAATTCGGAGTCTCACAAGGTAATATCCTTGGGGCCTTATTTTTTATATTTTACATAACTGACATCAGTTTCATTAATTAAAAATATTTATTATATGCCGATGGCCTAAAATTTTTTTAAGAAGCTTGCTGTTTGTCCGATGGTTTAGCACTCCAAGCCGACCTTGCTAATGTTGTCAATTGGTGCTCTATCAATGGATTACCATTTAATATCAAAAAACGAATTATTTTTTCGGTGAATCCCCCCTGCAGTCAGTTGATAGAATTCGTGGTCTAGGGTTATTTTTGATTCTAATCCTATGTTCAATGACCATCAAAGTTTTATTATTCCAAAGGCTTACGCGTTTATTCGAAAAAATAGTTCCGGGTTAAGGACGCTCATACTTTTAAGTGTCTTTATAATTCTTTTATAAGATCAGCCACCCTTTTTGTGCTTGTCATTCATTTCGCTTGGAGCGAAAATCTTATAGATAATTTTCGCTGCATTTTTTTTTTGATATATACAAATATTTTTTGATTAACTAACGAATTTCTAAAATGAATTTTAATTTTAAGCAACCATTGAAAAGATAATTGAAAGGACTTTTATCAGAAAATTATTTTGGGAAACTTTAGTGGTTGGTTTAACCTTACCCTTGCGGTAAAGACATTTTAACATCTAAAAAAATTAAAATTAAAAAATATTTGTTTTTATGTTGAATTAAACATATCTCATTAACCCATTGAGCTTAGCGCAGCTTGTAAAAATTTGTCGCTGATGACATTGTAATGCAGAACTGTAAGCGGAAACAACCTCTTGTTTGTGTTCACTTCTTAATTGTGCTCACATTATTTTCTTTGCATTGTTAAAACAATAGTTTGACTTTATTCGTCTGTGTAGCGATATAGTGTTTTTAGACAGGAAGTTTTGCGATGAAGTGTATTTGTGAAAATTATAAAACTTTATATTTAAACTAGAAAAATGTCTTATGCATAAAATAACAGAGTGTTATAAAATATCAATTCTGAAATGATCTATAAAAGGTAATAAATTCGTTTATTAAATTGTAAAAATGATTGTCAATAATTTGTGGCGTCACACAGTACTTTGAGCCCATACAAAAGTGAGGAATAAATACAAGGAGTTGTTCGATCTTTGGCATGTTTATTATTTTTTGGCTGCTGATTTCAAAAATTGAATCAGATATTATGTACATCAAGTATTTACGCCATAAATGAGGTTTAAAAATTAAAAAACTGAAATTTCCCTATTTTCAATTAAATATTAAAATTATAAAAACTTTTTAAAAAAAAAATAAAAATATATTTTTGAAAATGGTCTTAACTTGTTAAAACTGAAAATTTTATCTTTTTTTTAAAAAAAGATATGCTTATAGTTTGATATGCACTTTTTTCACGAAAATGTTACTTTTCATGTAAAAAAATATGTTTTTGCAAAAAAAAAATATTTTTTGTAATTCTAAATTCACTTTGTATTATTAAATTAAATATATTTTTGTTTAATTGATTAAAAGAATAAAAATTAAAAACAAAATAAAAAAATTTATGCCAAAAAATAGGTATTTAAGTAATTATAATAAAGTATAATTTTTGTTTGTATCGACTGTGACCTGAACTGCCATCCATACCCCATTTGCAAATAAGAGTCATTTTATCTGTTGCATCTTTACAAAGCTCTAATACACTTTTAGCTGTAAACCGCAAAAGTGGTTGTAAGCGAACTTCTGCAGTACTTTCAGAAGCTTCAATAGATGGTACTAATCGTTTCTTAAAATTTTGTATAGCATACCAACTCGGAAATAAATTTTTATGATAGACGTTGACAGTGTTGCGCAGAATATTATATTTTTCTTCCGAGAGATCCAAATCTAAGTACAGTGACAAAGCCATTTGTACTGATAGACAATTTTGATTGTTAATATTCGAACCATGATTATATTTTCTTGAAGCAAGTTCTGATGCATATTGTTATTCGTCTTCAGAATAATCAGATAATAAGTGAGCCACTTTCCTTTTTTTCATTTGTTCTGATAACAAATGGAACTCCTTTTCAGGCCTTCCGCGACTTGTGCTTGGTTGCTGAAATATAAACTTTATTTTTAACTGCGCTAATATTAAATTTTATTTTTACTTGCGTACATTATTTGGATCAGAAATAACAATTGCTTCGGCACTTAACCAATTGGAATACTTTTTAATAAGCTTGCTTTTACTATGCTTCCTTCGGCACAATTGCTTCGGCACTTAACCAATTGGAATACTTTTTAATAAGCTTGCTTTACTGCTTCCACTTCGTTTCCAATTGCAATATAAAAAACTTAATATTTTCATCAATTATTTCTTCACTGTATGGGATTTTACAAATTTTATCTTTAACAAATGACTTCAAAAACAAATATTTATTGCGTGGACCGGCAGAAATCCAACAATTAAATAAATCGTTATTAGTAATAATTATTGGCATTTTAAATTAAAAATCTTTGTAATGTGTTCGCTGAGAAAAATACGGTAAAAACAAATATGTTGGCATTAGTAAGTATGAGAATGCCTGCCCTACATTTTAACATAAATAGTCATTATTTATTTTTAACCTGTATTTAATAGCAGCATTTTAACAAACAATTACAAAAGAATTCATACTCCAATTACTTTTACTTTTACCTTTACAACTTTTGCAATAGATTTTCATACTCCAATTACTTTTACAAACATAATAAGTTAAAATCACTATTTAAAGAACCTCTTAAAAAACAATTTTTTGCAAACTGATACGTCTTACTTTTGAGCGTAGAGTACAATTCATACAGATTACTTTAAAAATGATCTAAGTCTTAATTTTTTTAAAAGTAAACATCTAAAGATTTAATAGAAATAAACATACTAGTTTTTTACCTCACGAAAACGATTATTAAAAAAATGGACTTAGGTCATTTTCGAAATTAGTCACCCATAAATATGTTTGTTTACATTTCAAAGGAGTAAACTCCTCACTACATGCTACGTTTATTAGAGGAAAATATGATTTTTTGACCATTTTTCAAAATACGATAACTCTAAAAGTCGGATAAAAAAGGTTAATATGTTTTAGAATTTTTAAAGAAAAATACATAAACAACAATATATTTGAAAATAAAAGAGATGTTTTCCGTTGTTTTTTTTTAATTAGCTCTCAAAAATTGGAAATTTTTGGAAAATATTTACAAAAAAATTTATTTTTTGGCGTATTTTAATTTTTTTACTTTCACCTAAATTTTAAACATATTAAAATTTATTTATTTATACAGTATTTATCTTGAAGAAAAATCAAAAATAAAAAGAATTGGGCCAAAATTGCAATTTTGGCAATTTTTTCTTTGTAAGATGTGCAAATTACTAATTTCCATTAATTAAAAGAAAATATGATTTTTAGACTATTCTTCAAAACGTGATAACTCCGAAGGGCGGACGCAGGCGGATATCAAATTTTGGAATTTGGAAGATAAATATGTATATTAAAATATACTAAAAAATTAAAGAGATGTTTTTTGATATTTTTTTTTATTTTTCTCTCAAAAATTGCAAATTTTTGAAAAATATTTAAAAAAAGTTTTATTTTTGGACAATTTTCATATTTTTAGTTTTAGCTTAATTTAAAATATATTAAAATTGATTTATTTTTACAATATTAGTCTTGAAATAAAATTAAAAAACAAAAGAATCGGGCAAAAATTGCGTTTACAGCAATTCTTTCTTTGCAGGATGTCCAAAATCAAATATTCCACAACAATCAAAATGCATAAAAATGGTTGACTTTAAGGAGCTGTAGAGTCTACAAGTATTTCCAAAAAAACGGTACCAATTTTGTTAGGATCTGCCACAACAAAAATCTTGATTTATTCCTATAAGACAAAGTACTGTGCGTCATTTGCTTTTGTTTGCTTCTTTTCAGTATGGTGTGTTCTTTTTCGTTTTGTTTTTGGCGTAGAGAGGCTTTTTGTCCACTTTTTTTTCCAATTTTATGCGTCATATTTTTGTTCTCTCCTATCTTCTACAACAATCAAAATGCATAAAAATGGTTGACTTTAAGGAGCTGTAGAGTCTACAAGTATTTCCAAAAAAACGGTACCAATTTTGTTAGGATCTGCCACAACAAAAATCTTGATTTATTCCTATGAGACAAAGTACTGTGCGTCATTTGCTTTTGTTTGCTTCTTTTCAGTATGGTGTGTTCTTTTTCGTTTTGTTTTTGGCGTAGAGAGGCTTTTTGTCCACTTTTTTTTCCAATTTTATGCGTCATATTTTTGTTCTCTCCTATCTTGAGCATACCTACTCCAATTGTCGCTTACTATGTTAGGTAGTTGTCATTAGTATTTAAGCAGCCAAGTCCGAATAAATGTAATTCAGAATTGTATACAGGCGTTGGAGCCCTCGCAGCTACATTGAATTTAAGAAGTAATTGGTTACATCATGTTTCAGTTTACGACTGGGTTTGTTCTCTCCTATCTTATGCATACCTACTCCCATCGTCACTTACTGTGTAAGATAGATGTCATCAGTGGCTTAGTGGCCATGTCCGAACATATGTAATTCAGCATTGTAAACAGACTTTAGAGGCCTCACAGCTTCATTGTATTTAAGAAGTAATTGGTTAGGTCATGTGTTCTTTTACAAAATTAAAAAATTAGCTAGAACTGCTCAGACACAATACCTTCCAATGCAAAAAGTACAGGTGGACATAAACTTTCCATTGGTCATTAAAGGGATAAACAATATTTAATTGTAAATTATTTTCAAATTAAAACGTTTAAGTTACTTAATTTAAACAAAAACGGAAAAAATCTATGCAACTTGTACTAAGAAAATAGGAGAACAATTTTCAAAATCATTTTATTTTCAATAAAGCAAACTGATTTGACTATTTCTTCAGATTATAATTACCTAATATTTGTATTTTATTATGGTATTAGTACATCAATCAGCAATCACTTTGCTATCTAAAAAAAATTGAGGTTAAAAAATTTATTAAAAAAAATTTCAATATCTTTTATTTTTTAAAAATCGCCTTTTGAGCACTCGCAGTACACGGTGTACACTCTACTTATCTATATAATCAAATTGGGATTAGAATTAAGAACAATTTGACAATGAGAGGCAACCAAAGGTGTTTTACTGGATAGCCCATAACTAGCAACCTGAATTGAATTTTTGGATCAAGTGCCATAAAAAGAAATAAATTTCAAAAGATATTTTTTTAAAGTTTTTCTTTAACGATTGAAATTACAGGCACATAAACTCTCGCGTAATCATGGCTTAATAGTGTTGATTTGGTAGCATCGCAGTACAATCTCTTCACAGACAAAACTTCTGCGAGAGCGGAGTCTTGTTGAGCTAAGACAATAAAATTTATGGCTTTTAGTCGTGTGTTATGAGTTCCAATTTAATACCGTGAAAGAAAGATGCTTATTATTATTGGCATCAGCAGGCCAATCAACAAAAATAACAATATCATTAAATAAGGGACCAAAATCAAGATACTATGTCCTTATGAGAAGCGGTGTTATATAAGAGCCAGGAGAGAAGAGCCTTGAAGTGCCATAAATAATAATTAAAGAACTCGCGCTGTTCAGACTTTTCATTAAAAGCAGCCAAACAAAAACACGCATGGGTGGAGAATAGAGTGCGCCAATGAAAGGACATAAAAGTACAAACAACAACAACATCATCATTACCAGGATAAGGTGAAAGTAAAACTTTCTTCGCGCGCGCTCATCAACTTTGAGCGGCTTAGTAGAAGACAGTCGCCTGCATCGGCAGGAGCAACAGTAAATAACAACAATGAAAAGCATCAGAGCATGGAACCATGTGTGTCCTATGAGCGTAGGTCACACATACAAAATGTTCATGAGCATAAGAGGCTGTTTCCTAGCGCATCCTTGAGGTTGAAAACAAAAAAGAGTCTCAAAAGAAAATAAATATATTATGCAAAAGGATTTGCTAAAGGATTTTAGTAGCGCTAAGAACTGAAACCCTCTTACTGGCGAATTAAACGAGCTTGCAATAATTATGAAAATAAATAATAATCGCCTCATGAAGGATGCGAGGCAGGCTGCGCTGCTGTTGTTCTAAGTCCTGCCTGCACTAGTAATGTGTTGGATTCTATGTTGGAATGGGCGATAAAAGTGTTTGTTTAAGCCTTTGTTGCCATATATACGCTAGGTAATGCTCTTAATAACAACAAAAATAGCAACAACAACAGCAACAACACTTTCTTCAAACTTTGCCTTGTCATAATTTAAACGCTGGTAATTCTTAAATGCCATGTCGCGTTAGTCCTTTTTTCCAACTTACTAGCTGATAGGCAGGGAGGCAGGTTTCTTTTAAGAATTATTATCTTTTGATGACACTTCTTGTGTCCTGCTCTCAACATTTATGCTGCTGCCCGGAATTAATAATATTAACATTTTTGTCTTGGCTTTAATGTCTGCGCCACGCATTTGCTAAATTTTCGAGAAAAGCACATCCTCTACATCGTTTCTCATAATCAGCTTGAGCTGATAACGCATTTTTTGAAGGATACGAAAAATGGTTTCATGCAATTAGTTCTTTATGGTGACATTTTAGGCTGAGATGAGAGTTTGTGGGGATGCCGTGACTCATGTGCTGTCCTACTTATTATAAGCATTGATTTATCTAAAGTGTCTATCTATTAATGCAATTTTGAAGATGACAAAATGTATGTACATATGAAGTAAGTACGATTTGGGAAATTCTTTGCTTAGGAATTAGTTTTGAAAAATAATAAATAAAATTTGATGAAATTATAAAGTTAATGGAATAAGACCTCAACGAATTTTTTGGCATCTGCACTTTTGTGAATCTGAATGTGAACAGGTCGAAGGACTTATAAAAATATTTTTATATGTGAGTAGTAAATTTTCGGAACCCGACCTGAAATCTAAAGTAATTTTCCAGAAACCGAAGAAAAGCTTAGTTTCTCTCAAAATTTCGATATAAACTCTGATTTTATTTTTGAAATTTGAAATAAACTTATTTTTATTTAGCAAAAACTTCCAGCACGAAAAATCCAAGTTCACACCAAATATTAATTATACTCCTTTTTGTTTTTAATTGTTCGAATTGTTAAACAAATGCACTATATTTCAAATAACCACTTTGCTGGCCAAAATACAAAATTTTTACATGTAAGCATCACTGGTTTGTTGTAGTCATCTTACAAAAAATACTTCACACCAAGTAAAAACCAACTTTATTTTTGTTTGAAATAATCTACCGTCGTACAGGCAGCTGTTAAAGTTTACATTCAAAAATTTAATTTTTAAAATATAAAAAGCGATTTTGTTGAAACAGATTTTTAGTGAGCTTAACTTAATTTGTGAAAAAAGTATTAGGAATATATTTATATGGAGCGTTATGATATAATTAATTATTTAGAGTTGTAATTAAAAAAATTCCGAAAATAATTTAAAGTGTGAAAAAATTATGTTTAATGAAACCTAAAAAAAAGAAAACTGATTTTATTGTTAAATTTTTATATCAAAAACTAAAAATTGCTTAAAATTTGGATAAAGGTAATTGAATCAGAAAAGGCTTTGGTCGCTCAAACGTAAATACAAATAAATGGATTAATAGATTTAAAATAACTATTTTACATGTTGTGTTATATATTAAATTTATGATGTTCGCAAAAAATACTGTGCTAGGTAAGTAGGTGTAATTTTTTATCGACCACACTTTTTTTCAATATTGTATAAATTAAGGTAATTTTAAACTAAAAACCAAAATATCAGCGGAAAATCTCTATCCGTTTCGGAGTTATTAATTTTGGCCAGAGAAACCGGCATTTTGGCCAATCGTCAAATGGCTCAAATATAACGCAAATAGTCGGGTTTTAAAATAATACAATAACAAGTTTCAATAATGAAACTGAAAAAGGTGCAGAACATACGATAACAAATTGTGTATGAATTCCGGATGCAGATTTAGGAAGTGTTGTCAGGTTTTCACCAAAAGCTCGAGCTTAGGAGTTTTAAGCAAAAATGTGAAAATCATTCTTTTTCTAATAGTTTCACTTTATCTTTTGAACGCATTGACCAATTGCCATTGTATCTTAATGTTTTTAGTTAAATCACTTCATATCAATTTTTAAGCGTATTATTGAATTACCACTCGCTTTTGTAAAAATATTGACTTGACAAGTTTAAATATTTTTAAAATACCGCAATATAGGGTAAACTGGAGTAGCTGTGATACCTTTTTTGCAAAGTGTTAATATTCTGAAAATTGCTGACCTGTTCTAAAATTATTAGCTGTCCTATACACGTTTATTATTTGCAACTTGCAAAGAATTTCGTATTATCCAACATATTTTTTGTTCAAAATTTTCTAAAAAAGGTCGTTTTGACAAATAAGTCCCTACCACGGGGCACCCACAACTGACTCTTGAAGGGAAGCATTTGACAATTGTTTGTTGTTGTATGTTTATTCTCAAGACAACATAATATTATGCAAACAAAAATTTAATAAATTTGCTTATATGTATATTGTTAGTAATGAAAAAATGTAATAAAATTAAAAAACTAAAAGTAACTATGTATATCATATTTATTACATAGGTCGATTATGCTTAAGAAAACCAATCATATAACTTATTTTATATAGTTGTCGCCAATTTTTTTTTTTAATTTTTTTTTTTTTCGTCGTGATGTGGAAGATGAATTCCCAGGAAACGGCTGCTTTAATTTAATTTCGCTGCATAAAGTGAGAGTGAAATAAAACTAATATAAGAAATCGGCTAGACAACCGTATCGTAAATGGTATTTTACATTCCAATATGCATAGGAAAAATCTAAATTACGTAGGATTAGAAATCGAAAGGCATTTTTTGCAGTAAAAGTAATATATACATGTAATGGATGTGATATTCTATTTTAAATAAAACACTCAACTTTAAAAAAAAGGGGAAAATGGGAAAAGGTTAAAGGAAGAACAGGAAAAACTTGTTGAAATGCATGAACAAAACGGGAATGATCTCTTCCAAAATCTGGCAACACTGCACGGCAGCCATGTTATGTAGTTGCTTTCACTGAGATTCCACAAAGAGAATATATATCAAGAGGGCCAGAAACTCAAAGTTCGCTCTTGAGTATTATTGCAAAACTGTAAGGATTGGGTTCTGCCGGCGCGCTGATAATGTTGTTGTGCCGACATTTTTGTGGACTTTTTCGGGCAGAGGTATTTTAAAAATGACGTAAGCACAAGCGAGCTGGCAACATGTTTATTCTTTCAGCAATGATTTCGCCTTTTTCCTGGCATTAATATTGCGATCATTTGGTATTTTTAAGGTTAGGAAATATAAAAAAAATACAGCAAGGAATTTTGTTTACATTTTTTTTATATGCTCTAATAGGAAGATTTGTGTGCACCAGCGAGCTGGGAACGTTTTTGATATTTTTGGAATGCTTTGGCCCTTTTCTTCCTATTAGAATTTGGGATGTCTTACATATTTTATTGACATTAGGAATTTGCAGATATTCTAAAATTCTGCATATGCCCAAAAATTATCTGCTTTGTTTTGGTTGCCATTTGCTTACATTTTTTTAAAAGAAAGATCTGTGTGCTCAAGCCAGAGGCAACATTTTTATTCTTTTTACCTGTTTCCTCTTATAAGAATTGCGATAAGTTACTATAAATAAGGAATTATCAATGAAATGAAGCAGAACAAGATATCCTTGAATTTACTAATTTTTCGATTTTCTAATGTTTCGGTTCTCAACTTTTTTTGGCTGAGTTTTATTAAAATTTTCTATAATAATAATAATAATAAAAATAATAATAATAATAATAATAATAATAATAATAATAATAATAATAATAATAATAATAATAATAATAATAATAATACTAATAATAATAATAATAATAATAATAATAATAATAATAATAATAATAATAATAATAATAATAATAATAATAATAATAATAATAATAATAATAATAATAATAATAATAATAATAATAATAATAATAATAATAATAATAATAATAATAATAATAATAATAATAATAATAATAATAATAATAATAATAATAATAATAATAATAATAATAATAATAATAATAATAATAATAATAATAATAATAATAATAATAATAATAATAATAATAATAATAATAATAATAATAATAATAATAATAATAATAATAATAATAATAATAATAATAATAATAATAATAATAATAATAATAATAATAATAATAATAATAATAATAATAATAATAATAATAATAATAATAATAATAATAATAATAATAATAATAATAATAATAATAATAATAATAATAATAATAATAATAATAATAATAATAATAATAATAATAATAATAATAATAATAATAATAATAATAATAATAATAATAATAATAATAATAATAATAATAATAATAATAATAATAATAATAATAATAATAATAATAATAATAA